>CM042138.1:2487539-2550039 GCA_023376005.1 Doryteuthis pealeii | reverse complement strand
GGTAGGCTAACATTGGTGTGTCCATGTATAGATTTTATTGCATCTCATGAACTGCTCAGCCAGCGGGATTCCTTCGTTAAGCATCACGGGTCGCCACTCATGGCCAACAAGTGGCCATATTGGGGCCCAATTTTAGCCCTCTGCAAAGGTGCACTTGGTGTAATCTGAAGCCTCAGCCGACAGGGCCTTGCACTCTCTTGTACCTCAATGAGAATACATCAACCTTTGTTCGGTAGCCCTGTCGGTTGGGACTTTAGAATACACTGACTGGACCTCTGCTGGCTGTTGGGGCGACCCGTGATGCTTAAGGAAGGGATCCTGGTGGCTGAACAGTCCATGATATGATTTGGCCCTTGCTTAGGCTAGAAGGGCGGTCGGATCAACCGACTAGTCACGTCAAGCCCTAGCACCTATATGATTGTCCCAACCCTATTGTCCTTATGGCAAGCCCCAACTCTTTTTATCATATATATGCTAGAAGGCGGTGACCGAGGATATCAATATCCTGGGTGTGACGTTAAACTTTATCTGATGGTGAAGTTTCAATTCTGGAGCTCTGGGGAATGTGGAGTCTCCCTTCATCACCATTACTCCCAAGTCCACTCAGTCTCAGAGTGGTAGTACATGTTAAGGTATTACCTATAGGTTAAATAGAAAATAGAAAAAATGGGTTAAAATTGAAGTGTTAAAAAAATTGAGTTTAAAAAATGAGTTTGAAAAAAAATTGAGTTTTAAAAATATTTTGAATACCCATAAAGCATTAATAGAACAAAACGTCTTCGGCATAAAATAACCCAACAAGGGTTGACAAGGTGTAAAATCCAACCAACCAACCAACCAACCAACAACCAACCAACCAAACCAGATAACCAACGAGAGAATGCTCAAAGATAGTTGACGCAAAAAATGAAAGAGACACTCGGCGCGAGATTATCTTGAAGTAATTTTATTTTCACACTACTCTACTTTCACCCCCCCCAAAAAAAAATGAGGAGTCAGCTTATCAACGAAGAAATCTTTAACCTAATTATGGTCGTCTGTTATTCGTGTCGGCTTTGCCTTTCTTTTTGCTCTTTAACAAAAAAATATAAGAAATCTTCCGTGCGAAATTTCTTGCTTTGCTTTTGTTGAAAGAGAGTCTGATTTCACTTTTTACATAAATTCTGCGGAAACACTCTCCATTTGTTTTGTCTCCGACGCCGAACCACCGACTCCGCTCAAAAGCTTGTGCATTGTCGCTGTCTTGCCATAGAAGCGAGGCCATTGAATCTCACTTACAAGTTATGGAGGTTATGTAACGCGTAACCCGGACAGGGCTTTTAGCGCGCACAGTAGCTATTTATTGAGAAGGCCATGTTTACTGTTGCATTTACGGAGGCGACCATAATAAATCTGATTGCGAATTAATCTTCTTTCTTGTTGGGAAAACTTCAGACAACAAAAGCAGAAGATTTAGAGGCTCGTCTCTCCTTTTTCAAATACCCTACACACTCACACACACATACACATATATATATATATATATATACTGAAAGAGAGAGAGAGAGAGAGAGAGAGAGAGAGAGAGAGAGAGAGAGAGAGAGAGTGTGTGTGTGTGTGTGTGTGTGTGTGTGTGTGTGTGTGTGTGTGTGTGCGTGAGAGAGAGAGTGTGTGTGTGCGTGAGAGAGAGAGAGAGAGAGAGAGAGAGAGAGAGAGAGAGAGAGAGAGAGAGAGAGAGAGAGAGAGAGAGAGAAAAAATGCAGACACAGATATTCTCATCATATAGTTAAGAAACTAGTCTCCCGTGAACGTTTCCAGAGAGACCATTCGTCTCAGGAAGACAACTTATTGTGAACCAGTGCCTGAGTGAGCTAAATTTAGAAAGCCAGTCTCAAGAGGAGAGGGGGAGGAGGAGGAGGCGTGCTTAGCTTAATGGTTATCATCGTAGAAAATGGAATCGGCGATCAGAGTTCAAATTCCAGACGAAGCTTTTTGTGTTTCACTTCGCTCTACTACCCTTAGTTGAGGTTTTAATCCACCAGTTCTCCCCCAATCTATCAGGGATGTTATGGTTCCACATAGTAGGAAGCGAGTGATAGAGATCAGACAAATTTGGTTTACTGCTACCATTGATAGGCGCCGGTGACCATCATTAAGCTATTCGCCGTCTCCTCTTTCCCCGTCTTACTATCTGCATTCATGAGTGGACTAATGGTAACCCAACAATGGAGTTGATTTCGATAGGGTCAGTGAAAGAAAGAAGAAAGGAAGTAGCGACACCATTTCCTGTTCACAGAGAGGCACATTGGCTATTCGAAAGAAAAAAAATGGTTTTGAAAAAAAAGACAGTTGAAACGTGGGCACATGAAATACAGGTCGGACAGTGAATTTCTACAAGGGTTGAAATTTTTTCTATTTTACCATAATCGAAATTCTACCAACGAAGCGAAATCATCAACCGAGAAGAATAACCATCGAATTCATCTATGAACCTAGAGATGGATTATACATCCATCTCTATCCTGGCTATAAAATCTAAGTAATACATTGTCTATATCACTCATTCTACTCTAAATATCTTTAATAAAAAAACCGAACCCCCCAAAAAACAAACAAACTTTGGTATTATATGCTACACACACGCATTCTCAACAAAGAGACAGTTATCTTTTCTTTTCGTTTTGTCAATTAAGAATTTTGTCAAATTCTAAATCACTTGTTTGCGTTATTTCTTTCTCTAGTGTTTGACTGAATTTTAAATGAAACACGACCTTCTCAAATATATGAGTGTCTATCAATAAACAGGGAAATGAGAAAACACCCATGTAGGTTTATTGTAATAAAGTCTCTAGAAGAGACGTTGAATATGACTGCAATAATGATAAGAATTTAATAAAAAAGGAGATATGTGATAAGATATTTTAACGGCATGTCAACTCGTTTAGATAAACTCTTCCTAATTAAACCCACTTTGGGAAACTGGAGACCAGCTTTAAGAAAGTCTAGAAAGAACAAGTCGTTTTGTCCCAATTACGCATTGGTCACACAAGACTACGCACTCCTATATATTCAAACAAAAACAACAACCACAATGTGAAACATGTCAAACACCTTTGACTGTTAAACACTTATTCATGGAAGGCAGATTCTTTGCTCACATCAGAAACCGTTTTTTCAATGCAAAAATATGAAATATCTATTTGAAAATGTCAACATGGAGGACATTCTATCCTTTTTGAGGGAAATAAAATTATACCATAGAATATAGACATGAACTTAATCAATACCATACAACATGATCCAATTGGTGCTAACACATTGTTAAAACTAATTACCAAAAAAGTATAAATATAAATACACAACATATATTACTTCCTAACTGTTAAGCATGACATAACCCCAGACGTGTTGATATGCCGTTAAAATAAATCAACCAACCAACCAACCAACCAACATTTCTCTAGCCTTCGATATTTTTTGTGAATATTGTCGTGTTCTCTCGATAGAATATATAAAATCCCATCTGAGCCTTTGAATCAAACAAGGAGCCACATTCGAACAATTTATTTTTTATCACTTATGTGCGAACTGGGTAAGTGTATTTGAATTCTTATCGACTAGAATTCCTCATCGTGTTTGAGTTATACCTCATTCCGACCGTCATAGTGAATAGTACAACAGACTGGGTTTTCTCGTAAGACAACCAAACAAGGAGAAGGAAATCTATGAATGTCAACCATCATTACTCCGTTTTAAAATCGACCTAATTTCACAGGTGGAGAGGTTGAGAGAATAGATACAAGATCAAAAGATGAATTTAAAAATTGGTTTTAAAAACATTCAGTTTAAAAGAACTGAATACACAACATGAATGAATAAAACAAAACAAAAAAATGTCATCTACATAAAATAACCCAAGGATTGATATGCCGTAAAATCCAATTCAACATTTATTAAGCTCAATGTTTAAACACATGTTTTTAAACTATTTTTTCTATTTAACCCATAGATGGGGCCTTAACAGATACTATCACTCCGAGTCAGTGGATCTAGGAGTAATGTCGATTAAGGAGTACTCCACAACCTTCATTACCATTTATATGCAGTTTAACGTCATAATCAGGACACTAAAACTCTCAGACACCACCTTCTAGCACATGTATGATAAAAGGGTTAGGGTTTGCCATAAGAGCAATAGGGTTGGGGGCAACCATATAGGTTCTAGGGCTTGACGTGACCAGCCGATTTATCGCATGAGTCCTCTAGCCTAAATGAGTGCCAAGGTGGAATGTTGCATATCATGGACTACTCTGCCACCAATAATCCACCCTAAAGCATCACGGGTAACCACTTCCGGTCAACAAGTGGTCCCATTGCGTTTTCTCCCTTTGCAGAGGTGCAGTCGGCGTATTATACAGCCCCAGTCGACAGGGTTTCTTGCTGCCGGTAACATAACGTAAAGTGCCCTGTTTGGTTGAATCAGCTTTGATGCGGCGCCATTTTTTTGAAGCCCTCAGTGGAAACAAACTCACTTCCAATGGCTTGCGAAAGATTCTAGAATCATTAATTCTGTAGCTCTGAGGAATGTAAAGTATCCATTGATCGCCATTACTCACAGGAGGTACTAGAAGGCGGTGGCTGAGTGTGTTGGTGTCCTGGGTAAGACCTTAAACTGCATCAAGTGGTGAAGATCCAATTCTGGAGCTCTTGGGGAGGGTGGAGTACCCCTTTATCGACATTTCCCTAAAGTCAACTCTGACCCGGAGTGGTAGTAGCTGTCTATAGTAGAGTACAGTAGGATAGAATAGTAGAAATGAGTTTAAAAACGTGTTTAAGAAAATATTGTGTTTGAAAAAAATTGAATACCATCATGAATGAAAAAAAGAAAACATCTTTGGCGTAAAATATCCCAAGAAGGGTTGACATGGCGTCAAATCCAACCAACCAACCAAGCGGGGTGATCCTTGCTCTACGATAGGCGCACATACAGACTCAGGTATTGATGTGAACATTTACGTGCAGATAGATCAGTATTTTGTGAAAAGTGTCAAAGATAAATAACATTGCTTGCGTGATATGTCAAAATGGAGGCGAATCGAAGCTGGGGAGAGAAAATATGTTTATACTTGGAGATATTCATGCCGAAAACCCGTGTGTTAAGTCTGGGCAGTGTTTGGGCTCGGGGGGAGGGGGAGGTGGGAATCGAAGACGAGGATGAGGATGAAGAGGAGGGGATGAAAAAGGTGGGCATTTTAGTGAAGGCAGACTGGGGGAAAAAAGCTGTAGAAAAATACAAAAAAGAGGCTTAAAGGATAGTTTGAGAGATATTCAAGTGAAAAACAGACAAACAAAAAAAATGAAAGAAAATAGACTAGAATATAACACACACACACACACACACACAGAGAGAGAGAGAGAGAGAGAGAGAGAGAGAGAGAGATTTAAGAAAGTGAAAAAGTGTGTGTGAGAGAGGACAGAACAGATCTCTTTCTCTCTCTCGCCCTCTCTCTCTCTCTCTCTCTCTCTCTCTCTCTCTATATATATATATATATATATATATATATATATAGAGAGAGAGAGAGAGAGAGACAGACAGACAGAGAGCAAAGAATATGATCGAGGAGGATAAAACGTGTGCAATTTGATTATACAGAGAAAACTAATGTGTGTGTGTATGTGTGTATGTGTGCGTGTGTGTGTGTGTGTGGTGTGTGTGTGTGAGAGAGAGAGAGAGAGAGAGAGAGAGAGAGAGAGAGAGAGAAGAAGAAAAGAGAAAGAGAGATGGAGAGAGAGAAATAAAGAAAGAAAAAAAGAGAGAAGAAAATAAAGAAAAAAAGAAAGAGAGAGAGAGAGAGAGAAGACGAAGAGAGAGAGAGAGAGATAGATAGATAGAGAGAGAGAGAGATAGAGAGAGAGACTGATGGCAAAGAGAGAGTGTAAGAATATAGTAACAGTAAGAGGCATTCGTAAGTAATACTGACAACAAGAAATTATGTGAGTCTGTGTGTGTGTGTGTGTGTGTGTGAGAGAGAGAGAGAGAGAGAGAGAGAGAGAGAGAGAGAGAGAGAGAGAGAGAGAGAGAGAGAGATTCGAAGAAGAATTCGTGATTGGAAAGAAAGCATCGGTGCATAAAATGAAATATGTACAAAAAATCTCCCCACCCAAAATAAAACAAATATAAAACACCCCAAAATAAACAAATATCAAAATAAGATAAAAACAATATTAAAACAAAACAAAAAATAAAATCAGCAAAAAACAAAGAAACACAACAAAAGCAAAAGTAATTTTAGGGACATGCTTCGAAAAAGTGATTTTATAGATAGACCACCAATATATTGCACATACAAAAGATTATATTCGACAATAATGTAATGACCATAACATTAATATTCCCTATATATATATATATATATATATATATATATATATATATATCCGTGTCTTTCTGTTTACCAACAAACACATACACACACACACACACACACACACACACACACACACACACATATATATATATATATATATATAATTTTCTGGTCACCATTTCTGGAACCCGGGAATATTATGTATAACCTGAATATCTTCATAAGTAAATGGAAAATGTACCAAACTTGAAAAAACAAAACAAAAACAAAGAAAAAAAAACAAAAACAAATATGACCTCAGCAGTAATAAAAACATATTTTCTTAATTTGTGGTTTCACACCCTTTACCTGCAATGGCGACTACAATTGTTTATTTCTACATATGCCTCGCCTGGTGTAATGCTTAGCAAGCTAGATTTTCAGACCATTATTAGTGAGTTCAATACTCATTGGTTGCTCCATACTTCTGGCCTTGTGCCACATCTAAGCTAAGCTTAGTAAATAACTATATAAGCATCTTCTACCTATATCAACGGAATATTTTAACCTCTTGAACCCAAAAGGGCGGTGTTTGTGCCGTTACATAAAACTGCGTTGTCTAAATTTCGATGGCAGATTCCCCACTTCTACATCGCAATTGATAAAAAAATGTTACAATTTGATAGATAATCTTTTTCACTTTTAGTATATATTAAATATATTTGATTTTTTAATATTGTTGGGATAGAAAATAGAACTGTCTCCCTTTTATATTCAAGGTGGGGATTCCCACGTCATATGCCCGTTTGTCAATGACAATGCGAACCCTGAGATCTTCCACTTTTACTGACACGACTTGGAACGAATGGTCGTACTGCTGTTGTTTTTTGTGTGGTGCTGCTTTCAGGATTTCTTCAAAACAGCACGCAGTATCCCTGTAGTTGGAGGAACGTGGTGCAATGTTTAACATTGTGGAAAATGGACATGACGAGACGAGTTCAAATCCTGTACACAGCTGTTTGCATTTTACTCAGCGCTGGATTTTAACGAAACACTTGCATAAAAAGCTAGATGTTTACTGTGGATTTGACTAGAAAGAAAGAGAAGAAGGGGCCCTCAAAGTAGTTTTGACCAAAGAGAAAAGAGCACTTTTGGTTTGAATTAAAAGTTTTCCATCTCCAAGACCGATGATGAGAACTAGACACTGCTTACTATGGATTTGATGCGAAGGAAATACGAGGAAGAGCTAAGTAATTTTGACTAAAGAGAGGAGGGCCTTTTTGATTTGAATTAAGTTTTCTTTCTCCAAGACCGATGGCCATACCAAGGTTAAAGAGCTTAGTCTGCCCTATTATGTACCCATAGCTGGAGGAAGAATAGTTATATTCATACCTTTCCCAAGGGTATTAACGCTATAGGAAATGTAGTCAGCCTCGTTCAGTATTTGAACTCATGTCGCTGTGATCATTTCCTACGACGATACACATTACACAATGGTGCCTCCTATCACTAAGCTTCTTATTTAATCAGATGGTAGTTTCTCCAACGGCATTACCGAATAGATTTACGAAATCTTTTATTGACTTGTAGCGTAGTGTTGTTTGGAATAGTGGCAGGAAAAAAAAGTTTATGGATTTTAGTTTGCGTGACGGGTAATGAACTCAGAGGTCATTGGAGACGTGGATTTTTTATTGAACAAGAAAGTCACGTGATAAAACAACACTAGGAAGTTAGGGAAAATTCTTAATAAAAAGATAAAGTGAAAATTCATCCACTAGATCAAAAAATCGTCCCAAATACGCTTTGATTCTCTGGTTCCTGAGGGGTAAAAGAAGTGGTCACCGAGAAATGAATAAAAATAAAATATGCTCCTCAAAAGTAAAATATGGTCTGAATTGAGGGAGGGATAGACTAAAGAAATGTAGCGAATGGGTGAATTATAGAGTCGAAGCTTTTAAAAAAAAACATTTTTTTAATTCAAATGTTTAGTAAAAAAAAAAAAAAAAAATTAATTGAAATTTACTTTTATAAAGTACCGGGTGAGCTCTGTCGGTAGAGCGTTCGGCTAGAAACCACAAGGTTCCTAGTTTGAAACCGGCCCTCGCCAACTCAGCGTATGAGTAGCATAAGGATATGTAAGGAGTTGATGGTAGGTGTGGCGCTCCACCTCAGGCGCAAAATGCCATCTCCTTGATCTAACGCTATTGAAAAGGAAATAGACACCTTTGCTGATTGGCTGATACCGACTTTAGGCCACCCCGACTAATTTACTTTTTTAAAAACTTTTTTTTTGTTTACTTTTATCTGAATGGTGAATGTAAATATTACAATACTACGCTGTTTTTTATTTTGTTTGTTTTGTTATTTTTGTATAGAAGACATTTCTGGACAAGGACCAAAATATCTTCATATAACTGTGGATAGAAAAAGTTAATGGACTAATAAGCCAGGACAAAGAAAATAAAATAGAACAAAGAAAGGTTAAACTACAAGAAAAATATGTTATATTCAAATGTTAAACATTTTTTCATTTCTTGGATTCAATAACAACACTTAAAACACGATAGTCGAATAATAATAAAACTCGTTGAATTATTCTTTTTAGATTAAATTTAACTAAAATATTACTAAAAAATACACTATTAAACAGCAAAATACTTTTGAAAGAGTAAAGGAAACATAATTACCATACAGAAGAACTCGGATCAGTTGGGCTCGAAAATAACAAACTAGAAGAAATAAAAAGAACGATAAACTGGGTAGTTAGACAGCTAAGCTGTTTGTTCGGATATTTTCGGCATAACATGTTGGATTATTTTATGATGATCAACCATAATATATACTTACCAACCCCTCCCCACGAGCTGGATGCGACACCGGGTCAATTAATTAAACAGAGTTTAACAGGTTTGAATTCAGACTTTTCCTTCCCATAGACTGGTTACCTAGCCATGGTTAAAGAGCCTAATCTGCCCTACTATTTACCCATAGCTGGAGCGAGAGTACGTGGATGCATATGTTTCCCAAGGGTATTACTGCTATATGAAATACAAACATCCTCGTCCAGGATTTGAACTCGAGATCACGAGTCTATTTCCCACGACCCTAACCATTACACCACGCGCCTCGCTACCGTTACAGTAGTGAGGCACTGGGACCCTGATGGGTATAACCAAAGAATTAAATGTGAGCGGAAAATGTAAAAGGGTTAAATTGTACTCGGTTGATAGGTCAATGCCGAAGACGTTGTTTTATTCATTCTTAATTTTAAAACAGATATTTTGGTAACTCATTTTCTTTTATTCAACCCATAGATGGAACACTAACAGGTACTACCTGGTATTAGTGGTGATAAAGGTATACTCCACGCTCCCCAGAGCTCTAGAATTGGAACTTCAGCATGTGAAGTAGACAGCGGCTAGATTGACTCGAGGAACCGAGTTCAAATTCTGGACGAGACTGTTCGCATTTCAAATAGTACTAATACCCTTGAGAAAGGAACATATTTACCCTACCTGTTTGCCATGGGTAGGATGGGACACAAGGCCGTAAATATGGGGCGTCCAGTGTAGATCAAACTTGCTATTAATGGATCTGCGAGACTAGTTTGCAAACCTTTACACCTCTACGAGACGCCATGGTATGTCAATATGTATCTAAATAATAATACTTGTGTTCCTACAAAATACGACAGTTATCATTTTGCAATACACTCTGGCTAAAAATGAGAACGTTCAAATTATCAAAGATGAAATACACAAATATAAATCCTGATTATCTGGTGTTGCTTATGCACCGAATTCTTATTTCTGATGGGCGTCGTCACATTAGCTAAATAATGGAGCATTCCGTTTTTATTATAAAGAAAGAAAGGGAGAAAAAAGGACATGCTACACAGAAAAATATAATAAGAAGGAAAGAAAGAAAGAGAGTAGAGGAAAGATAGAGCGAGGGGTGAGCGCTAATATTTTTCGATTGAACATAAGTAAAAGATGAAAAGAAGGAAAAAAAGAAAAAAGAGTGAGTTGAATAAAGTTTATTATACTTTTTACATATTGAACTATTTGGCAATAGCTCTTAAGTAAGCATATCAAACGTTGTAATACTTAAATTATCATACTGTGGTATATCCACAGGTACCGCTAGTAATCTTATTATTACTTGATATATTTTAAATTGTCTATTGACTGTTGTAAACTGTTATTCTATAATATGTAAAGTTGTTAAAAAACAGATAACCACATTTTATACAAGGTGTTCGGCATAAATTTGACATTCTTATATTTGCTTATTTTTCTCCGTAGGTTGGAGGTATTGACGCACACTACACATCATTTAAAAGCTTGGAGCCTTCTTCATTCATATACGTGATGACAGATAGAATGGATAACTGGAACTTACCTGAATCATGGAGGAGAATAACTTGTATCATAATGATCTGCACCGGCCTTCAAAATAAGGAGATTGTGGTTGCTGCCCAATGCTCCCTGAACACTGTAAAAACAATCAGACATGAACTGGAGAATTGCAATGGAGACTACGAGGCTATTATAACACTACAAATGTTAAGGGTTGATTGGAGATCTTTTAATTAATTACTAATTAACTAAAACTACCCTAATTATTAATTAGAGTAGTTTGTTAAAAGTTAAAAGTTACTTTAAGAAAATGTAAAAATAAAAAACAACAACAACAACAATAATAATAATATAATAATAATAATAATGATAATAATAATAATAATAATATCAAAAATATAAATATATCCAAACAAATAGTTGTCACGTAGGCAAAAATAAATTCCTTAAATTATGGAATTTGACTGAGATGATCGGAATTTTAAATTGTGACAAACTAAAACAATAATTTAACAAATAAGATTCCAGGTTTTGAAAGTTGGTCAAAAATTTCAAAAACTTAAATAAATGAAACAATGGTTGGCCTTGAGTTGTGGCAGTTGGAAAAAAACAATGGAAAACTACAACCAAGGTTGACACAAGGCCATTTAGACAGGTATCAATAGTATCGAGTGGCTGGCCAATCAGTGAGGTATGTTCGGGGGTTGGGAGGTCTGGATCCCATAAATAACAGACCGCCAGTCGGAGTCATACAGACCGAAACTAAAGAGACCGAAGAGTAAAGAGAAAAGCGGAGAACGTCCGCGGGAGTCACGCCGCAACCAGAAGACTCGCTACACGTCTGATCCCTTGTCACCGTTCATACTGCAATCTGACGTCTTGCCACTCGGTAACAAATTGATAAATTTAACCAAAATTAACCAGTTGTAGATCGTCAATCAACTGACAAAGAATTTATCTTGCTTCTTTGACATCATACAAGATATAAATTATTGTATGAGAACATAAATGTATATATTTTGTACATAACCATCAAGAAGCGTTCTGATTATTTGTTTTGTTGATCCGTTGACAGCTTTTGGTTATTTAATCCTATTTCAGCCGAGTTGGTAAAAGGAACGAAACCAGCTCTCCTTCATGACACTATAGTACTATAATATGTGCTACGACCAGCATGGAATAATCCTCAGACACTATAGTATTATATTTGGTATCATTCCGATAGAACGACTGTAATACTGAGCCGGAGCATCGTTCCCATAAACCGAAACCGTGCACCGGCACTTTATTATACTGTGGCTAGAAGAAAGCAACGTAACAGACGCACTGATTGCGTTCGTACAGCAGAATTCCTCGAAAATCTGCAGAAAAAAAGGGTTGGAGGACCCTCAGATGCCTACATGGAGTTGCAAAATACTGTAGTCAAGCCCTGAATAACAAGGGTAGCCAATGGTAAGCAATATCTATGTTATCAGGATTCGGCCTCCTGCCACACCTCTGGGGAAAGTAAAAAATGGTTGTCGGCGAATTTGTACAACTACATCAGTCCCAATCTTTAGCCTCCTAACTCCCCAGATCTTAATCCCATGGATTTAGTATGTGGCGCTGTTGAGAAAGACACCAGTCACCGTGCCAGTACTACAAAAGCCCAATTAACCTACAGAATTAAGGTAGTTTTTGATATGATTCCCAGGGAAACTGTAACATCAGCTTGCTCCGAGTTCCGGAGCAGGATTGAGACTGTGATTGACGCTAATGGCGGTTATTTTGAGTGAAACTTGTTGAGAGTAGTGTAATTTCCGTGCCTGTTGAATTTCTTTACAATTCATTAGATTTTGTAGTTACCAAGCACTTTTTCCTTTTCCTTATGAAACTGTCAAATTTATCCCGAACACCCCGTATATTTAGTTATTTTTCTCGTCAGGAGTCCATGGTGGAGAGGTTTTTGGTCTTTGGATGCGAAGGTTTTTAATGGTTAAGTGATTAATTTTTTATTCAAATGATCTTCGATGCGTTTTAAAACTTTGAGGGATGATTTGTAACTACGGAGGTTGAAGAGTTATAAACGAGGTAGGCGTGACGGATCAACAGAAAGGTATATAGAAACGAAACAGATGGAATAGGAAGGAAGAGAACACGTCTGGGAGGAGAAAGTAGGTGTGTATTAAAAATGAAAAATGGAAATGATGAAGTACGTGAATATCTTGATAAATGCACAGGAAGGAAAAAAAAGCGATGATCAGAAACAGAATTTAAAAAAGAATGGAAGAAAGACGAGAAAATATAGAGCGCATGGGCTCGGGGCATGGGGCGTGGGGCGTGGGGGAGATTATTGACGGTAAGAGAGATTAATCGTTCCCTCTGTCGAAGGGAACAGAGAATGTATGTAGATTGGGTAAGTGCGAAAACGGAGAGGTTTACAATAGTCGAAAATAATGGAACCTGCAGATAGCGTAAAGACATATAAATATATATTAAAACACACACACACACACACACACACACACACACACACACACACACACACACACACACACACGCGCGTGCGCGCACATACACAACACACACACACACATATATATGTACAAATACACACACATACATATGCACACACACACATATATATCTGTATGCGTATGTATTTACCAAACCTCTGGACGAGGGGGGCGCAACACATGGTCAATTTCCTAAGTTTTCCTTCTCCTAGACTCATTGTTTATCCAAGGTTAAAGGGTCAGTAACACCTACATTTACCCCTGGCTGGAAGGAGATTATTTGGATGCAAATTGGACCATTATTTATTAAACAATATTTATATATGCATATGTATATATATAATCTCATGACTTGCAATACTCCTCTTTGGCCCTATCTTGGGCTAGACGGGCGGTCGGAGTGGCCCCCTCCGATCAATCGGCTGGTCACGTCAAGCCCTAGCACCTATATGATTTTTCCAACCCTATTGCCCTTATGGCAAGCCCCAATCCTTCTTATCATATGGGTGCTAGAAGGTGGTGACTGAGGATCTACATGTCCTGGGAATGGTGAGGTTACAGTTTTGGAGGTTTGGGGAATGTGGAGCACCCCTTCATCACCATTGCTCCCTGGTCCACTCTGACCCGGAGTGGTAATACCTGTTAGGGTCCCATCAATGGGATAAATAGAAAAATGTATTTATAAAAAAATTGTATGATCCATTAAGAATTGATTTATTTCAAAACTTTATCGGCATTAAATGACCCACTGAGGTTGATATGCCGTAAAACAAAACCAAACAAAACCAAACCAAATATATGTAATTATTTATCTATATATAACATATATATGTAAAAGGGCACCCCACGTGTTGTAAAGGTTATCGTGTATTTACACACGTGAAATCAACTGCAATTAATCAATATCTTGATTAATCCAGTGGATTTAACCCTGAATATCCTTAAGGTGAAACTCGAGTAGGTTATTACCGTGTACCTTTATGATTATATATATATATATATATATATATATATATATATATCAGTGTTGGTAATATTGTGTGCTATATTTATATAGAAATAGTGCTCAATAATGTGGATAGAGCGTGTACATCTAAGAGTAGCGTGGACATTAAGTCAACAGCTCTTACTCTACTGGCAGTTTCTCGTTTGAGAATCGCATTGGCGAGAAACTGTCAGTAACGAATACCGTTAACTTCATGTTCACGCTATCCTAAGTTATATAGTGATAGATAAATAGATAAAGAGAGTGTGAAAGAGAGGGAGTTGAGGGGGGTAAATTAAGTGGGGAGTGATTAGGAAAAGTAAAAGAGCATAGATGGACTGATTAATGAGCATAGAGAGGGGGGCAGATTGAGCATGAGAGCTTGTAAAGAAAGATGTGAAGATTGTGAATATGAACGAAAGATGGAAGAGGACATTACTCTTTTCAACCAGGAATTGGTAGTGACGTTGTTAATGAGTGACCATTGTTGGGCTCAAATGGTCTCCCGCCACGGCTGTCGACTCCGTTAACCGGTCAGTTTGTCATTGTGCCGATCGGGTCTGCCCAGTTCGGCCAGACCCCTCGTTGGAACGAACGTAAATCTACGCAATCATCGCACATAGATAACTTTCAATTAGATGATGAATGTCTGCGGCTGTTTAAACACCACCATGGCAGCAATGGATTCAGCCAACGTGGCCGGACTTAACACACCGCTGACCAGGTCGCGAGGCCAACCGACCGGTCATTTTGTGTTGTGTCCAGCGGAGCTGTGTTTTTGACAGATCCCCCGTACTATCAAGACCATGAATCAATTTCACAAAGAACGCTTTTCGATTCCGGCCGGGAGTTATCAACCTTGCAGAAGAAACTGGACATGAGGACATTCGAATAGCGCTCCGTTGGATTTCCTGGTTGGAATTTTAAATGAAACACGACCTTCTCAAATATATGAGTGTCTATCAATAAACAGGGAAATGAGAAAACACCCATGTAGGTTTATTGTAATAAAGTCTCTAGAAGAGACGTTGAATATGACTGCAATAATGATAAGAATTTAATAAAAAAGGAGATATGTGATAAGATATTTTAACGGCATGTCAACTCGTTTAGATAAACTCTTCCTAATTAAACCCACTTTGGGAAACTGGAGACCAGCTTTAAGAAAGTCTAGAAAGGAATTAATCATTGTGTCCCAATTACGCATTAATCACACAAGACTAACGCACTCCTATATATTCAAACAAAAACAACAACCACAATGTGAAACATGTCAAACACCTTTGACTGTTAAACACTTATTCATGGAATGCAGGCTTTTTGCTCAAATCAGAAACCGTTATTTTAAAGCAAACAATATGAAAGATCTATTTGAAAATGTCAACATGGAGGACATTCTGTCCTTTCTGAAGTTAATAAAATTATACCATAGAATATAGACATGAACTTAATCAATACCATACAACATGATCCCCAATGGTGCTAATACATTGTTAAAACCAATTACTAAAAAGTATAAATATAAATACACAACATATATTACTTCCAAACTGTTAGGCATGACATAACCCCAGATGGGTTGATATGCCATTAAAATCAATCAACCAACTAACAATCGTCTAGATTTATTTTATGCATAAAAGTTAGGTATGTTTTGTAGGTTTATTATGATGTAGTCATTTTAGGTCTGTAGCTGAAAGCAGTTTTACAGTGGAGATCCTTTGTGTCATAAAGCTTGACCCTTTCTTGAAGTAGAAAGATGTAGTATCAGTTTTAATCCTTGTCTGCTGATCCGTACTGAGTTGTATCAGAGTTGTATCCTGACTTGAAGTAGACAGTTGTATAACCCTTGTCTGTTGATCTGTCCATTTGCAGCGGGTAATTTTAGGACAATTTATCAACGCCGTTAAATAGTAAATTGAATACATGTTTGGGCGTTTTTGATTAGCTGATTCGGCCAGCGCTATTTTGTAACAGTTTATAAATACAAGTTGGGATTTTCAGCACACCTTATACCACAAAAAACACAGGGCACCTCATGTGGTGTAATGGTTAGCAAGCTGGCTTCGCAGACCATTGGTAGTGAGTTCGATTCTCATTGGGTGCCCCATAATCTGGCCTTGTGCCATATCTAAGCTAAGCTTAGTAAATAACTATACCACAAAAAACACAGGGCACCTCATGTGGTGTAATGGTTAGCAAGCTGGCTTCGCAGACCATTGTAGTGAGTTCGATTCTCATTGGGTGCCCCATAATCTGGCCTTGTGCCATATCTAAGCTAAGCTTAGTAAATAACTATACCACAAAAAACAGGGCACCTCATGTGGTGTAATGGTTAGCAAGCTGGCTTCGCAGACCATTGTAGTGAGTTCGATTCTCATTGGGTGCCCCATACTTCTGGCCTTGTGCTATATCTAAGCAAAAGCTTAGTTTTAAAAGGGGCACCCACGTGGTGTAATGGTTAGCAAGCTGGCTTCGCAAACCATTGGTAGTGAGTTCGATTCTCACTGGGCGCCCCATACTTCTGGCCTTGTGCTATATCTAAGCAAAGCTTAGTAAATAACTATACCACAAAAAACACAGGGCACCTCATGTGGTGTAATGGTTAGCAAGCTGGCTTCGCAGACCATTGTAGTGAGTTCGATTCTCATTGGGTGCCCCATACTTCTGGCCTTGTGCTATATCTAAGCAAAAGCTTAGTTTTAAAAGGGGCACCCGACGTGGTGTAATGGTTAGCAAGCTGGCTTCGCAAACCATTGGTAGTGAGTTCGATTCTCACTGGGTGCCCCATACTTCTGGCCTTGTGCCATATCTAAGCAAAGCTTAGTAAATAACTATACCACAAAAAACACAGGGCACCTCATGTGGTGTAATGGTTAGCAAGCTGGCTTCGCAGACCATTGTAGTGAGTTCGATTCTCACTGGGCGCCCCACACTTCTGGCCTTGTGCTATATCTAAGCAAAGCTTAGTAAATAACTATACCACAAAAACACAGGGCACCTCATGTGGTGTAATGGTTAGCAAGCTGGCTTCGCAGACCATTGGTAGTGAGTTCGATTCTCACTGGGCGCCCCATTTCTGGCCTTGTGCTATATCTAAGCAAAGCTTAGTAATAACTATACCACAAAAACACAGGGCACCTCATGTGGTGTAATGGTTAGCAAGCTGGCTTCGCAGACCATTGTAGTGAGTTCGATTCTCACTGGGCGCCCCACACTTCTGGCCTTGTGCTATATCTAAGCAAAGCTTAGTAAATAACTATACCACAAAAAACACAGGGCACCTCATGTGGTGTAATGGTTAGCAAGCTAGATTAGCAGACCATTGTTAGTGAGTTCGATTCTCACTGGGCGCCCACACTTCTGGCCTTGTGCTATATCTAAGCAAAGCTTAGTAAATAACTATACCACAAAAAACACAGGGCACCTCATTTGGTGTAATGGTTAGCAAGCTAGATTAGCAGACCATTGTTAGTGAGTTCGATTCTCACTGGGCGCCCCCACTTCTGGCCTTGTGCTATATCTAAGCAAAGCTTAGTAAATAACTATACCACAAAAAACACAGGGCACCTCATTGGTGTAATGGTTAGCAAGCTAGATTAGCAGACCATTGTTAGTGAGTTCGATTCTCACTGGGCGCCCCACACTTCTGGCCTTGTGCTATATCTAAGCAAAGCTTAGTAAATAACTATACCACAAAAAACACAGGGCACCTCATTTGGTGTAATGGTTAGCAAGCTAGATTAGCAGACCATTGTTAGTGAGTTCGATTCTCACTGGGCGCCCCACACTTCTGGCCTTGTGCTATATCTAAGCAAAGCTTAGTAAATAACTATACCACAAAAAACACAGGGCACCTCATTTGGTGTAATGGTTAGCAAGCTAGATTAGCAGACCATTGTTAGTGAGTTCGATTCTCACTGGGCGCCCCACACTTCTGGCCTTGTGCTATATCTAAGCAAAGCTTAGTAAATAACTATACCACAAAAAACACAGGGCACCTCACGTGGTGTAATGGTTAGCAAGCTCGCTTCGCAACCATTGTTAGTGAGTTCGATTCTCATGGGAGCCCCATACTTCTGGCCTTGTGCCATATCTAAGCTAAGCTTAGTAAATAACTATACCACAAAAAACACAGGGCACCTCATGTGGTGTAATGGTTAGCAAGCTGGCTTCGCAGACCATTGTAGTGAGTTCGATTCTCACTGGGCGCCCCACACTTCTGGCCTTGTGCTATATCTAAGCAAAGCTTAGTAAATAACTATACCACAAAAAACACAGGGCACCTCATGTGGTGTAATGGTTAGCAAGCTGGCTTCGCAGACCATTGTAGTGAGTTCGATTCTCACTGGGCGCCCCACATTTCTGGCCTTGTGCTATATCTAAGCAAAGCTTAGTAAATAACTATACCACAAAAAACACAGGGCACCTCATGTGGTGTAATGGTTAGCAAGCTAGATTAGCAGACCATTGTTAGTGAGTTCGATTCTCACTGGGCGCCCCACACTTCTGGCCTTGTGCTATATCTAAGCAAAGCTTAGTAAATAACTATACCACAAAAAACACAGGGCACCTCATTTGGTGTAATGGTTAGCAAGCTAGATTAGCAGACCATTGTTAGTGAGTTCGATTCTCACTGGGCGCCCCACACTTCTGGCCTTGTGCTATATCTAAGCAAAGCTTAGTAAATAACTATACCACAAAAAACACAGGGCACCTCATTTGGTGTAATGGTTAGCAAGCTAGATTAGCAGACCATTGTTAGTGAGTTCGATTCTCACTGGGCGCCCCACACTTCTGGCCTTGTGCTATATCTAAGCAAAGCTTAGTAAATAACTATACCACAAAAAAACAGGGCACCTCATTTGGTGTAATGGTTAGCAAGCTAGATTAGCAGACCATTGTTAGTGAGTTCGATTCTCACTGGGCGCCCCACACTTCTGGCCTTGTGCTATATCTAAGCAAAGCTTAGTAAATAACTATACCACAAAAAACACAGGGCACCTCATTTGGTGTAATGGTTAGCAAGCTAGATTAGCAGACCATTGTTAGTGAGTTCGATTCTCACTGGGCGCCCCACACTTCTGGCCTTGTGCTATATCTAAGCAAAGCTTAGTAAATAACTATACCACAAAAAACACAGGGCACCTCATTGGTGTAATGGTTAGCAAGCTCGCTTCGCAAACCATTGTTAGTGAGTTCGATTCTCATTGGGTGCCCCATACTTCTGGCCTTGTGCCATATCTAAGCTAAGCTTAGTAAATAACTATACCACAAAAAACACAGGGCACCTCATTTGGTGTAATGGTTAGCAAGCTCGCTTCGCAAACCATTGTTAGTGAGTTCGATTCTCACTGGGTGCCCCATACTTCTGGCCTTGTGCCATATCTAAGCTAAGCTTAGTAAATAACTATACCACAAAAAACACAGGGCACCTCACGTTGTGTAATGGTTAGCAAGCTCGCTTCGCAAACCATTGTTAGTGAGTTCGATTCTCATTGGGCGCCCCATACTTCTGGCCTTGTGCCATATCTAAGCTAAGCTTAGTAAATAACTATACCACAAAACACATGGCACCTTATGTGGTGTAATGGTTAGCAAGCTAGATCTGCAGACCATTGTTAGTGAGGTCGATTCTCACTGGGTGTCGATAGACCATTGTTAGTGAGTTCGTTTCTCACTGGGTGCCCTGCACATCTGGCCTTGTGCCACATCTGAGCTAAGCTTAGTAAATAACTATACCACAAAACACATGGCACCTTATGTGGTGTAATGGTTAGCAAGCTAGATCTGCAGACCATTGTTAGTGAGGTCGATTCTCACTGGGTGTCGATAATCTGGCCTTGTGCCACATCTAAGCTACGCTTAGTAAATAACTATACCCCAAAATACGCCAACATAATGTATCTAAAAAAGACATTGAATTTAACTGCAATAATGATAAGAATTTAATAAAAAATGTATGATAAATGATAAGATATTTTGAGGGCACATCAACTCTTCTAGGGTTATTTTATGCATAAAGGTTTGGTAGGTTTATTGTGATAATGTCTCTAAAAGAGACGTTGAATATAGATGCGATAAATGATAAGACATTTTAACGGCATGTCAACTTGTCTAGGGTTATTTTACGCATAGAAGTTAGGTAAACGCATTCATTGTACGTTTATATGGGGTAGCCCACAAAATACAAAACATTTTTAAAATTCATAACTTCCTTGTTGGTAATTTAATCTTTCTATTATTTTTCAGATATTATAAGTAATATTTAATCAAATTGAAAATATTAGATTACAATGTGAAAGAACAAATTTAAACAACAGAATTTTGATATTCAACTTTGAAGTTTATAATTTCAACTAACAAATATTTGTGGTAGAATAATTTCAAGAAATTCAGAATTCTAATGGCATTCTTATTTTCCTGTTTTGTTAGCATGACTTCTTTTAGTGGAGCAATTTAGAGGAGTGTGTATATTTGGGGGCAATTTAGAGGAGTGTGTATATTTGGGGGCAATTTAGAGGAGTGTGTATATCTGGGGGCAATTTAGAGGAGTGTGTATATCTGGGGCATTTTAGAGGAGTGTGTATATTTGGGGGCAATTTAGAGGAGTGTGTATATTTGGGGGCAATTTAGAGGAGTGTGTATATCTGGGGGCAATTTAGAGGAGTGTGTATATCTGGGGGCAATTAGAGGAGTGTGTATATCTGGGGGCAATTTAGAGGAGTGTGTATATTTGGGGGCAATTTAGAGGAGTGTGTATATTTGGGGCAATTTAGAGGAGTGTGTATATTTGGGGGCAATTTAGAGGAGTGTGTATATTTGGGGGCAATTTAGAGGAGTATGTATATTTGGGGGTGAATTTAATAGTAACCTGTATTATATCAAAGAGATTACGAGATGCTGGACTCTGACTTTAAAGCGACAAATTTGAATTCCAAAAACAGTCAATTTAATCAGAAAGAAAATGGATGTTGTAACTCCTATTTTCCACCTCTGGAAGTCCACACGTGATCGTGTCTGACAAATCGAACAGTTTTACTGATAATGAATTTTCTAATTTCTGTGTCTTAAACGGCATACAACGTTAGATGTTACTGTTATCATTTTATATCAACCTTCTTCGAATGGATTGGCTGATAGCGAAGTACAACCATTAAGAACACATCAAGTACAAACAATTGGACACATAGCCTAGTGGATAAAGGAGTTAGGTTAAGACAGTTCCAAGTGACAGTTATCTTTAGACTGCAGGTTCAATCCTGGTCAGGAGCAGCAGTAACATAGAATAATAATTAACACAGCTTAACACCTGTGTCCCAATGAGAACAGAATACCCCCGTGGACTGAATAAAGGGTTAGGTTCGAAGTTCCGTGATGGCTCCCGATTACGACAAGAAGGTTCCCGAGTCCGAAAAGAAGGTTCCCAAGTTCGAAAAGAAGGTTCCCGAGTCCGAAAAGGTTATCCAGTCCGAGAAAGTTCCTTAGTCCGACAAGAAATACCTGAAGGCCGGAAGGCACATCGGCTGAAACGTTGTACAGATAACAATGAAAATGAGAACAATAGTCAGAATAATCCAAATAATACTAATCCCGAAACTCTATTTCTTCGTGTCATAGCCCGATACAGTCTATTTTCGCAATCAATAACAGGCCAATCATCAACAATGTGGTTAATGGGCTGACATATCAAACTCTCGGCTTGACCTGATGTCTCCAAATTTATCTGCAAAAGTCACTACAAAAGTGATGACTGGAAAATATCGAAGGATAAAAATCGACTTAAAAAACGACATGAAAAGATGTTCCATGTTGGAGTTACCCTTAGTATGGTTAATTTTCAAGGAAAACAAAAATGTATGTTTGGCTTTTTAGAGGAGAAAATTCGTCAAGTGACTTTTCTTAGACTTAGAGGTTTTCCGCCTTTGGAAAAAGAGATGTAGATCACATTCACATATTCCAACATTGGATGAATACTTAAGCAACAACCGGTACTATAAGCAACCTGAGTTCTTTGTTTATCAAAATGATTTGATTTGGCATCAAATTACCCGAAAAGGGTTGATATGCCGTAAAACAAAACAACTAACCAACTAGATATTCCAACAAGATGTTCGATCTTCAATTGGTAATTGCCCTGTTGGATGGGGATTTAGAATACACTGACTGTATCTCAGGAATCCTAGTGGATGAGCAATTCATGACATGCAACACTCCACTTTGGCCTTTAGGCTAGATGGACGAGCAAAAGGGCCATAACGATCAATTGGCTGGTCACATCAAGCCCTAGCACCTATATGATTATCCTGAACCTATTGTTATTATGGCAAACCATGCCATTTTAAACATATATCTACTACAAGGTGGTGGCTTGAGTGTCCTTGGTATGATGTTAAACTGCATCTAATGGTGAAGTTTCAATTCTGGAACTCTGGGGAGTGTGGTGCAATTTCATTGCCATTACTCCCAGGTCCACCCTGACTCAAAATGGTAGTACCTGATAGACTCAGAAAAATCTAGTCAATCTTTGAAAAGTCAGAGGCCAATATTTAAAGAGCATTCAGCCTCGGTTGCAGTTTCCTTCATCCTACAGATATATATATATATATATATATATATATATATATATATATATATATATATATATATAATAAAACATATAGATGCTCTGATTGAAGAGTCCAAGTCAAATTATCTTTAAGAATCTTAAAATTGATCTTTGAAGTTTCCCATGGGGACAATGGATGAAAGGATAAAATCCTTGGTTTATTTTTTTTTGTTGGAGTCTACCTGGAAGTCATGACTTCAATTCCTGGATTCAGATTCAGTTGAAAGAAAGCAACACAACAAGAATGAAATAATTGAGAAGGCAAATTAAACCAAGGCAAAATACTCCAAGGTATAGACAGTGAAATGAGAATAATCAATCGCAATGGATTGAATAAAGAGTTCAGTTTATAATTCCCTGAAGGTTACTAAACAAAAGACACTAGAAGAAAGCTGAAGAGTAAAGCAGCCAAAATGTTGGGAGAATAACAACCAAAATGAAGATAAATGTGCAAATGATAACAACTCTTCGCAGAAATTTAGACAAATGTTTGGGTATTATTTGTTTGTATTTTTGAGATGAGGCTTGATGTGAATAATTTTGATTTTCGGACTATTGTCCTCATCTTCATTGTGGTAGTTATTAACACAATGTTTCGGCTGTACATCCTCTGGCTTTCCTCGTGTGTTTCCAGTGTATCTGAATATAGTGGGAATTCCTTTTTGATAGTCGATGCTTGTTTGATCAACTGTCAAACTATTAAAAATGATTTCCAATCTTGTATCATCACTATACTCTGACACACTGGAACCACCAGAGGAAGGTCAGAGGATACAGGCGGATTGTTGGAAGCTAAACTGTTAAAGGAAAACGAACATTCAAGAACCGGCATCAGAACACGTTTTCATAAATGCTAGGATGACGAAGGAAGTAGCAATGCTGAGGGTAAGGCTAAGAGGCAGTAGAGCGGCATGAAACCAGACATGGCAGGGAAACGACATAGTGCCAGACTCTTACCTAAGGCAATTGCTGTCAATCTATCTCCTGAAGATACAGGGACTGATGAATCAGTTGTTATTGATGATGATGTAACTATCAGAGAGTAAGTCAAAACTTCCGACTAATAGTATGACGTCATGTCAAAGTTCAATAGAAAAACTCATGGATATCTCTTATTGTCATTAAAAGTATTGAGTCAACTATGTGTGTAAAGTTTCAAGATAAGGGATGTTGTATATTGGTTCTAATAGAAAACGGAAGTACCATTTTAGCCATTGTTCGAGGGAACGGAAGTATCATTTAGGTCATGTTTGAGTTGTAATAAAAAGGCGGAAATGGTTACTATGCCAACTCAGTTACAAATGGGATCCGTGTAACACTATCTATCTGCATTTGTGATGTTGCATCTATCTATCTATCTATCTATCTATCTATGCCAATCATTCTGTCTGTCAGTCTATTTCTATGTATGTATGTATGTATGTATGTATCTATCTATCTATCTATCTATCTATCTATGTCAGTGTTCATATCTATCTATCTATCTATCTATCTATCTATCTACATTAGTCTTTTTCTATCGATCTATCTGTCCTTTTATTTTATTTTACAATATTTGCTTGCAGGCTTTAATCTATACTGTTGGAAGCAGACTTCTAATCAATATCAGTGTGTCTTTCTTACTATTGTATTTTATTCTATAGATCTCTCTATAGATCTCTCTCTCTCTCTTTGCCCCCCCTCTCTCTCTCTCTCTCTCTCTCTATATATATATATATATATATATATATATAGGGTGCGGCATAAGTAACACCCTTTGTTTAATTAAATTAATTAATCAAATTAAACAAAGGGCGTTACTTATGCCGCACCCTGTATATATATATATATATATATATATATATATATATATATATATGAATTTAACATTTTTAGAAAAAACAAATGATGTTATTAGTTTGCTGACAGATCTGTTTCGACCTTTTAATAAAGCGGTATTCACCAAGAGCATCATATTCAATTTAACGGTTATTTATTCCGTCTTTCCTTCATATGTTGCTCTTGATGAAGACCACTTTATTAGAAGGTCGAAACAGATCTGTCAGCAAACTAATAACATCATTTGTTTTTTCTAAAAATGTTAAATTGATACTGTCGGATTAACTTCCATTTACTTCATATTGTCTATTGAAAAAAACAAAATATCTGGATTTTGACATCTCCAGAGGCTAATATGATCTACAACACTACGGATTTGTCAACATTACAAATTCTTGAAACTTTCCATCTTTCTTTAATTGTGCTGTGGACTTTTTAAAACTTACCTTTTTGTAGCTGGAATACATCCTGAACATTTTTGATACCTTTTTTTTATATATATTTTTTACTTCAAACTCTTTGAGTTTTTCTTATGGATTATAATACTTCTGATTTTTTAAATAAAATCTATTACGCATTTAAAAAAAATCCAGCATTGAACACCAGCGTTCGTTTGTACCCCTCCTATTTAACGGTGATTTATTCCTAAGAATAAGTACATCCCTACCATTTTTATACGCTACGACGATCTGATCTGAGGACGAGCTGAATTCCTCGGATTGACTAAGAGCCAAGAAATATGTACAATATTTCACTTATTCTTAACGCAGTTCAACACGATGTCCGTATCATTTCTCAAAGTACTTTAACCCAGTCATCCATTTTTGTGTTTGGTTAGTCTCAGAACTTTTCAGCGTCCTGGAAAACATCCCTCCACTTGCTTGTACATGACAAACGCCCCACTTTGAATATTGTTCATCTCTCCGTGCTGTTTGTGAAAGTCGCGAGGTGATCGTATCACGTGATCGTTTTTCGTATGCATTGTTTATCGATTATGACATTTGTCCGTTTTTGTCTTGGTGAATTTTGTATGAATATATTTGTGACGTTACATTTATGTGTGTTTATGTGTGTTTATGTTTGTGTTTGTGCCTCTGTGTGTGTGTGTGTATGTGTGTGTGTGTGTGTGTGTGTGTGTGTGTGTGTGCTCCTAATTTGTTTCTATGAGTTGATTTCATTAAATTAATTATCTCTAATTTGATTGAATTAAAATATTCACCCCAACTTTTGATTTTAAGTCGATGATAGCAAATCAAACACAAATGTTCGTAGGTTTTTGAACCATTTCTCTTTAGAATATAAAATGGCGTATACTAACACATTGAAGTCCAGACTGTTGATTTTTTCTGCAAATGGAATCGGTGAGCCGAGTTCAAATCCTGGACAAGGCTGCTTGCATTTTATTTCGCGTTAATGCCCTTGGAAAAGACGTTGATTAATGTATTCTCATCCCAGCTATGGGTAAATAATAGGAAAAAAAACAAACTAGGCTCTCTTGTATCGGTAAGGCAACCAGTTTAGGAGAAAGAAACCTACAATCTAAAACCAGCAATAATTCGCTTAAGGATTGACTTTGTATCGCATTCCAGTCCATTGCGGAAGGTTTGGGTAAATACATGTATACGAATACAAAAATGATCCACACTTGCGCTATAACATATTGTCATTGCGTTCTGTACATGCGTGTTTATAGTTGGCACGGTTGTGGTCACATGATCGAAGTTTGAGCTTGACCGCGCCATTTTGCTTGCTGTTTTTACACTGTAAATATGGCCGCCCCACTATCAGTATACACCAAGAAGGTACGCTGATTTCTCTGGTCGGAAGGAGTGTCAGGGACTGAAATTCATCGGAGGCTTTTAGCACAGTACGGGTACAGTGCTCTACCGCGTAGAAGTGTTGTATGAGTGAATAGAAAAATTTAAAAATGTCCGGAAAAGTATGACGATGGGTTCGGCTTCCATAAAACATGAGTGAAGATAATTTTTGAATTTCCCTCGTAAATATCATCATCGGCATTACAGTCTCGGAAGACTGTATAGCTTTTGTGGTCCTGAATTTACAGCGCTTCCTGTAACAGTGAAGTCCAATGTTTGAAAAACATTTCCGACCACAGATGAAATATACATGCACGTATTTGTATGTGTATGCGTTGTGTTTATGCGTTTGTACACATTCATACTTATTAAAATATATATGGATATATTATTATTTATATATTTTGAAGGCAATTACAATGCGTATATCGTATAAAATTCGATAATTATTGAAAATAATCATAACAAGCAAACCCGGCGAATAAAGTGTATACACTGCTGATGAGACCTCATTAAGTTAAAACAGCTGTACGGTGTTCCACACGTCGCACGCGTTATTCGCCGAGTCATGATTATTTTCAATAATTATCGAATTTCATACGATATACGCATTGTAATTGCCTTCAAAAATATAAATAATAATATACTTTACATAACAATTCTTCAAAAGCAAATTATCAAATTCCATTTATATATGGATATATATATATATCTATATTCAGTCACTGAAACCATGTCAATTCCAGTTTAATCATTATAGACAAATTATGTAATAGAATATCTAATTACATATCCATATGAAATACACTATGTGGAGGCAAAATAGTGTAATACTTGTGTGTGTGTGGGGGGGGGGGGAATTAGATAAATAGAATAAAACGTTTAATATTTAAAGAAAATTAATTACTTACTTAAAAAACATCATATTCACTCCACCCCACTGAGATAATTGTTTTGTTTTACGACAGTCCAAAACGTTTCTTTTCTAATTCAATTATTTAGACACTTATCTTAAGAGAAAAAATTAAAAATTGTATGAATAAAATATATTTTGTTCTGATTCCATAAAATTAGATAGGGGAGGGGGATTGACCAAGTAAAACAAATATTCCCCTAATATATTTTAGGAAAAACTATTTTACACATGAATTCATCTAAAGGTGAATAAGTATCAAATTTTCGTGAAAATTTGACAATTAATTGATTTTTCATATAATTCTAATATCTTTATATTGTAATGATACAGACTATGAATCAAATACTCATTGATAAATGTACTTAATTCTCGAAATGACAATGACGTAAGTAGTGACGTAGTTTCGGTTACAGACAAATAGAAACCGAATCTCTATTATTAATAATATATGTACATATAATCAATGTCTTCAAGCTTTTGATAAATAGTAAAGTCAGTATCAACTGGACAGCAAGGAAGGAAATCTCCTTTTCACTAGCGCAAGACCAGCGAGATTATTTTTGCATCTGAGGTGGAGCACCCCACCTACCATCAGCACCCCATTTTACCGCACAGACCCAAAATGCCCTACTCGTGTATTTAGTTGACGAGCGCCTGTAACTTTGGTAATATCTATATATCTATCTTTTTCAGATTGGCAATATCTATTTATCTACCAATCTATCAATTTATCTATACTTTTTATTTTGGTAATATCCCGCCCTGTCGGTGGGGCGTTAGAATGCACCAACTGCACCTCTGCAGAGGGGAAAGACTCCCCCAATGGGGCTACCTGTTGGTCGTGGGTGGCGACCCGTGATGCTTAAGGATAGAAGCCAGGTGGCTGAGCAGTCAATGACTTGCAATATTCCACTTTAGCCTTTTTTTGGGGGCTAGACGGGCGGTCGGAGAGGTCCCCTCCGATCAATCGGTTGGTCACGTCAAGCTCTAGCACCTATATGATTGCCCCAGCCCTATTGCCATTATTGCAACCCCCAATCCTTCTGATCACATTAAATGACCCACCGAGGCTGATATGCCGTAAAACAAACCAAACCAAACCAAACTTCTTTGGTAATATCTACCTATCTATTTATCTACAGATAAATTGGTCTTAAAAAATTAGTTCCAATAGTGTTTTTATAAAGGAAAATTGTTGGAGACCAGTAAAGACTAAAATGCAATAAAATCCACTGGCTATTCTTGTTCGAGATAGGGTTAAAAATCTTTACCCTCTCATTTTCCATTTAACAATTTAGTAAAGGATAAAACATTAAGAAAAGTAAATAAAAGTCAAATAAAAGAAAAAACAAACAAAAAGTGTAATAAAAATAAACAACTTAAAAACAAGAATAAAAGATAAAACAATAAAAAATAAGATTATAGGGAAAATAATTTTTATTAATCTATATATCAATATAGATAAGATATTTATTTTTTAAAATACCAGGCTACGCCGGTAGGTGTGCTAATATATATATATATATATATATATATATATATATATATATATATCGTGTCACAGAAGTCACTTATCATTTGAAAAATTAAACAACTTTGAAATGAAAAAGAAAATCCAATTTTCGTTTGATTATTTTTATTTTATCTCCTGGGAATTACTTTGAACTAATTCGGGGATATAATATCTCTCAAATAAAATAGATTATCAATAAAAGTAGTTATTTATCTTTTAAAAAGGTAAGTGTCTTTTGTGACACATTATATATACACCAGAAGTATAAAAATATACTTTATAAAAAATCCCGACTCTATAGTTCTTAATTACACTATACAAACTTTCGCCCAGAGAAAAAAATATAAAAAAAGGAAAAGACCAAATCATATGCACCATCTGAAAATAATCAGTAGGCACTATTATAATAGCCAAAAGCAAAAAACACTGTAAGAGTCAGAATTCTCCTGATGATCGGTTCGGAGAAACCTAGGTAGATATTCTCTAACTCATCAGGCTTACTTTATTACTTTATTAATATATATATATATATATATATATATATATATATATATATATATATATGTATGGGAGAATAGCTGTAACAGTGCTACTGTATGGCTGCACCAATTAGACTCAAACGAAGCGGCTTGAGAATAAGCTGGTTGGAAGCTGCACAAGAATCCTGTGTGTGATCTTAATCAAATTGTGGAAGCAACGCCCCACAAGGGGCAGCTGTACGGCCATTTGCTCCATATCACACAAGCCATCTGAGTGACACGAGAAAGACACATTGGATACTGCTGGAGAAGCAAGGAAGAACTCATAAGTGACGTTCTTCTGTGGAAACCAGCACATAAGCACATGAGCATCACTGATACGATTTCAGATGAAAGCCTTTTAAAAAAGCAAAAAAATAAAAAAATACTCTTCCCTTTTCTCTCTTTCGATTTCAAAGGAAACACGTGAAACTGCGAGTTACTTTTAAAGTTAAGAAGGTAATATTTGAAATTGTTTTTTTTTTTTTATACTACGCTGCTAACAGATCCATTACTTGAGAATAGCGAGGTCGATCCTCACTGGATGCCCCACAATTGCGACCTTGTTTCACATCTGTGCCGCTGAACTGCTCTGATAATTGGAATAAGAATAAATTGATAACGTCGTTGGGTTAGATGAAGGATCGACTATCTTCAAAATCGACTAATATACGGGTATTTATGGCATAAAGACGATCACACGCATGCATGCACGTGGACAAACAACACACACACACACACACCACACACACACACACACACACATACATATATATATATATATATATATATATATATATATATATATATATACTTTTTCGTAGGTGGGATACCAGGTGATTTGATATTAGCATGATTCTAAGCTGGTCCTTTTCTTTCAACGGTAAAATGTTAGAGAGATCAGGTTCGATTTGAGAGCTCGATGTTTATTTTTTTTTTATAAACAGAGCAATATAATTAGTAAAGAAAAAAGCTTAACAATCGGCTATTATGCGGTTATGATACCATTTCCACTCATAGGTATTTGAATATACCCATGAGCTTCATCAGACCGCTATCTTTATTGAAAATGATAACGTCAGCCATTTTCACTACAGATAGCGGTCTGACGAAGCTCATGGGTGTATTCAGATACCTATGAGTGGAAATGATACCATAACCGATTGCTAAGCCTTTTTCTTTACTAATATATATATATATATATATATATATATATATATATATATATATATATATATAGAAAGATTCTGTAAGTTTGTCGGTCTGTATATCTGTATGTTTGTTTGTACAACGTTCGAGCGCACATCCTTTTATTAAACTTTCTTCCAACTTGTTTGGAAAACACGGGTATTTATGGCACACACAAACATACAAACTAACACACATAGACACACATACACATCTACATATATGTATAAAAATGAGATTGTCTGTTGGTCTGTATGTCTGTATGTTTGTTTGTACATGTTTTGTAAAAGATGTTTGCAAAACATCGCGATCGTGGGAATCACACCAGCTCTCCCCCGATACCCGACAATGCCGCACACACCATGTTACTGTTAATCAATTCAGATTCGAGGGTTGATCTCTCCATATGGACGAACAAATGTTCTTCAATTTGCCGTAGAATTTACATAAATCAATTCCGTCATGTCATTTGCTCAAATATAATTATTCAAAAGTGTGAAGATTAAGTCTGTTGCGAGATTATTTTTATTTTTAACACAGTTATGGATTATTCCGATTATATGCGCTTTTGTAATATTTTAATCTATACAGAAAATCACGAGTTGATATTATCATTGAAATCTTATTATTATTAGATTGATGTTAACGGCATGTCAACCCATCCAGGATTATTTTATGCATAGAAGTTACGAAATTGCATCCATGTTTCTTAAGTTTTTGCATGATATCTTATATAGATAATTTGCGTGTGGTTATCTGTATTGCATATATGTATATATGTATATCTTTTATAGATAACTATTCCTATCTTACATAGATAATTTGTGCGTGTTCTCGTCGTAGCGAATGGACACGGCGATCCGAGTTTATATCTTGAATGAGGGTGTTTGTATTTCAAATAGCGCTAATACCCTTGGGAAAGCTATACATCCAACTATTATCCCTCCAGCTATGGGTAAACCGTAGGGCAGACTTACCTCTTTAATCTTAGTTAGACAACTCTTCTAGAAGAAAAAATACATCCTGCACGTGACAGATAGTTTGAGTAAATGAATACATTTTTATTTGAAGTATCTGTTCAGGAAACTCTTCTTAGGTGGGCCGACAAACTCTGGCTAGTCAAATATATACGTTTATATACCAATTATAATGATACCAAATGGCCGTACAGGGGTATACGCTATTAGATCAACTTGAGAAACATGATGGCTTAAATGTTGCGCCTATGTTTATTTAAATTACCCATTTGGGTTGTTTTTAAAGCATTTTCTTCCAAAAGAGATTTCTAAATTTTTTAAAGAAATTTTAAAAAAATAAATTAACTTATAATGATAGATATATGTATTTGCCGAACCCCTCTACATGAGAAAGATGCGATGCCAGCTCAATTTTTAAGTGAAGTTTAACAGGTTTAAGTTCAGAGTTTTATTTCACCTAGACCATTTCCTATGGCATGGTTAAAGAGTCCAGTCTGCTCTACTATTTTCCCATACCTGGAGGGAGAATATTTACCTTTCCCAAGATATTAGCACTATATGAAATACAAATAGCATCATCCAGAAATTCCAATTAGACAATAAATTCATGTTTTTGATAAAATCAGCAGTTAATATGAAAGTTCAAAAGAGTTGAAATAATTTCAGAGTTAATATATACTAATTTTTCTTGAGTTTATTCTGCAACATTGTCTCAATTAATATGTTCTGTAATATACAAATAATCTAATTAATATGCATAGAGTATTGAAAAGATTCTATGGATTAAAAATGATTTGAGCATTAAATTTTAATCATAATCATATCTATCAATACATACATACATACATACATACATACATATATATATATATAAAAGTTAGGATAGTGTACACACAGTCAACAGTGCTTGGTGATGTCTTTCTTATTTTTATTTTTATAGTCAACGGAAATGGAATCGGTAACCCGAGTTCAAATCCAGCACAAGTTTGTTTTCATTTTACTTCACGTTAATGGCGTTGAGAAAGGTATGAATCTATATACCCTAATCGTTGGAGGCACGTGGAGTAATGATTAGAGTCTTAGGAAATGAATTCGTCGACCTGAGTTCAAATCCTGGACATGGCTGTTTGCATTTCACATAGCATTAATACTTTTGGAAAAGGTTAACTACTCTCTTTACAACTATGGGTGAATAGTTGGGTAGAGTGGATAGCCTAGGAGAAGGAAAACTCTGAATCGAAACCAGTTAAACTCGTATTAAGAAATTGACCTTTTGTCGCGTTCTGCTCGTGATAAGTGGTTGGTATATTATATATACATATATATATATATATATATATATATATATATATATATATATATGCCCTCATCGTAACTATGAGTTTATAGTAGGGAAGGCTAGGCTCTTTATCCTCGGCTAGGCAACTAGCCAAGGAGAAGGAAAGCTCTGAAATCAAACCAGTTTTAATCGACTTGAAAATTAACCTTATGCCACATCCTGTCCGTGGCAGAGGATTTGGCAAGATGAATGCAGTTTATCACAGCTTCATCTTTAATAAAGTTATGTATATTATTCATTTTTGCGCAATTTTATTGAATCCTATTTTCAAAGACACTACTAAAATCAGATATTCACGAATAAAAATGTCTCCACCTAATCTGGGCATAATCCTACATTATATATATATATATATATATATATATATATATATATATATATATATATATATATATATATCTTGGTGATTGAATTTAATTCTAAGTTTTCTTCAGACTGCTAGGATTTAGAAATACATTCAAAGCAGAAAGGGTTAAATTTTCCTTGAAATAGAATAAAATTTCTTATTCTTCTTGCAAATTCAACTTGTGAATAAAGAGTATTTGGCTGCTCGGTTTTGCACACAAAACCAACCTTGTTTTTATTCTTTTTTATTTCATTTTATATCTTTTTCAAAACTCTCAGTCCGCCAATGAAATATAAAATTAAGCAAAGACCAGCATAATCAATGAAGAAACAAGAAATCTTTGCCAAAACACAAACAAAAACCAACGGAAGCGTTGGCATATAAAAAAAACAGAAGATGAAAAATATAACATAAACCAGCAAACAAACGCATTGTATGAAAATATGGGGGAAAATTAAATAGGCTAAAGAAAGCGTCGGTGGTTCACGACTTGCATACAAAATAAATTCCTGTGTCAACACCGAATGCGATATTTATACGTACCAAAAACGCGGGAAAAATTATTTGAATCACATGCAAATTAGAGGATTAAAAAGAAAAAAGAAAAGAAAAAGAAAACGTTGCTGCATGATATGATTCAAAAAGTAGCACAGATCTAAAATTTAATGTAGAAAACTTTTTTACGACTTTAGAATACAATAAAAAATACTTTTGCCCTGTTTGATATTTTAAGATTGTTGTTTTATTTCCGACATAGTTGAATGGTAGGGGTTCGATTCCTCTTAGAACCGGGCTTCTGAGCGCTGATTTTCTCAGCTGTTACTATAAAGAATATTTTGCTCTTGGAAAAGGAATAATGTGGTAGCATGTTCCCTCTGCTTGGGTGCATATAAAGTGCGATGGTGTATAGTTGCAGGCTTGGCCAGATAATTAGAGTATACAGAAGTACCCTGATTTACGGGTACCTCGACTTACAAGTTTTCCGAGTTACGAGCGTTCATTCGGTCGATTTTTTGAGTTTAGAATAAAATAAAAATACTCTTGCCCTGTTTGATATTTTAAGATTGTTTTATTTTCGACATAGATGAGTGGTTTAGATTCGATTCCTCTTAGAGCCAGGGTTTTGAATGCTGATTTTCTTAGTTGTTGCTTACACTTTTGGAAAAAGCATCATGGCCTCACTGCTTGGTTGCATATAAAGTGCGATTGTGTATGTGCATATAGTTGCGGGATTTGCTATATCAATAGACTATATAGTGGTACCCTGATCTACAAGTATATCAAATTACGAGTTTTCCGACTTACGAGCGTTCATTCGGTCGATTTCTTTGCTTTGTATTGTGAGCTGAAATTTGAGGCACGAACGAAATTCTGATGTTAATAAATTCCCTAAATAAATTAATCTTTCCAAAGTTATGATGCCAAAAAGATATTTTATTTAGAAAAAAATAAACATTAAAACATATTACAGCACAAAATTCATTACATTCTATTTTATGATCTTTTTACACAATACAGTGCTATTTTCTCTTATTTCCAAAAAACGTAATAAAAAATTAGGGTGTCCTTTTTTGGTGGAGGTGGAACGGATTAATGGCAAATCAGTTTATTTCAATGGGTAAATTGATTTGATATACGAGAATACTGAGTTACGAGCGGAAGGAATTAAACTCATAAGTCAATATATCACTGTGTATCTATCTAGGGGACATAGAGTGCTAGGTGTATGTTGTATGTATGTGTGTGTGTTTGTATGTGTATTTGTGTGTGTGTTTATGTTTGTGTATGTATAGGTCTGCATGGAGTTAGACATATCTTTGCGGATGCATTTGTGTGTGTGTTTGTGTGTGTGTGTGGTGATATCAAAGGAATTGTGGATGAACAGGGAGAAGAAATTGATGAAGCTGGATACATACAGTAAAATTAACCAGAGGAGGGTCACTTCGACCACACTTAAAGGATTTAAATTTTTAGTATGATCCTTTTCAGTGTGTCCTGGTGGCACCCAGTCTGTCGATATTTTAAGTATCGAGATTTGGTTGGCTTCTATATCCGGAAACGACAGAAATAAGAACCCCATATATACGGGTCGGATTTTGAGAACTAGGAGACGAGACCGAAAGGGAACAGGTGATGGTAAGCCCAGCAGTTTAGGACAGATAGCAATTCTGTGCAGATGGGATTAGGCGCCCTCTAGAGAACAGATAGACTGAGAGTGGAAGAACGTGTCGCCGAGTGAAACCTCTCCCCTCAATTCACCTCTTGCATTGAAAGTTGCGAGTGAAAGAGAACTAAGAATAATGCGATACGGTCACAGTGTTAGAGAAGCAGTTGCGTTGAGCATAACCCACCCGACTTCAGCGTCTTAAAAGTTCGCCTTTCATCCTCTTCACCCTATCAGCTGCGGCTGTAGAATACATCGACTGCACCTCTGCAGAGGAGTAAAATACCCCTGCCCCCAATGAGGTCACCTGTTGGCCGTGTATGGCGACCCATGATGCTTAAGGGTGGAATCCTGGTGGCTGAGCAGTCCATGACATGCAACACTCCACCTTCCTTACTTAGGCTAGACGGGCGGTCGGAGACACCCTCTTCGATCAATCATCTGGTCGCGTCGGGCTTAAACACCAATAAGATTGACCCAACTCTATTGCCCTTTGGCAACTCCAACCATTTTTTTTATCAAACTCAAGATATTGGTCACATTTTAAATTTGGGAATCACTTTAATCAAAGCTATATGAACTATTCAGGCGCGTAGTATAATGGATAAAGTCGTAGGAAATGGACGCGATGACGTAAGTCCAGGACGAGTCTGTTTGCATTTCACTTAGCGCTAATACCCTTGGGAAAGGTATTAATCCAACTATTCTCCACCCCGCTATGGGTAAATTGTAGGGCCAGATTAGGCTCTTTATCCTTGGCTAGGTAACCTATCTAGGAGAATGAAAACTCTTAATTCAAACCTGTTAAACACTACTTAAGAAATTGACCTTGTGTCACATCCAGCTCGTGTGGAGGGTTTTGGTAAATATATATATGAACTATTCAATCTAGGTAGGCACTTAGGCATCTCTCTCTGTCTCTGTCTGTCTGTCTGTCTCTTTCTCTATATATTACTTTCGTAAACACTATTTTCGAATCCTCTACACTGTCCCCAGATCGCTAACCAAGCACAATCTGAAATATTCATATTGGCGCGGCGTCCTGCGTAAATTCTAAGCAGTACAACATATCGTTTCCGTACATTCATGGAGGTGCTGCTTTCCTCATAGAATTTGCCCAAAGTCACTCTTGTTTGCTGCACAGTAGACAGTACCTAACAAAAAAATCGCATGCGTGAAATTAATAATTTTAAATGGCGACAATTTACCCATCACACGCTATATATACGCCTGTATATATGTGTGTCTGTGTCTGTTTGTATTTATAGGTTTATATTTTAGTTTCTTATATATATATATATATATATATATATATATATATATATAATATATATATATATATATATAATATTAATGAATTAAAATATAAATAAGAAAAGTAATAACAAAGTAATAATGCATGTGTTTGTTAAATTTGAAAAATAAAATAAAAAAAATGATTTTCGAAATAAAAATAAATTCACATGACCTGTTTCAGTTCATTTGCTAACAATATAGGTGTATGTATATATGAATTTATTATCAACATATCTTTCTCTTTCTCTATGTATTCACGTGTCTGTATGTGTGTGTGTGTGTGTGTGTGTTCGTTTGTGCGCGCGTGCGCGTGTGTCTATGTGCATACAAGTATAATGTACTTAAATTAAAATATATGCAATAAGTTTCTAACGAATCAATAACTTGAAAGCAACACTCAAAAAAATAAATAGATAAATAAATAAAATGAGATGAAATAAAATAAAATAAAAATAAATAAATAGTTAAATAAAATAGAAAAATAAATAAAAAGAAGGCAAAAACTTAAGTAATATACGGGAAAACGAAAACTTGAAACTGTAAAGCAAAAACGAAAAAAGATTAAACAGCATTTTAAAATTCAAGCGTCAGAAGTAGAACTCTCAGCGTTTGTGGCTTGTTTGAATAATAATAATAATAATAATAATAATAATAATAATAATAATAATAATAATCAGCAATATCATTATGAAAAGAATTTAAAGAAGTTTGAAAAGCGAACACAATGATAATACTGATGGTATCAAAATCAATAAGTAACGGTATTAAAAGGCGAAATCTTTTGAAGATGTTTTTAGAAAAGGAAAACTAGGAAAGAATGCTTTATGCATATTTTATGAACAAGACATTGAAGACGGAATAAATAGGGCCAACCAATAGCACATCTCTAATTTTAGAGCATCATCCTAGGAATCGTAAGATTCCGGGTTCGATACCCAGACCTTACCATCTCAGCGTATGAGTAGCATAGCTTAGGTAATCTGATCTGTGCGGTAAAGTATCTGGAAGCTGACGGTAGGTGTGGTGCTCGACCTAAGCAAAACAATCTTCCTGGTTTAGCGCTTTCGAAAAGTGGATAGGCTCCCTCGCTATTCGGCTGATATCGACAATAGGCCACTCCGCCGACTTTATATACTCTAATTCTAGTTCAGTCGGTAGAGCATCCGCCTAGGAATCGCAAGGCTCTGGGTTCGATACCCAGTCCTCACCAACTCAGCGCATGAGCTGCACAAATCGGGTAATCTGGTCCCCGCAGGAAAGTATCTGGAAGCTGACGGTAAGTGTGGCGTTCCACATCAGCAAAAATAATCTTCCTGATCTAGCACTAGCGAAAAGGGGATAGATTCCCTCGTTGTTCGGCTGATACCGACAATAGGCCATTTTTTGTTTGTAACAGCGGCTGACAAGTTGAGTCAGTTTGGGTCATTACTGATGGCTGACCCATCAAAAAAGGATGTCATTTAAAAAGCCAACATTTAAAAAAAAAGATTACACCATTATCTAAAACATTAGTTGACAACGCGCCTTTGTGTGAATCCAATAGACAGCAATACTTGATACCTATAACTGTGTGCATATTTATTTTTTATTGAATATATATATATATATATATATATATATATATATTATATAAGATTTTGGATGTTTAGAAGCATTGTTGAATAAAGTATATCTATTATTATATTTTGCTTGAATTACAATGATAACATCGTATAAAATTCGATAATTATAGAAAATAATCGAAAGCGAACTTGTGCGATACGTAGAACATCGTACAGCTTGTTTCGACTTTATAAGTCTCATTATACATCGCTGAGTGCGCTAAGCATGACATGAGTCGCTTGTCATGATTATTTTCTATAATTATCGAATTTTATACGATATACGCATTGTAATTGCCTTCAAGCAAAATATATATAATTCTCATACCTAGGTAGTAACATCTCATCCATAGAGAGCGATATTAATACACGATAGAAAGGGCATGGCTAGCCACAAACAATTATCATCATATGGAAATCAGATCTCACTGACAAGCTAAAGCGACAATTCTTCCAGGATGTGGTTATGTCAGTGCTGCTGTATGGCTGCACCACTTGGAATCTAATGAAGCGCCTCGAGAATAAGCTAGATGGGACCTGCACAAGAATGCTGCGTGCAGTCTTGAACAAGTCGTGGAAACAGCCCCCAGGAGGCAACTGTATGGTCACTGCCCTCCGTCTCACAAACCATCCGAGTAAGACGGACTAGACATACGGAGCACAGCTGGAGAAGCAAGGACGAGCTCATAATCGACGTTCTCCGGTGAAAGCCAACTCATGGGCATGCTAGTGTGGGCCGCCCAGCAAGGATCTACATTGACCAACTATGCGAGAATGCTGGTTGCTGCGCAGAGGAGCTCCCAGAGGCAATGAATGATAGGGAAGGTTGGCGAGAGATTGTCATGGATATCGGTGTGCTGCGCGACATGATGATGATGATATATATAATATAGAAAACTTATTGGTAAACCTTGCGGTAAGAAAAAACCCGGCAAACAGTTTGATAGTAAATATACTACCAAACTTCACCCGGGGAAAAAAAGAAAAAAAAAGAAAAGACGAAGAGGGTCATACCAACCGAAAATAATCGATTAATACTATAACACTTGGCCAAAAGAAAAAAAATTATATATATATATATATATATATATATATATATATATATATGAAAAAAAACAAAACCGCTAGGATTATCTAAAGCTAAAAATGTAAAAAGTGCTTAATACCTAAGTAGAAGAATAATAGAGTTAAACCTAATGAGTCAGATATACCTACTAACAGTTTCGTTTAGTAGTTCATAACTAAGCGAAACTATTAGTAAGTATATCTGACTCATTAGGTTTAACTTTATAATATATATATATATATATATATATATATATATATATATATCCGATCTCTCTCTCTCTCTCTCTTCTCTTCTCTCTCTCTCTCTCTCTCTGACTTTTACTTTAATCATACTGTTTTACGCCATTTGGTTTGATATGGATATATTACTCTCATGAATCTTTGGCTGGAGTTAGATGTGGACCTGGTTAAAGTTTCATTGCACACCGGTCGTGGTGATGCAAAGTTTCAGATGTGTGATGAGAACTTCTAAAATTAGGATTAGGTATTCTTTCTTTCTAATAAAATCGAAATGGTCCATCATTTAACTGAGATGACAACCTTGATAAGAAATACGAATTCGTTGGATAAGCGACACCAGATAATCAGAATATACATTTTTGCATTACAACTTGGACAATTTTGGGCTGTCTCACTTTTAACTAAAAGATGATAACGGTCGTACTTTTAAGGAACACGAGTATTAATATATAGATAATAGACGGATCCTTGAAATAATCGTACCTGGAAAAGGACCCGGAAAAGAGAGTGGGACATTGAAAGGATTTGACCATCAGACTGATGAGACTTGCTGTCACTTAGATCACGTTTGTAAGATACGTGCTAGTAGTTGGGTGAACACTAACAAAGAGTGAATACTAAAAGGATAATATAACAACTAAACATCGAATAAAATTAACAGTAAGAATTGCTTCATCAACAGCTGAGACGATAACAAGGCGTTAACGAAAACAAGCAGAAGGAAAGTGATAAGATATTTTTTTCTCCCGTTGTCTGAAGTTTAGAAACGGGTTTAACAACCGCCTCGGAAATCATGGATGATTTAATGTATAAAAGAATGAATTAGCCAAGCGTTATTAGAAAACACGAGCAAAACAAATGCCCAATACAAGAAATTACCGGTTCTGTAGTAGCCGGGGGGTGGGTGGGGTGAGTTGTGATGGTTGTGTGTGGGGGGGGAAAGCATGTCAAACGGAGCAAATGAAGAATTGATCATTAAAAAAGAAAGAAAAAAAAGAATGAAAAGAAAAAAAAAAAAGAAAAATAATATAGGAATAAAAACGAAAGTAGGAAACTGAAAAAATGTATTTTTTATTTTGTTCTATTTAAATATATTCTTAATTTTAGAATGGTTCATTGCAATCTTCAAAGGAAAAGTGAAAGGTTTCTTTCTCATTTCACAAGAGAATAAACACTAACAAGTTTAGGAATAAAAAAGTATTACCAGGAGAAAAAGAGTACTACTAACTACAACTACTACCACTACAACTACTACTACTACTACTACTACTAATAATAATAATAATATAAATAATAATAATAATAATAACAATAATAATAATCTGGTAATGATCTAAATTGTTGTATGTTACCAAAAACAGTAAAATTGGCACACATAGCGTGTTTTTGCTAGCGCAGTAAAAGAATGAAGAATTAAGAAGTATTACCAGGAAAAAAGACTAATGATAATAATAATAATAATAATAATAATAATAATAATAATATAAAAAATGCTATGGAAATGGAAGTCAAAGTGATACCAATCGTAGTTGGTACCTTGGAACGGTCTAAAAAGCTTGGAAAAAAGACTGGAGAATCTGGAAATCAGAGGAAGAATTGAGACACCAGACTACTGCATTGCTCCAATCGTCTGGGATACTCGGGAGAAGTCCTGGAGACCCGGGGAGACTTGTTGCCATTCAGACTCCAGTGAAACCATCAGTTAAACTGATGTGAAAAACTCAAAAGGAGTGAAAATAATAATAATAATAATCATAATAATATTTGTATGATAATGGTCCAATTTTTTGTAGTTGTCGCAACGCAGTAAAACTGGCTCACCGTAGCGTGCTTTTTTGCTAGCGCAGTAAAGAATGAATAATTAAGAATGTATTACCATGAGGAAAATAGAATAATACTTGAACCTTGCCAGAGATCTGAAAAAAACAAACCAAAAACAAACTGTGAAATATAAAGGTAAAGGTCGTATCAATTGTAATTGATGTCCTTCGAACGGTCCCCAAAGGTCTGGAAAGAGTTGGATGAACAGGAAATATCTATTGAATGAACCCCGTACATAGCTATGAAATTTCTCTTTCTTTTTAATGCTGAAGTGATTTTTAAGTTTAGGAAGGGTCACGAATCCATTAGTTTACGTGTTTCTCTAGTAAAGTTTAGGAAGGATCACGAATATGTCATAAGAATATTTACTGAATTACCCTTGTAATTACAATTGAATTTTTCTCTTTCTTTCTTTTTGATGCCAATGTCAATAATTTTGAGTTCTCCTGTCAAGTGTAGGAAGGACAACGAGTAAGTCATAAATATATTTTGTTTATATAGCTGTTTCCTTTGACAATGATTCTATTGTTTGTGTCTAGTTTCCAATGTTTCCTTTGTTTATCTAAATTATCTTGTCTGTCTTTTTTCTTCTGCCTGATTGAACCCACTTAGTGCAATCCTAGATACTCGTAATTTTATTTCCTCTTTAGCGTCATAATGATTTCCCCGTTTGGGTAGATCAATTCCTTTTATTGATTTTTGTTTCTCCCTTTGCATTATCAGCATTGCACATTCCTAACTCGATTCTTCTTGCCAAAGTAGAATCGGGTTGGTTGATTAGAAAATTTGAGATTGCTAAAACGATAGCGATAGATGCAGAATATATAACGAGGCTTGTTGTCACTAGATCTCTGCAGTAACCAACAGGTAGCAGATGTGAAAAATCCAAATGCTTAAATCAGCATTAAGGAATTTATTCAAACGAGAAAGAAGGGATAGAAGAAAAGTGGATAGCAGTGTTAAGAAAATATAAAATCGCAGAAATAAAATAGAAATGAAAAAATAAAAATATTGTCTTTAATGGTTTGACATATTAAATAATACAGAGAATGGGGGTGGGTGTGTGGTGGTGATACCGTCGCCTAGTTGCTACGTACTGGACTACGACCTCATTGAAAGTGAGTTCGAACTTCATTCACACTATTACACTCACTTTCGGACTAATACCCTTGGGAAAGTTATGGCCCCTCATAACCTGATTAAATAGTACAACTACCGTTTTTCTACAGAGGATGTTTCGGTATTAAATAACCGATGAAGTTTGATATGCCATTAAACAAACCAATTCAGAATAAAGTTTGTAAATTCAAAAATTGGTTGATATCTGGTTACCAGTCAATATCCACTTTTCAGCATTCACAGATAGTCCATGAGACAGATATTTCCGTTAGACCAACCAGGGAGTGAGCCAATTTCACTTGCCGAAGGAGCAGCAGGGTCTGAAATTCACCGGAGCCTTTTTGCATATTACAGGGACAGTGCACTACTGCGTAGAAGTATGTATGTGGATAGAGACTTTAGAAGTTGCCGAACAAGTGTGACGCATAGAGAAGGAGCAGGATGCCCGTAAACCTCCACCACTGATGAGAAGAGCACGGCTTCCATAAAACAAGAGTGTAGAAATTTTTTTGAATTTCCGTCGTACATCCTGGGACAGAAGAGCTTATAGTGTCCCACCACAAGGAAATGATAATGGCAAAGGGAATTGGAGAGTTTTAGAATAGAAACTGCCGCGAACGAATAACCATTAGCATGGTTAGTCAGAGTCCATCTGAAATGAGAAACGAAATCTTTATTGTTGTAGCACAGAATAAATGCAAAAAATAGAAATAAAAATAAAATAAAAATCTAATATATACTCAATGCATAATGTTTGATATATAAGGTGTGCTACAATACACCACTTAAATTTATAGACTAAGCGAGGTCACGTGGTTAACCTCAGCCAATCAACAGCCCGACTAACTATTTAATCGCTGATACTGAGAGACGTCCATTTTCATCATTGACTAAGGACCTGCAAGGCTGAGGAGCACCAAATGAATAACCAAAGGATTTTACACTAAGGATCTCCGTTGGACAAGCACTCTTGCTTAAAGCCTAAAGGATGGCCACTAAAATCGTATCAAAATGTATCATTGTTGGACCGAATCCCAATCAAGAGCTTAACTGCCACCTAATAGGGCGACTTTTAAGTGAGTAAACATAAATGGAGAATGATGACTATGTAGCTGTTGCTATAAACAGTTCATTCATGATTAAACTTTGAATCCATGAACATGCATCTAGGTGTTTTTCCCCTTCGGCATGACAACGTTTCTCGGGTTATTTTATGCCTAGAGGTTGGGAATTGCATTTGTTGTACATTTTTGAGTGGTTTCTTAAAAAGTTTTTGCAAACAGTTATATGATATCAAGTATTCCTATCTAATAAAATAATTTGCAAATATATATAATATATATATATATATATATATATATATATATATTGGCACATAGATAAGACCTTAACAGTTTATACCTGTCCGGATCAGAGTGGACCTGGGGAGTAATAACAATGAAAGAGGATTCTACACTCCAGAGCCCAGAACTGGAGCCTCACCAGTAGATGTAATTTAGTGTTATACCCAGGATACCCTGCATTTATTTAAAGAACAAAGCAAAAATAGACGTAGTTAAGAAAAAAACCTGAATGTTGCCTTTATAGTGAAAAAGATAGGAGAAAAAATCACTATATTAATGAGCGCATCAAGATTGCTAAAATTATCAGAATAAGCTCGATGAGTGGGGATAGATATTCTCTGGGAAACTGTGCAAATGTCAGTTTATATTATGTAAACATTAGATATCGACACAGTCCAGATGCTGGTATAGAAAACAAAATAATGATATACTCTGAGATTCGGATATTGGTTCTCATATCAAGTGTTAGAAAGACCGTGAATGATAGAATGTTTATGTAGAAATAGCTGCGACCTGGTATTAGAATATAGAAATAGGGACTGGTGAGTACATTGTGAGTAGGTAGTAACAGGATATACGCCGCTCTCTAATTAAAACCCTAACAAATCTATCAGGTCTATGAGGAAACATAAAGAAATGCCAGACGCAAATTAACAGAAAAAGTAGATCCAGCTCGAAAATGGCTGTGGTAACAAATGAATGTAGACCAAAAATAGAATATATAGCCAAAAAGACAAGATTGTATATTCGTAGAGGAAGGGAGGACCGGCGAGGCGATGATTGCGGCTGTGCCCACCCCCTCAAACGAAAATTGCAATAAGACGAAATATTGGAAAAAATAGTTGTTCCCTTTTTTTTCCGGGAGCTACGAAAAATGTAGAACGCTAAGTTAGGGGTGAACTTATAATGGCCGGCCCAATTTCAATGCAGTGCTAAAAACGACCAGAGGCAAGATTTGATGAATGAAGAATTTGATGAAGCTGATAATTAAATAATACGGAGAATAAAATCAGTTTTTCAGTTCTTGAGATTTATTTGCGTCGGATTAAATGGCTGGCATTGGCCAGATATTTTATAGGATTTGGAAGATTTATTTTTCAAATTCTTCCCAGAATGCCAATTGCTATATATTTTAGTCAGAAAGCTGTTTATGACTTATACCAATGAGATAACCAATAGGTAGAAATAGTAAGGGAACCCAATGTAGTAGTATCGTCCACGGTTTGGCAAGTATCACCTGCTAGAGCAACTCAGCACCACGTTGTGTTCGTTTTAAGAAAAAATTAGTCGGCCGCTGGTTTTGGTCGAAAGCTGTTTATGGTTTATACCAATAAGATACGCCAATAAGTAGAAATAGTAAGGGAGCCTAATGTGGTAGTATCATCCGTGGCTCACCGAGACTCAACTGCTAAAGGACCCCAGTACAAGTTTGTGTGTGTGTGTGTGTGTGTGTGTGTGTGTGTGCGTATATGTTGAGCATCGATGATAACAAAGATGGTGAAAATTGAAGATATATTTTGTGTGCGTCTTTCATTCTCTATATATCACGGTTAAAAAAGAAATATTTCCATTATTTAAACAACTAACCTGTAGGTAAATCATCAACTGACACAATCATTTCCCAGCGTTTTTTTTCCGTTTGAAACAGCATTGTAAAATCAACGAAGTTAACATACCATGCTGATCTTATGTAGAAGGACGGAAGCGGTGTTTTTGATTGGCTTGGTGGTTTGGTTTACAGTATTTCAGTCTTTGTTGACTTTTTAATTGCCGAAGTCGGTCATCTTTTGAAAGTAGTTAAATGGTTTCAAGTAGCCAATAAAAAATAAAAATTATAGTTTCAAGTAACTATTATTATATAAGCAATGTATAACAGTTATATGGTTTCAAGTATTCCTATCTAATCAAATAATTTGCATACGGTTATACAATTTCAAATAGTCCTCGTGGTGAGGACATGCCAAACTCTCTACAATGTCACAAATAGTTTAAATAGTTAAATGTTTAAACTTCTAAAAAGTAGTTCAATGTTTAAAAGTATCAAGTAATACAATTCCTTGTAAACATTATAGCTTCAATAATTCTTCTTGTACTAATAATTGAACAGTTATATGGCTTCTGATTTTCCTATTCATTACTATATTCTTTAACTGTGAAATTCATATGGAATTTCACGTGATGTAATGGTTAGCTAGCTGCATTAGGAATCAGTGTTATTGAATTCGAATCTCATTGGGTGTCTCATACTTGCGGCATTGTGCCAAAACTATGCAAAGCTTAATAAAAAGCTACTATTTGATTCATAACCCTAGAGAGAGAGAGAAGGAGAGAGAGAGAGAGAGAGAGAGAGAGAGAGAGAGAGAGAGAGAGAGAGAGAGAGAGAGATGTTTTGACTGTCAAAATAGTCAGGGCACGAAGGAATTGCAGTTGTGCAGGTATTTTTGGGTAGACGTGTTTTTCTGTCTCTGTTTACCCTAAGTGCTTTGTGGTAAAGAATTTGTTCGGGGGAATAAAAATAAAGAATTGTACACAAGAATATCTCCGTTTTGTTCCTGAAAATAACAGACCAACATAGACTCAGCTTAATTTGGTGCAAAGATGCAGTTATGGAGTATCTAGACAGTATGAACTCATGACTCATTAGTAATTGATATCGAGACTTGTACGCTAAGCACTAAATGTATTGAGGTAAGTTATGAAAAAATAAGGAAGAAATACAAAATACGATCCAAGGACGTAAAGAAAAATTACGTTTTTATAGACAATAATAAGAGCAAATTTATGAAATGTAAAATCAGGAAATTTGATAAATAATTGTGGATATCTTTCCGTCTATTTGGGACAAGGGCTGCTTGCTGGGGCTGCTGTTGTTTCTCTTCTCCTTCCTCTGGGCTCTCTTTGCAGTAAGGCTATTTTCCTCTCTGTTTAATCCTTTTCATGCCTCGTTTGATATAAAAAAATGGATAAATATATAAAACAAAAACAATAGAATTTAGCTGCCATGTTGGCAACCTATTAAAATATTTCCTGTAGAATTGGTGCATGGTGTGCAGACGGCCAGGCATTTGGATGCACTTACTATGATATACTGACTCGTGAGTGAGTTTTTGCCGCCAGCCGAACCATCCAATGGTACAATGCCAAAAACTTAATAAAGCGCGATGCTTGTTATGGTGCCTAAGGGGAAAAATGTTCGCTGTATTTTCTTGTCTGCGGTTGATGCATATGGAAGTTTCAAAACTCATCACGCAGTCAGTGGTAATATCATTAGTAAAAATGTGGCATTCCTCAAAATGCTTGGCCGTCGCAAGCATTTGCACAATTCTAAGGAAATATTTTAATAGGTTGCCCAACATGCAGCTAAAATTATATTTGTTCTTTGTTTTATATTATCTTTTTTTTTTTTTATTTTATCCAGAGGCATGAAAAGGATTGAAACAGAAGGAAAATAGCGCTCTACTGCAGTAAGAGAGCCAGAAGGAAGGAGAACCAGCAGCCCCAGAAGCAGCTCCTTGTCCAATAGACGGAAGATATCCCACAATTATTTACAAATTTTCGCTGATATTTTACATTTCCATAATTGCTCTTATTAATTGTCTATATAACGTAATTTTTCTTTTTACGTCCTTGGATCGTATTTTGGTATTTTCTTTTATTTTTTTCATAACTTACCATACATCTTAGTGCTAGCGTACAAGTCCTCGTATATCAATTCTAATGAGTCACTTGAAGTTCATACTGTCTAGATACTCCCTATAACTGCATCCTTTGCACAATTTAGCTGAGTTCTATGTTGTCTGTTATTTTAGGACAAAACGAGATATTTTCTTGTGTACAATTTTTTATTTTATTCCCGAACAAATTCTTTACCCACAAGCATACGGGTAAACGAGACAGAAAAACACGTCTTACACAAACCGCTACAAACTGCATTTCCTTCGTGCTGCAATTTTGACCAAAAAACAATCTCTTCTCTCTTCTCTCCTCTCTCTCTCTCCTCTCTCTCTTCTCTCTCTTCTCTCTCTCTCTCTCTCTCTAGGGTTATGAATCAAATAGTGCTTTTTTAAGTAGCTTTGCATATTTTGCACAATGCCGCAAGTATGAGCACAAATGAGATTCGAATTCAATAACATGATTTCCTAATGCAGCTAGCTACCATTACATCACGTGAAATTCCATATGAATTGCACAGTTAAAGAATATTAGTAATGAATAGGAAAATCAGAAGCCATATAACTGTTCACATTATTAGTATCAAGAAGAATTATTTGAAGCTATAATTGTTTACAAAGGATTGGTATTACTTGATACTTTAAAACATTGAACTACTTTTAGAAGTTTAAACATTTAACTATTTAAAACTATTTTGTGATTGTAGAGAGTTTGGCATGTCCTGCACACGAGGACTATTTGAAATTGTATACCGTATGCAAATTATTTGTATTAGATAGGAATACTTGAAACCATATAACTGTGTATACATTGCTTATATTAATAATAGTTACTTGAAACTATAATTTTTATTGTTATTGGCTACTTGAAACCATTTAACTACTTTCAAAAGATGACGCTTCGGCAATTAAAAAGTCCAACAGACTGAAATACTGTAAACCAAACCACCAAGCCCAATCAAAATACCGCTTCCGCCTTCTACATAAGATCAGCAATGGTTGTTAACTTCGTTGATTTTACAATGCTGTTCAAACGGAAAAAAAACGCTGGATAATGATTGTGTCAGTTGATGATTTACCTACAGGTTAGTTGTTTAAATAATGGAATATTTTCCTTTTTACCCGTGATATATAGAGAATGAAAGACGCACACAAAATATATCTTCAATTTTCACCATCTTTTGTTATCATCGATGCTCCATATACAGCACAACACACACACACACACACACACAAACGTTGTACTGGGGTCCTTTTAGCAGTTGAGTCTGGTGAGCCACGGGATGATACTACCACATTAGGCTCCTTACTATTTCTACTTATTGGTTATCTTATTGGTATAAACCATAAAAGCTTTACGACCAAACCAGCGGCCGATAATTTTTTCTTAAAACGAACACAAAGTGGTGCTGAGTTGCTCTAGCAGGTGATACTTGCCAAACCGTGGACGATACTACTACATTGGGTTCCCTTACTTTTCTACCTATTGGGTTATCTCATTGGTATAGTCATAAACAGCTTCTGACTAAAATATATAGCAATTGGCATTCTGGGAAGAATTTGAAAAATAAATCTTCCAAATCCTATAAAATATCTGGCCAATGCAGCCTTTAATCCGACGCAAATAAATCTCAAGAACTGAAAAACTGGATTTTATTCTCCGTATATTTAATTATCAGCTTCATCAATTCTTCATTCATCAAATCTTGCCTCTGGTGTTTTAGCACTGCATTGAAATTGGGCGGCCATTATAAGTTCACCCTAACTTAGCGTTCTACATTTTTCGTAGCTCCCGGAAAAAAGGGAACAACTATTTTTCCAATATTTCGTCTTTATTTGCATTTCGTTTGAGGGGTGGGGGGCACAGCCGCAATCATCGCCTCGCCGGTCCTCCTTCCTCTACGATATACAATCTTGTCTTTTGGCTATATATTCTATTTTTGGTCTACATCTCATTTGTACCACAGCCATTTTCGAGCTGGAATCTACTTTTCTCTGTAATTTTGCGTCTGGCATTTCTTTTATGTTTCCTCATAGACCTGATAGATTTGTTAGGGTTTTAATTAGAGGAGCGCGTATATCCTGTTACTACCTACTCAATGTACTCACCAGTCCTATTTCTATATTCTAATACAGGTCGCAGCTATTTCTAATAACATTTCTATCATTCACGGTCTTTCTAACACTTGATATGAGAACCAATATCCGAATCTCAGAGTATATCATTATTTTTGTTTTCTATACCAGCATCTGGACTGTGTCGATATCTATGTTTACATAATATAAACTGACATTTGCACAGTTCCCAGAGAATATCTATCCCCACTCAATCGAGCTTATTCTGATAATTTTAGCAATCTTGATGCGCTCATTAATATAGTGATTTTTTCTCCTTCTTTTCTCACTATAAAGGCAACATTCAGGTTTTTTTTCTTAACTAGTCTATTTTTGCTTTGTTCTTTTAAATAAATGCAGGTATCCTGGGTATAACACTAAATTACATCTACTGGTAGGCTCCAGTTCTGGGTTCTGGGGAGTGTAGAATCCTCTTCATTGTTATTAACTCCAGGTCACTCTGATCCGGACAGGTTATAACTGTTAAGGTCTTATTATGTGCCAATATTATATATATATATATATATATTATATTATATATATATATATATTTGCAAATTATTTTTTATTAGATAGGAATACTTGATATCATATAACTTGTGTGCAAAAACTTAAAGAAACACTCAAAAATGTACAAACAATGCAATTCCCAAACCTCTAGGCATAAAATAACCCGAGAAACGTTGTCATGCGAAAGGGGAAAACACCTAGATGCATGTTCATGGATTCAAAGTTTAATCATGAATGAACTGTTTATAGCACAGCTCAATAGTCATCATTCTCCATTTATGTTTTACTCACTTAAAAGTCGCTATTAGGTGGCAGTTAAGCTCTTGATTGGGGATTGGTCCAAAATGATACATTTGTACGATTTTTGGCATCCTTTAGGCTTTAAGCAAGAGTGCTTGTCCAACGGAGATCCTTAGTGTAAATCCTTTGGTTATTCATTGGTGCTCCTCAGCCTTGCAGGTCCTTAGTCAATGATTGAAATGGACGTCTCTCAGTATCAGCGATTAAATAGTTAGTCGGGCTGTTGATTGGCTGAGGTTTATACCACGTGACCTCGCTTAGTCTATAAATTTAAGTGGTGTATTGTAGCCACCTTATATATCAACATTATGATTGAGTATATTTAGATTTTTATTTTTATTTTTTATTTCTATTTTTTGCATTTATTCTGTGCTACAACAATAAGAGATTTCGTTCTCATTTTCAGATGGACTCTGACTAACCATGCTAATGGTTATTCGTTCGCGCAGTTTTTCTATTCCTAAACTCTCAATTCCCTTTTGCCATTATCATTTCCTTGTGGTGGGACACATAAGTCTCTGTCCCAGGATGTACGACGGAAATTCAAAATTATCTACACTCTTGTTTTATGGAAGCCGTGCTCTTCTCATCAGTGGTGGGTTTACGGGCATCCTGCTCCTTCTCTATGCGTCACACTTGTTTGGCAACTTCTAAAGGTCTCTATCCACATACATCTTCTACGCAGTAGTGCACTGTCCCTGTAATATGCAAAAGGCTCCGGTGAATTCAGACCCTGCTGCTCCTTCCGGCAAGTGAAATTGGCTTACTCCCTGGTTGGTCTAACGGAAATATCTGTCTCATGGACTATCTGTGAATGCTGAAAGTGGATATTGACTGGTAACAGATATCAACCAATTTTGAATTTACAACTTTATTCTGATTGGTTTGTTTAATGGCAATTCAAACTTCATCGGTTATTTAATACGCGAAACATCCTCTGTAGAAAAAGGTAGTTGTACTATTTAATCAGGTTATGAGGGGGGCATAACTTTCCAAGGGTATTAGTCCGAAAGTGAGTGTAATAGTGTGAATGAAGTTCGAACTCACTTTCAATGAGGTCGTAGTCCAGTACGTTAGCAACTAGGCGACGGTATCACCACCACACACCCACCCCCATTCTCTGTATTATTTAATATGTCAAACCATTAAAGACAATATTTTATTGCTTTTTCATTTCTATTTTATTTCTGGCGATTTTTTATATTTTTCTTAACAAGCTGCTATCCACTTTTCTTCTATCCCTTCTTTTCGTTTTGAATAAATTCCTTAATGCTGATTTAAGCATTTGGATTTTTTCACATCTGCTACCTGTTGGTTACTGCAGGAGATCTAGTGACAACAAGCTCGTTATATATTCTGCATCTATCGCTATCGTTTTAGCAATCTCAAATTTTCTAATCAACCAATCCCGATTCTACTTTGGCAGAGAAGAATCGAGTTAGGAATGTGCAATGCTGATATGCAAAGGGGAGAACAAAATCAATAAAAGGAATTGATCTACCCAAACGGGAATCATTATGACGCTAAAGAGGATAAAATTACGAGTATCTAGGATTGCACTAAGTGGGTTTCAATCAGGCAGAAGAAAAAACACAGACAAGGATAATTTAGATAAACAAAGGAACATTGGAAACTAGACACAAACAATAGAATCTTGTCAAAGGAACAGCTATATAAACAATATATATTATGACTTACTCGTTGTCCTTCCTACACTTGACAGGAGAACTCAAAAATTATTGACATTGGCATCAAGAAAAAAAGAGAAAATTCAATATGTAATTACAAGGGTAAATTCAGTAAATATTCTTATGACATATTCGTGATCCTTCTAAACTTTACTAGAGAACACGTAAACTAATGGATTCGTGACCCTTCCTAAACTTAAAAATCACTTCAGCATTAAAAAGAAAGAGAAATTTCATAGCTATGTACGGGGTTCATTCAATAGATATTTCCTGTTCATCCAGACTCTTTTCCAGACCTTTGGGGACCGTTCGAAGGACATCAATTACAATTGATACGACCTTTACCCTTTATATTTCACAGTTTGTTTGTTGGTTTTTTTTCAGATCTCTGGCAGGTTCAAGTATTATTCTATTTTCCTCATGGTAATACATTCTTAATTATTCATTCTTTTACTGCGCTAGCAAAAAGCACGCTACGGTGAGCCAGTTTTTACTGCGTTTGCGACAAATACAAAAATGGGACCATTATCATACAAATTATTATTATTATTATTATTATTATTATTTTCACTCCTTTTGGTTTTTCACATCAGTTTTAACTGATGGTATTTCACTGGAGTCTGAATGGCAACAAGTCTCCCCGGGTCTCGGACTCTCCCGAGTATCCAGACGATTGGAGCAATGCAGTAGTCTGGGTGGTCTCAATTCTTCCTCTGATTTCAGATTTCTCCAGTCTTTTTTCCAAAGCTTTTTAGGACCGTTCCAAGTGTCCAACTACGATTGGTATCACTTTGATTCCATATTCCATAGATTTTTTAATTATTATATTATTATTATTATTATTATATTATTATTAATTTTATCATTAGTTTCTTTTTCTCCTGGTAATACTTTCTTAATTCTTCATTCTTTACTGCGCTAGCAAAAACACGCTATGGTGTGCCAATTTTACTGTTTTGTGGTAACATACAACAATTAGATCATTACCAGATTTTATTATTGTTATATTTATATATTATTTATGTATTATTATTAGTATTAGTAGTAGTAGTAGTAGTAGTTGGTAGTGGTAGTAGTTGTAGTAGTAGTATTCTCTTTTCTCCTGGTAATACTTTTATTCTAAACTTGTATAGTGTTTATCTCTTGTGAAATGAGAAAGAATTTCACTTTTCTTTGAAGATTGGCAATGAACCATTCTAAATTTAAGAATTATTTAAATAGAAAAAAATAAAAAATACATATTTTTCAGTTTCCTACTTTCGTTTTATCCTGATATATATTTTTCTTTTTCTTTTTTTTCTTTCATTTCTTTTTTTTTCTTTTTTTTTAATGATCATTCTTCATTTGCTCCGTTTGACATGCTTTCCTCCCACCCCCACCCACAACCATCACAACTCACCCCCCACTCCCCGCTACTACAGAACGGTATTTTGTATTTGGGCATTTGTTTTGCTCGTGTTTTCTAATAACGCTTGGCTAATTCATTCTTATACATTAAAATCATCCATGATTTTCCGAGGCGGTTGTTAACCCGTTTCTAAACTTCAGACAACGGAGGAAAAATATCTTTATCACTTTCTTCTGCTTTTGTTTTCGTTAACGCCTGTTATCGTTTCAGCTGTTGATGAAGCATTCTTACTGTAATTTTATTCGATGTTTAGTTGTTATTATATCCTTTTGTATTTCACTCTTTGTTAGTGTTAACCCAACTACTAGCACGTAATCTTAACAACGTGATCTAAGTGACAGCAGTCATCAGTCTGGATGGTCTTAAATCCTTTCAATGTCCTCTCTTTTCGGTCCTTTTCAGGTACGATTATTTCAAGGATCCGTCTATTTACTTATATTAATACTCGTGTCTTGTACGACGTTATCATCTTCTAGTTAAAAGTGAGAAGCCAATTGTCCAAGTTTTGTATGCAAAATGTATTTCTGATTATCTGGTGTCGCTTATCACGATTCGTATTTCTTATCAGGTTTTTGTCATCTCAGTTGAAATGATGGACCATTTCGATTATTAGAAGAAGAATACTAATCTAATTTTTAGAACGTTCTCATCACATCTGAATTGTTTGCATCACCACACCGTGTGCAATGAAGACTTTAACCAGGTCCACATCTAACTCAGAAAAGATTCATGAGAGTAATATAGCCATATCAAACCAATGGCGTAAACGTATGATTAAAGTAAAAGTCAGAGAGAGAGAGAGAGAGAGAGAGAGATTTAGAGAGAGGAGAGAATCGATATATATATAGTATATATATATATATATATATATATAAAGTTAAACCCATGATCAGATATACTTATAAAATAGTTCGCTAGTTATGAACTACGTAACAAACTGTTTAGTAGGTATATCTGACTCATTAGGGTTTAACTCTATTATTTGCTCTACTTAGGTATTAAAGCACTTTTAATTTTACTTTAGATAACTAGCGGTTTTGTTTTTTTTTTTCATATTATATATATATATTATATATATTATATATATACTATAATTTTTTTTCTTTGGCCAAGTGTTTATAGTATTAATCGATTATTTTCGGTTGGTATGACCTCTTCGTCTTTTATTTTTTTCTTTTTTTCCCCGGGTTGAAGTTTGGTAGTATATTTTTTACTATCAAACTGTTTGCGGGTTTTTTCTTACCGCAAGGGTTTACCTATAAGTTTTGGTATATTATATATATCATCATCATCATGTCGCGCAGGCAGCACGCGATATCCATGACAATCTCTCGCCCACCTTCCTTCATTCATTGGCCTCTGGAGGCTCCTCTGCGCAGCACCAGCATTCTCGCATAGTTGGTCATGTAGATCCTTGCTGCGGCCCACACTAAGCATGCCATGGTTGGCTTTCACCGGAGAAGTCGCTTATGACTCGTCCTTGCTTCTCCAGCTAGTGCTCCGTATGCTAGTCCGTCTTACTCGATGGTTTGTGAAGACGGGGGCAGTGACATACAGTTGCCTCGTTGTGGGTTCTGTTTCCCGACTTGTCAAGACTGCCGGCAGTAAATTCTTGTGCAGGTCCATCTAGCTTATTCTCGAGGCGATTCGTTAGATTCCCAGTGGTGCAGCATCAGCGACTGACATACCGCACATCTGGAAGAATTGTCGCTTTTAGCTTGTCAGTGAGATCTGATTTCCCTATGGATAATTTGTTTGTGGCTAGCCATGCCTTTCTATTCGTGTTTTAATTGGCTCTCGTATGGATGATGTTCTACCTAGGTATGAAATTTATTTTTTGCTGAAGGCAATTACATGCGTTATCGTATAAATTCGATAATTATAGAAAATAATCATGACAAGGAACTCGGCAAAATATGTGGCGATGTCTTAGACATGTACAGTCTGTTTCGATTTATCAGTCTGATCAGCGATGTAATCAATGAGACTTAATAAGTCGAAACAGCTGTCGATGTTCTACGTTCGCACATTTGTTTGCCAAGTTCGCTGTTATGATTATTTTCTATAATTATCGAATTTTATACGATGTATGCTTGTAATTGCCTTCAACAGCAAAATATAAATAATAATAGATATACTTTATTCAACAAGCTTCTAAACTCCAAAATCCCTTATATAAGTATATATATATATATATATATATAATATATTATCAATAAAATAATATCACACAGTTATATGTATCAAGTATTGCTGTCTATTGATTCAACAAAGGCGCGTTGTCAACTAATGTTTAGATAATGGTTACTTTTTTTTAAATGTGGCTTTTTAAATGACATCTTTTTTTGATGGGTCAGCCATCAGTAATACCCAACTGACTAACTTGTCAGCCGTGTTAAAAACACAAAATGGCCTATTGGTCGGGTATCAGCCGAACACGAGGGAATCTTATCCCCTTTTCGCTAGTGAGAATCAGGAAGATATTTTTGCTGATGTGGAACGCACACTTACGTCGCTTCCAGTACTTTCCTGCGGGGACCAGATTACCGATTTGTGACCTCATGCGCTGAGTTGGTGAGGGATGGGTATCTGAACCCAGGCCTTGCGATTCCTAGGCGGATGCTTACGACTGAACTAGAATTAGAGTATATAAAGCGGCGGAGTGGCCTATTGTCATATCAGCCGAAATGCGAGGGAGCCATCCACTTTTCGAAAGCGCTAAAGGAAGTTGTTTTGCTTAGGTCGACACCACACTCGTCAGCTTCGCAGATACTTTACCGCACAGATCAAGATTACTAAGTTATGCTACTCATACGCTGAGATGGTAAGGTCTGGGTATGAACCCGGAATCTTACGATCCTAGGATGATGCTCTTAAATTAGAGATGTGCTATGGTTGGCCCTATTTATTTCCGTCTTCAATGTCTTGTTCATAAAATGCATAAAGCATTCTTTCTAGTTTTCTTTTCTAAAACATCTTCAAAAGATTTCGCTTTAATCGTTACTTATTGTTTTGATACGCATCAGTATTATATTGTGTTCGCTTTCAATTCTTTTAAATTCCTTTTATATGATATTGCTGATTTTATTATTATTTTTTATTATTATTATTATTATTATTATTATTATTCAAACAAGCACAACGCTGGAGTTCTACTTCTGACGCTTTGATTTTAAAAACTGTGTTTAATCTTTTTTCGTTTTGCTTTAAGTTTCAAGTTTTGTTTTCCGTATTTTATTTAAGTTTTTGCCTCTTTTTATTTTTTTTCATTTATTTAACTATTTTATTTATTTTTATTTTATTTATTTCATCTCATTTTATTATTTATCTATTTATTTTTTGAGTGTTTGCTTTCAAGTTATTTGATTCGTTGAAACTAATTGCATATATTTATTTAGTAGCATTATACTTGTATGCACATAGACAACCGCCCATGCGCACAAACGAAACACACACACACACCATACAGACCGTGAATACATGAGAGGAAGATTGTTGATAAATAAATTCAATATATACATACAACCTATATTGTTGCAAATGAACTGAACAGGTCATGTGAAATTTAATTTTTATTTCGAAAATATTTTTTTTTATTTTATTTTCAAATTTAACAAACACATGCATTATTATTGTTATTACTTTTCTTATTTATATTTAATTCCAATTATATTATATTATATTATATATATATATATATATTATATTATATATATATTATATATATATAGAAACAAATATATACCTATAAATACAAACAGACAGACACCATATATACAGGCGTATATATAGCGTGGATGGGTAAATTGTCGCCATTTTAAATTATTAATTTCACGCATGCGATTTTGTTTTTGTTTAGTACTGTCTACTGTGCAGCAAACAAGAGTGATTGGGCAAATTCTATTGAGGAAGCAGCACTTCCCATGATGTACGGAACGATATGTTGTACTGCTTAGATTTACAGCAGGAAGCCGCCCATATGAATTTTCAGATGTGCTTGGTTAGCGATCTGGGGACAGTGTAGAGGTTCGAATAGTGTTTACGAAAGTAATATATAGAGAAACGAGACGACAGACAGACAGAGCAGAGAGAGATGCCTAAGTGCCTACCCTAGATTGAATAGTTATATATAATATTTAACCAAACCTGCACACGAGCTGGATGTGACACAAGGTCAATTTCTTAAGTAGTGTTTAACAGGTGAATAAGAGTTTTCATTTCCTAGATAGGTTACCTAGCCAAGGATAAGCCTAATCTGGCCCTACAATTTACCATAGGGTTGGAGAATTGTTGATTATACTTTCCAAGGGTATTAGTAATGAAATGGCAAACAGAACTCGTCCTGGAACTACGTCATCGCGTCACTTTCCCTAGAACTTTATCCATTATACTCGCGCCTGATAGTTCATATAGCTTTGATTAAAGTGGTTCAAATTTAAAATGTTGACCATATCTCGCAGAGTTTGATAAAAAAAATGGTTGGGTTGCCATAAGGGCAATAGATGTTGGTCATCTTATTGGTGTTTAGCCGACCGACAGATGATGATCGAAGAGGGTGTCTCCGACGCCCGTCTAGGCCCCTAAGTAAGGAAGGTGAGTGTTGGCATGTCAATGACTTGCCTCCAGCCCAGGATTCCACCCTTAAGCATCATGGGTGCCATCACCCGGCCAACAGGTGACCTCATTGGGGCAGGGGTATTACTCCTCTGCAGAGGTGGCAGTCGATTATTCTAAGCCGCAGCTGATAGGGTGAGAGGATGAAAGCGAACTTTTAAGACGCTGAAGTCGGGTGGGTTATGCTCAACGCAACTGCTTCTCTTAACCTGTGGACCGTATCGGCTATTCTTAGTCTCTGTCACTCGCAATTTCATGCAAGAGTGATTGGAGGGAGAGGTTCACTCGGCGACACGTTCTTCCACTCTCAGTCCTATCTGTTCATCTAGAGGGCGCTAATCCCACTGCACAGAATTGCTATCTGTTCCTAACTGCTGGGCTTACCATCACTGTTCCTTTTCGGTCTCGCTCTAGTCTCAAATCGCGAAGCGTATATATGGGTTCTTATTTCTGTCGTTCCGATATAGAACACCAAATCTCGATACTTAAAATATCGACAGACTGGGTGGCACCAGGACACACTGAAAAGATATACAAATTTAAATCCTTTAACGTGTGGTCGAAGTGACCCTCCCTGGTTAATTTTACTGTTGTATCCAGCTTCACTCAATTTCTTCCCTGTTCATACCACAATTAACCTTTGATATCACCACACACACACACACACACACACAATGCTGCGCAAAGATATGTTAACTTCATGCAGACTATACATACACAAATAAACACACACCACAAATACAATACAAACACACACACATACTACAACATATACACCTACACTCTATGTCCGCCTAAGATAGATACACAGTGAATAATTGACTTATGAGTTTAATTCCTTCGCTCTAACTCAGTATTCCTCGTATATCAAATCATTTTACCCATTGAAATAACTGATTTGCCATTAATCCTTCACTCCACCAAACAAGGAACACATCCAATTTTTTATATTACGTTTTTGGAAATAAGAGAAAATAGCACTGTATTTGTGTAAAAAGATCATAAAATAGAATGTAATGAATTTGTGCTGTAAATGTTTTAAATGTTATTTTTAAATATAAATATCTTTTGGCATCATAACTTTGGAAAGATTCAATTTTTTTAGGCGATTTTTAACATCGAATTTCGTTCGTGCTATTTTCAGTCACATACAAAGCAAGAATCGCGAATGAAACGCTCGTAGTCGGAAAAACTCGTATTTTGATATACTTGTAGATCAGGGTTACCACTATATAGTCCCTATTGATATGCAAATCGCAACTATATGCAATACACAATCGCACTTTATATGCAACAAGCCAGTGAGGCCATGATGCTTTTTCCAAGTTAAATAATTCTTGTAGCAACAACTAAGAAAATCAGCTTCAAACCCTGGCTTAAGAGAATCGATCTAAACACTCATCTATGTCGAAAATAAAACAATCTTAAAATATCAAACAGGGCAAGAGTATTTTTTATTTTATTCTAACTCAAAAAATCGACCGAATGAACGCCGTCTCGGAAACTTGTAAGTGAGGTACCCGCTAAATAGGTACTTTTGTTATATCAATATCTGGCCAGCCTGCAACTATAGCACATCGACTTTAATAATGCACCCAGCAGAGGGAACCTACCACATTATTCCTTTTCAAGAGCAAAATATTCCTTTAGTAACAGCTGAGAAAATCAGCGCTCAGAAGCCCGTTCTAAGAGGAACGAACCCCTACCATTCAACTTATGTCGGACACATAAAACAACAATCTTAAAATATCAACAGGCAAGATATTTTTTATTGTTTTCCTAAGTCGTAAAAAAGTTTCTACATTAAATTTTAGATCTGTTGCTACTTTTTTGAATCATCATGCGCAACGTTTTCTTTTTCTTTTCTTTTTTTTTTAATCCTCTATTTGCATGTGAAATCAAATAATTTTTTCCGCGTTTTGTACGTATAAATTGCATTCGGTGTTGACACAGGAATTATTTTGTATGCAATCGTGAACCACCGACCTTCTTGCCTATTAATTTTCCCATATTTTCATACAATCCGTTTGTTGCTGTTTATGTTATATTTTCATCTTCTGTTTTTTTTCATATGCCAACGCTTCCGTTGGTTTTTGGGTTTGTGTTTTGGCAAAGATTTCTTGTTTCTTATTGATTTATGCTGGTCTGCTTAATTTTATATTTATTGGCGGACTGAGAGTTTTGAAAAAGATATAGAAATAAAAGAATAAAACAAGGTTGGTTTTGTGTGCAAAACGCAGCAGCCAAATACTCTTTATTCACAGTTGATTTGCAAGAGACATAAGAAATTTTATTCTATTTCAAGGGAAAATTTAAACCCTTTCTGCTTTGAATGTATTTCTAAATCCTAGCAGTCTGAAGAAACTTAGAATTCATTTCAATCGCCAAGAATATATATTATATATATATATAATCTATAAATATTGTATTATATATATATATAATATTGTAGGATTACCAATTAGGTTGGAGACATTTATTCCGTGATATTGATTTTAGTAGTGTCTTGAAATAGGATTCAATAAAATTGCGCCAAAATGAATATATACATAACTTTATTTAAAGATAAGCTGTGATAAACTGCTTCATCTTGCCAAATCCTCTGCACGACAGGATGGTGGCTAAGGTTATTTTCAGTCGATTAAAATGGTTTATTTCAGAGCTTTCCTTCTCCTTGCTAGTTGCCTAGCCGAGGATAAAGAGCCTAGCCTTCTACTATAAACTCATAGTTCGATGAGGGCATTATATATATATATTTATATATATAATATATATATTGTATATATATAACACCACTTACACGAGCAGAAACGCGACAAAAGGTCAATTCTTATAAGTTTAACTGTTTCGAATTCAGAGTTTCCTTCTCCTAGGCTATCCACTCTACCCAACTATTCACCATTGTTGTAAGAAGTAGTTAACCTTTTCAAAAGTATTAATGCTAGTGTGAAATGCAAACAGCCATGTCCAGGATTTGAACTCAGGTCGAAGAATTCATTTCCTAAGCTCTAATCATTACTCACGTGCCTCAACGATTAGTATATAGATTCATACCCTTCTCACGCATTAACGTTGAAGTAATGAAAACAAACTTGTGCTTGGATTTGAACTCGGGTTACCGATTCCCATTTCCGTTGACTAATAAAAATAAAATAAAAGACATACCAAGCCTGTTTGAACTGTGTGACACTATCCTAACTTTAATATATATATATATGTAATGTATGTATGTATGTATGTATGTTTGATAGATATGATTATGATTAAAATTTATGCTCAAATCATTTTAATCCATCGAACTTTTCATACTCTATGCATATTAATAGATTAATTTTGTATATTAAGACATATTAATTGAGACAATGTTGCAGAATAAACTCAACGAAAAATTAGTAATATTTAACTCTGAATTATTTCAACTCTTTGAACTTTCATATTATGCTGATTTATCAAAAACATGAATTTATTGTCTTAATTGGAATTTCTGGATATCTATTTGTTATTTCATATAGTGCTAATATCTTTGGGAAAGGTAAAATACTCTCACCTCAGGTATGGAAAATAGTAGAGCAGCTGGACTTTTAACCATGCCATAGGAAATGGTCTAGGTGAAAAACACTTCTGGAACTTAAACCTGTTAAACTTCACTAAAAATTGAGCTGCATCGATCTTTTCATGTAGCGGGTTCGGCAAATACATATAATCTATCATTATAATTAATTTAATTTTTTTTAAATTTCTTTAAAAAATTAAGAAATTCTTTTGGAAGAAAATGCTTAAAAACAACCCAAATGGGTAATTTAAATAAACATAGGCGCACATTTAAGCCATCATGTTTCTCAAGTTGATCTAATAGCGTATACCCCTGTACGGCCATTTGGTATCATTAAATTGGTATATACCTAATATTTGACTAGCCAAGTTTGTCGGCCAACCTAAGAAGGTTTCCTGAACAGTACTTCAAAATAAAAATGTATTATTTAATCAAACTATCTGTAAGTGCATGGAAAAAGAGATAAGAGAAAAATGTATTTTCTTCTAGAAGAGTTGTCTAACTCAAGGATTAAAGAGGTAAAGTCTGCCCTACGGTTTTTCCCATAGCTGGAGGGATAATAGTTGGATTATAGCTTTCGCAAGGGTATTAGCGCTATTTTGAAATACAAACACCTCATTCAAGTATAAACTCGATCGCCCGTGTTCTTCCTACGACGAGAACCAGCCAAATTATCTATGTAAGATGGAATAGTTATTATAAGATATACATTATCATATATGCAATACAGATACCACACGCAAATTAATCTATATAAGATTCATGCAACTTAGAAACATGGATCA
>CM042138.1:2457017-2484939 GCA_023376005.1 Doryteuthis pealeii | reverse complement strand
GCGTTCTGGGCATTTCTTTTATGTTCCTCATAGGACCTGATAGATTTGTTTTAGGGTTTAATTAGAGAGCGGCGTAATATCCTGTTACTACCTACTCACAATTGTACTCACAGTCCCATTATCTATATTCTAAATACCAGTCGGCAGCTATTATCCTACATAAACATTTCTATCATTCACGGGTCTTTCTAACCACTTGATATGAAACCAATATCCGAATCTCAGAGTATATCATTATTTTTTGTTTTCTATACCAGGCATCTGGACTGCTGTCGATATCTAATGTTTACATAATATAAACTGACATTGCACAGTTCCCAGAGAATATCTATCCCCACTCAATCGAGCTATTCTGCATAATTTTAGCCAATCTGATGCCTCATTAATATAGTGATTTTTCTCCTATCTTTTTCACATAAGCAACATTCAGTTTTTGGCTAAACTACGTCTATTTTGCTTTTTCTTTAAATAATGCAAGGGTATCCTGGGTATAACACTAAATTACATCTACTGGTGAGGCCCAGTCTGCGGTTCTGGGGAGCTGTAGAATCCTGCTTTCATTGTTATTACTCCCAGTTCCACTCTGATCGGACAGGTTATAACTGTTAAGGTCTTATCTATGCGCCAAAATATATATATAGTATATATATATATAATATATATATATATATTTGCAAATTATTTTATTAGATAGCGGAATACTTGATATCATATAACTGATGTGCAAAAACTTTAAGAAACCACTCAAAAATGACAACAAAAAAATGCCAATTCCCAAAACCTCTAGGCATAAAATAACCCGAGGAAACCTTTCATGCGAAAGGAAAACACCAGATGCATGTTCATGGATTCAAGTAATCATGAATGAACTGTTATTATAGCAACAGCTACATAGTCATCATTCTCCAATTATGTTTTACTCACTTAAAACGCCTATTAGGTGGCCAGTTACTCTGATTGGATTCGCGTCCAACAATGATACATTTGTTACGATTTAGTGCCATCCTTTAGCTTTAATCAAGAGTGCTGTCCAACGGAGATCCTTAGTGTAAAATCCTTGGTTATTCATTGGTGCTCCTCAGCCTTGCAGGTCCTTAGTCAATGATTGAAAAATGGACGTCTCTCAGTTATCAGCGATTAAATAGTTAGTCGGGCTGTGATTGGCTGGAGGTTTATACACGTGACCTCGCTTAGTCTATAATTTAAATGGCTGTATTGTAGCACACCTAATATATCAAACATTATGCATTGATATATATTAGATTTTTATTTTTATTTTATTTCTATTTTTGCATTATTCTGTGCTACAACAATAGAGATTTCGTTTCTCATTTCAGATGGACTCTGACTTTAACCATGCTAATGGTTATTCGTTCGCGGCAGTTTCTATTCCTAAACTCTCCAATTCCCTTTTGCCATTATCATTTCCTCCTTGTGGTGGGACACTATAAGCTCTTCTGTCCAGGATGTACGACGAAATTCAAAAATTATCTACACTCTTGTTTTATGGAAGCCGTGCTCTTCTCATCAGTGGTGGAGGTTTACGGGCATCCTGCTCCTTCTCTATGCGTCACACTTTGTTCGGCAACTTCTAAAGGTCTCTATCCACATACATACTTCTACGCAGTAGTGCACTGTCCTGTAATATGCAAAAAGGCTCCGGTGAATTTCAGACCCTGCTGCCCCTTCCGGCAAGTGGGAAATTGGCTCACTCCCTGGTTGCTCTAACGGAAATATCTGTCTCATGGACTATCTGTGAATGCTGAAAAGTGGATATTGACTGGAACCAGATATCAACCAATTTTGAATTTACAAACTTATTCTGAATTGGTTTGTTTAATGGGCATATCAAACTTCATCGGTTATTAATACCGAAACATCCTCTGTAGAAAAACGGTAGTGTACTATTTAATCAGGTTATGGGGGGGCCATAACTTTCCCAAGGGTATTAGTCCGAAAGTGAGTGTAATAGTGTGAATGAAGTTCGAACTCACTTCAATGAGGTCGTAGTCCAGTACGTTAGCAACTAGGCGACGGTAATCACCACCACACAACCCACCCCATTCTCTGTATTATTTAACATGTCAAACCATTAAAGACAATATTTTATTTGCTTTTTCATTTCTATTTTATCTGGCGATTTTTTATTTTCTTTAACACTTGCTATCCACTTTTCTTCAATCCCTTCCTTTCTCGTTTGAAAAATTCCTTAATGCTGATTAAGCATTTGGATTTTTTCACATCTGCTACCTGTTGGTTACTGCAGGAGATCTAGTGACAACAAGCCTCGTTATAATATTCTTGCATCTATCGCTATCGTTTTAGCAATCTCAAATTTCTAATCAACCAATCCCGATTCTACTTTGGCAGAGAAGAATCGAGTTAGGAATGTGCAATGCTGATAATGCAAAGGGGAGAACAAAAATCAATAAAAGGAATTGAACTACCCAAACGGGAAATCATTATGACGCTAAAGAGGAAATAAAATTACGAGTATCTAGGATTGCACTAAGTGGGTTCAATCAGCAGAAGAAAAAAGACAGACAAGGATAATTTAGATAAACAAAAGGAAACATTGGAAACTAGACACAAACAATAGAATCATTGTCAAAGGAACAGCTATATAAACCAATATATATTAATGACTTACTCGTTGTCCTTCCTACACTTGACAGGAGAACTCAAAAATTATTGACATTGCATCAAGAAAGAAAGAGAAAATCATATGTAATTACAAGGGTAATTCAGTAAATATTCTTATGACATATATCGTGATCCTTCCTAAACTTTACTAGAGAACACGTAAACTAATGGATTCGTGACCCTTCCTAAACTTAAAAATCACTTCAGCATTAAAAAAGAAAGAGAATTTCATAGCTATGTACGGGGTTCATTCAATAGATATTCCTGTTCATCCAGACTCTTTTCCCAGACTTTGGGGACCGTTCGAAGGACATCAATACAATTGATACGACTTTACCTTTTATTCACAGTTTGTTTGTTGGTTTTTTTCAGATCTCTTGCAAGTTCAAGTATTATTCTATTTTCCTCAGGTAATACATTCTTAATTATTCATTCTTTTACTTGCGCTAGCAAAAAAAGCACGCTACGGTGAGCCAGTTTTACTGCGTTGCGACAACATACAAAATTGGACCATTATCATACAAATAGTATTATTATATTATTATTATATTATTATTATTTATTTTCACTCCTTTTGAGTTTTCACATCAGTTTTAACTGATGGTATTTCACTGAGATCTGAATGGCAACAAGTCCTCCCCGGGTCTCCAGGACTCTCCCGAGTATCCCAGACGATTGGAGCAATGCAGTAGTCTGGGTGGTCTCAATTCTTCCTCTGATTTCCAGATTCTCCAGTCTTTTTTCCAAGCTTTTAGGACCGTTCCAAGTGTACCAACTACGATTGGTATCACTTTGACTTCCATATTCCATAGCATTTTTTAATTATTATTATTATTATTATTATTATTATCATTAGTGTCTTTTTCTCCTGGTAATACTTTCTTAATTCTTCATTCTTTTACTGCGCTAGCAAAAACACGCTATGGTGTGCCAATTTTACTGTTTTGTGGTAACATACAACAATTAGATCATTACCAGATTATTATTATTGTTATTATTATTATTATTATTATTATTATTATTATTATGTTATTATTATTATTAGTAGTAGTAGTAGTAGTAGTAGTAGTAGTGGTAGTAGTTGTAAGTAGTATTCTCTTTTTTCTCTGGTAATACTTTTTTATTCCTAAACTTGTTAGTGTTTATTCTCTTGTGAAATGAGAAAGAAACCTTCACTTTTCCTTTGAAGATTGCAATGAACCATTCTAAAATTAAGAATATATTTAAATAGAAACAAAATAAAAAAATACATATTTTCAGTTTCCTACTTTCGTTTTATTCCTGATATATATTTTTCTTTTTTTTTTTTTCTTTTCATTTCTTTTTTTTCTTTCTTTTTAATGATCAATTCTTCATTTGCTCCGTTTGACATGCTTTCCCCACACCCATCACAACTCACCCCCACCCCCCACCCCCGGCTACTACAGAACCGGTAATTTCTTGTATTGGGCATTGTTTTTGCTTCGTGTTTTCTAATAACGCTTGGCTAATTCATTCTTTTATACATTAAATCATCCATGATTTTCCGAGCGCGTTGTTAACCGTTTCTAAAACTTCAGACAACGGGAGGAAAAAATATCTTTATCACTTTCCTTCTGCTTTTGTTTTCGTTAACGCCTTGTTATCGTCTCAGCTGTTGATGAAGCAATTCTTACTGTTAATTTTATTCGATGTTTAGTTGTTATTATTATCCTTTTAGTATTTCACTCTTTGTTAGTGTTCACCCAACTACTAGCACGTATCTTACAAACGTGATCTAAGTGACAGCAAGTCTCATCAGTCTGGATGGTCTAAAAATCCTTTCAATGTCCCACTCTCTTTTCCGGTCCTTTTCCAGGTACGATTATTCAAGGATCCGTCTATTATCTATATATTAATACTCGTGTTCCTTAAAAAGTACGACCGTTATCATCTTTTAGTTAAAAGTGAGACAGCCCAAATTGTCCAAGTTGTAATGCAAAAATGTATATTCTGATTATCTGGTGTCGCTTATCCAACGAATTCGTATTTCTTATCAAGGTTGTCATCTCAGTTAATGATGGACCATTTCGATTTTTATTAGAAAGAAAGAATACCTAATCCTAATTTTAGAAGTTCTCATCACACATCTGAAACTTGTTGCATCACCACGACCGGTGTGCAATGAAACTTTAACCAGGTCCACATCTAACTCCAGCCAAAGATTCATGAGAGTAATATATGCCATATCAAACCAACGGCGTAAACAGTATGATTAAAGTAAAAAGTCAGAGAGAGAGAGAGAGGAGAGAGAGAGAGAGAGAGAGAGAGAGAGAGAGAGATCGGATATATATATATATATATATATATATATATATATATATATAAAGTTAAACCTAATGAGTCAGATATACTTACTAATAGTTTCGCTTAGTTATGAACTACTAAACGAAACTGTTAGTAGGTATATCTGACTCATTAGGTTTAACTCTATTATTTGCTCTACTTAGGTATTAAGCACTTTTTACATTTTTAGCTTAGATAATCCTAGCGGTTTTGTTTGTTTTTTTTTCACATATATATATATATATATATATATATATATATATATAATAATATATATATATATAAAATTTTTTCTTTTGGCCAAGTGTTATAGTATTAATCGATTATTTTCGGTTGGTATGACCCTCTTCGTCTTTTCTTTTTTTCTTTTTTTTCCCCGGTGAAGTTTGGTAGTATATTTTACTATCAAACTGTTTGCCGGGTTTTTCTTACCGCAAGGTTTACCAATAAGTTTTCTATATTATATATATCATCATCATCATGTCGCGCAGGCAGCACCGATATTTCCATGACAATCTCTCGCCAACCTCCCTATCATTCATTGCCTCTGGGAGCTCCTCTGCGCAGCAACCAGCATTCTCGCATAGTTGGTCAATGTAGATCCTTGCTGGGCGGCCCACACTAGCATGCCCATGAGTTGGCTTTCACCGAGAACGTCGATTATGAGCTCGTCCTTGCTTCTCCAGCTGTGCTCCGTATGTCTAGTCCGTCTTACTCGGATGGTTTGTGAGACGGAGGGCAGTGACCATACAGTTGCCTCCTTGTGGGGTGCTGTTTCCACGACTTGTTCAAGACTGCACGCAGCATTCTTGTTGCAGGTCCCATCTAGCTTATTCTCGAGGCGCTTCATTAGATTCCAGTGGTGCAGCCATACAGCAGCACTGACATAACCACATCCTGGAAGAATTGTCGCTTAGCTTGTCAGTTGAGATCTGATTTCCATATGACTGATAATTTGTTTGTGGCTAGCCATGCCCTTTCTATTCGTGTATAATATCGCTCTCTATGGATGAGATGTTACTACCTAGGTATGGAATTATATATATTTTGCTTGAAGGCAATTACAATGCGTATATCGTATAAAATTTCGATAATTAAGAAAATAATCATGACAAGCGAACTCGGCAAATAAATGTGCGAGGCGTAGAACATCGTATTAATAATAAATATACTTTATTCAACAATGCTTCTAAACATCCAAAATCTTATATATATATATATATATTATATATATATATATATATTCAATAAAAAATAAATATGCACACAGTTATATGGTATCAAGTATTGTTGTCTATTGGATTCACACAAAGGCGCGTTGTCAACTAATGTTTTAGATAATGGTGTAATCTTTTTTTTTAAATGTTGGCTTTTTAAATGACATCCTTTTTTGATGGGTCAGCCATCAGTAATGACCCAAACTGACTCAACTTGTCAGCCGCTGTTACAAACAAAAAATGGCCTATTGTCGGTATCAGCCGAACAACGAGGGAATCTATCCCTTTTCGCTAGTGCTAGATCAGGAGATTATTTTTGCTGATGTGGAACGCCACACTTACCGTCAGCTTCCGATACTTTCCTGCGGGGACCAGATTACCCGATTTGGGCAGCTCATGCGCTGAGTTGGTGAGGACTGGTATCGAACCCAGCAGCCTGCGATTCCTAGGCGGATGCTTCACCGACTGAAACTAGAATTAGAGTATATAAAGTCGGCGGAGTGGCCTATTGTCGATATCAGCCGAATAGCGAGGGAGCCTATCCACTTTCGAAAGCGCTAAACCAGGAAGATTGTTTTGCTTAGGTCGAGCACCACACCTACCGTCAGCTTCCAGATACTTTACCGCACAGATCAGATTACCTAAGCTATGCTACTCATACGCTGAGATGTAAGGTCTGGGTATCGAACCCGGAATCTTACGATTCCTAGGATGATGCTCCTAAAATTAGAGATGTGCTATTGGTTGGCCCTATTTTTATTCCGTCTTCAATGTCTGTTCACAAAAATATGCATAAAGCATTCTTTTCCTAGTTTCCTTTTCTAAAAACATCTTCAAAAGATTTCGCCTTTTAATACGTTACTTATTGATTTGATACCATCAGTATTATCATTGTGTTCGCTTTCAAACTTCTTTAAAATTCTTTCATAATGATATGCTGATTATTATTATTATTATTATTATTATATTATTATTATTATTATATTATTATTCAAACAAGCCACAAACGCTGAGAGTTCTACTTCTGACGCTTGAATTTTAAAATGCTGTTTAATCTTTTTTCGTTTTTGCTTTACAGTTTCAAGTTTTCGTTTTCCCGTATATTACTTAAGTTTTTGCCTTCTTTTTATTTATTTTTCTATTTTATTTAACTATTTTATTTATTTATTTATTTTATTTCATCTCATTTTATTTATTTATCTATTTATTTTTGAGTGTTGCTTTCAAGTTATTGATTCGTTAGAAACTTATTGCATATATTTTAATTTAAGTACATTATACTTGTATGCACATAGACACACGCGCACGCGCGCACAAACGAACACACACACACACAACACACACATACAGACACGTGAATACATAGAGAAAAGAAAGATATGTTGATAATAAATTCATATATACATACACCTATATTGTTAGCAAATGAACTGAAACAGGTCATGTGAATTTATTTTTATTCGAAAATCAATTTTTTTATTTTTTATTTTTCAAATTTAACAAACACATGCATTTATTACTTTGTTATTACTTTTCTTATTTATATTTTAATTCATTAATATTATATATATATATTATATATATATATATAATATATATATATATATATATATATATATATATATAATAAGAACTAAATATAAACCTATAAATACAAACAGACACAGACACACATATATACAGGCGTATATATAGCGTGTGATGGGTAAATTGTCGCCATTTAAAATTATTAATTTCACGCATGCGATTTGTTTTTGTCAGGTACTGTCTACTGTGCAGCAAACAAGAGTGACTTGGGCAAATTCTATGAGGAAAGCAGCACCTCCCATGAATGTACGGAAACGATATGTTGTACTGCTTAGAATTTACGCAGGACGCCGCGCCAATATGAATATTTCAGATTGTGCTTGGTTAGCGATCTGGGGACAGTGTAGAGGATTCGAAAATAGTGTTTACGAAAGTAATATATAGAGAAAGGACAGACAGACAGACAGACAGAGACAGAGAGAGATGCCTAAGTGCCTACCTAGATTGAATAGTTCATATATATATATTTACCAAAACCCTCCACACGAGCTGGATGTGACACAAGGTCAATTTCTTAAGTAGTGTTTAACAGGTTTGAATTAAGAGTTTTCATTCTCCTAGATAGGTTACCTAGCCAAGGATAAAGAGCCTAATCTGGCCCTACAATTTACCATAGCGGGTGGAGAATAGTTGGATTAATACCTTTCCCAAGGGTATTAGCGCTAAGTGAAATGCAAACAGACTCGTCCTGGACTTACGTCATCGCGTCCATTTCCTACGACTTTATCCATTATACTACGCGCCTGAATAGTTCATATAGCTTTGATTAAAGTGATTCTAAATTAAAATGTTGACCAATATCTCTGAGAGTTTGATAAAAAAAATGGTTGGAGTTGCCATAAGGGCAATAGAGTTGGGTCAATCTTATTGGTGTTTAAGCCCGACGCGACCAGATGATTGATCGAAGAGGGTGTCTCCGACCGCCCGTCTAGCCTAAGTAAGGAAGGTGGAGTGTTGCATGTCATGGACTGCTCAGCCACCAGGATTCCACCCTTAAGCATCATGGGTCGCCATACACGGCCAACAGGTGACCTCATTGGGGGCGGGGGTATTTTACTCCTCTGCAGAGGTGCAGTCGATGTATTCTACAGCCGCAGCTGATAGGGTGAAGAGAATGAAAGGCGAACTTTTAAGACGCTGAAGTCGGGTGGGTTATGCTCAACGCAACTGCTTCTCTAACACTGTGACCGTATCGCATTATTCTTAGTTCTCTTTCACTCGCAACTTTCAATGCAAGAGGTGAATTGAGGGGAGAGGTTTCACTCGGCGACACGTTCTTCCACTCTCAGTCTATCTGTTCTCTAGAGGGCGCCTAATCCCATCTGCACAGAATTGCTATCTGTCCTAAACTGCTGGGCTTACCATCACCTGTTCCCTTTCGGTCTCGTCTCCTAGTTCTCAAAATCCGACCCGTATATATGGGGTTCTTATTTCTGTCGTTTCCGATATAGAAGCCAACCAAATCTCGATACTTAAATATCGACAGACTGGATGCCACCAGGACACACTGAAAAGGATCATACTAAAAATTTAAATCCTTTAAGTGTGGTCGAAGTGACCCTCCTCTGGTTAATTTTACTGTATGTATCCAGCTTCATCAATTTCTTCTCCCTGTTCATCCACAATTCCTTTGATATCACCACACACACACACAAACACACACACAAATGCATCCGCAAAGATATGTCTAACTCCCATGCAGACCTATACATACACAAACATAAACACACACACAAATACACATACAAACACACACACATACATACAACATATACACCTAGCACTCTATGTCCGCCCTAGATAGATACACAGTGATATATTGACTTATGAGTTTAATTCCTTCCGCTCGTAACTCAGTATTCTCGTATATCAAATCAATTTTACCCATTGAAATAAACTGATTTGCCATTAATCCGTTCCACCTCCACCAAAAAAGGACACCCTAATTTTTTATTACGTTTTTTGGAAATAAGAGAAAATAGCACTGTATTGTGTAAAAAGATCATAAAATAGAATGTAATGAATTTTGTGCTGTAATATGTTTTAATGTTTATTTTTTTCTAAATAAAATATCTTTTTGGCATCATAACTTTGGAAAGATTAATTTATTTAGGGAATTTATTAACATCAGAATTTCGTTCGTGCCTCAAATTTCAGCTCACAATACAAAGCAAAGAAATCGACCGAATGAACGCTCGTAAGTCGGAAAACTCGTAATTTGATATACTTGTAGATCAGGGTACCACTATATAGTCTATTGATATAGCAAATCCCGCAACTATATGCACATACACAATCGCACTTTATATGCAACCAAGCAGTGAGGCCATGATGCTTTTTCCAAAAGTGAAATATTCTTTGTAGCAACAACTAAGAAAATCAGCATTCAAAACCCTGGCTCTAAGAGGAATCGAATCTAAACCACTCATCTATGTCGAAAATAAAACAATCTTAAAATATCAAACAGGGCAAGAGTATTTTTATTTTATTCTAAACTCAAAAAATCGACCGAATGAACGCTCGTAACTCGGAAAACTTGTAAGTCGAGGTACCCGTAAATTAGGGTACTTTGTATACTCTAATTATCTGGCCAAGCCTGCAACTATACACCATCGCACTTTATATGCACCCAAGCAGAGGGAACATGCTACCACATTATTCCTTTTCCAAGAGCAAAATATTCTTTATAGTAACAGCTGAGAAAATCAGCGCTCAGAAGCCCGGTTCTAAGAGGAATCGAACCCCTACCATTCAACTATGTCGGAAATAAAACAACAATCTTAAAATATCAAACAGGGCAAAAGTATTTTTTATTGTATTCTAAAGTCGTAAAAAAGTTTTCTACATTAAATTTTAGATCTGTGCTACTTTTTGAATCATATCATGCAGCAACGTTTTCTTTTTCTTTTCTTTTTTCTTTTTAATCCTCTAATTTGCATGTGATTCAAATAATTTTTCCCGCGTTTTTGGTACGTATAAATATCGCATTCGGTGTTGACACAGGAATTTATTTTGTATGCAAGTCGTGAACCACCGACGCTTTCTTTAGCCTATTTAATTTTCCCCCATATTTTCATACAATGCGTTTGTTTGCTGGTTTATGTTATATTTTTCATCTTCTGTTTTTTTTTATATGCCAACGCTTCCGTTGGTTTTTGGTTTGTGTTTTGGCAAAGATTTCTTGTTTCTTCATTGATTTATGCTGGTCTTTGCTTAATTTTATATTTCATTGGCGGACTGAGAGTTTTGAAAAAGATATAAAATGAAATAAAAAAGAATAAAAACAAGGTTGGTTTTGTGTGCAAAACCGAGCAGCCAAATACTCTTTATTCACAAGTTGAATTTGCAAGAAGAATAAGAAATTTTATTCTATTTCAAGGAAAATTTAACCCTTTCTGCTTTGAATGTATTTCTAAATCCTAGCAGTCTGAAGAAAACTTAGAATTAAATTCAATCACCAAGAATATATATATATATATATAATATATTATATTATATATATATATATATATATATATATTGTAGGATTATGCCCAGATTAGGTGGAGAACATTTTTATATCGTGAATATCTGATTTTAGTAGTGTCTTTGAAAATAGGATTCAATAAAATTGCGCAAAATGAATAATATACATAACTTTATTAAAGAGAAGCTGTGATAAACTGCATTCATTCTTGCCAAATCCTCTGCCACGGACAGGATGTGGCATAAGGTTAATTTTCAAGTCGATTAAAACTGGTTGATTTCAGAGCTTTCCTTCTCCTTGGCTAGTTGCCTGCCGGAGAAAAAGAGCCTAGCCTTCCCTACTATAAACTCATAGTTACGATGAGGGCATATATATATATATATATATATATATATATATATATATATATATATGTATAATATATTATTACCAACCACTTATCACGAGCAGAACGCGACAAAAGGTCAATTTCTTAATACGAGTTTAACTGGTTTCGATTCAGAGTTTTCCTTCTCCTAGGTATCCACTCTACCCAACTATTCACCCATAGTTGTAAAGAGAGTAGTTAACCTTTTCCAAAAGTATTAATGCTATGTGAAATGCAAACAGCCATGTCCAGGATTTGAACTCAGGTCGACGAATTCATCCTAAGACTCTAATCATTACTCCACGTGCCTCCAACGATTGGGTATATAGATTCATACCTTTCTCAACGCCATTAAACGTGAAGTAAAATGAAAACAAACTTGTGCTGGAGTTTGAAACTCGGGTACCGATTCCATCGTTGACTATAAAAATAAAAATAAGAAGACATCACCAAGCACTGGTGACGTGTGTACACTATTCCTAACTTTTATATATATAGATTATGTTATGTATGTATGTATGTATGTATGTATTGATAGATATGATTATGATTAAAATTTAATGCTCAAATCATTTTAATCCATAGGAATCTTTCAATACTCTTGCATACTTAATAGATTATTTGTTATATTACAGAACATATTAATTGAGACAATGTTGCAGAATAAATCAAGAAAAAATTAGTAATATATTAACTCTGAAATTATTTCAACTCTTTTAACTTTCATATTAAACTGCTGATTTTATCAAAAACAAGAATTATTGTCTAATTGGAATTTCTGGATGATGCTATTTTGCTATTTCAATAGTGCTAAATCTTTGGAAAGGTAAAATATTCTCCCTCCAGGTTATGGGAAAATAGTAGAGCAGACTGGACTCTTTAACCATGCCATAGGAAATGTTAGAGTGAAAATAAAACTCTGACTTAAACTGTTAAACTTCACTTAAAAATTGACTGGCATCGCATCTTTCTCATGTAGAGGGTTCGGCAAATACAGATATATCTATCATTATAAGTTTAATTTATTTTTTTTTTAATTTCTTTAAAAAATTTAGAAATCTCTTTTTGGAAGAAAATGCTTAAAAACAACCAAATGGGTAATTTAAAATAAACATAGGCGGCAACATTTAAGCCATCATGGTTCTCAAGTTGATCGAATAGCGTATACCCCTGTACGGCCATTTGTATCATTATAATTGGTATATAACGATATATTTGACTAGCCAGAGTTTTGTCGAGCCCACCTAAGAAGAGTTCCTGAAACAGATACTTCAAATGAAAATGTATCATTTACTCAAACTATCTGTCACGTGCAGGATGTATTTTTTCTCTAAAGAGTTGTCTAACTAAGATTAAAGAGGTAAGTCTGCCTTACGGTTACCCATAGCTGGAGGGATTAAATAGTTGGATGTATCTTTCCAAGGACGTATTAGCGCTATTTGAAATAACAAAACCCCTCATTCAAGATATAAACTCGGATCCGCCCTGTCCATTCCGCTACGACGAGACACGCACAAATATATCTATGTAAGATAGGAATAGTTATCTAATAAAAGATATACATATATACATATATGCAAATACAGATAACCACACGCAAATTATCTAATAAGATATATGTATATATGTATATCTTTTTATAGATAACTATTCCTATTCTTACATAGATAATTTGATGCTGTTCTCGTCGTAGCGAATGACACGCGATCCGTTTTATCTTGAAGAGGGTGTTTTTTTCAAATAGCGCTTAATACCCTTGGGAAAGCTAACATCCCAAACTATTATCCCTCCAGCTATGGGTAAAACCGTTAGGGCAGACTTACCTCTTTAATTCTTGTTAGACAACTCTTCTAGAAGAAAAAAAGACATCCTGCACGTGCACAGATAGTTTGAGTAAGATGAATACATTTTTATTTGAAGTATTCTGCCTTCAGGAAAAACTCTTTCTTTAGGGGCCGACAACTCTGGTAGTATCAATATATTACGTTTATATACCCATTATAATTGATACCAAATGGCCGTCACAGGGGTAACGCTATTAGATCAAACTTGAGAAACATGATGGCCTTAAATGTTGCGCCGATTGTTATTTTAAAATTACCCATTTGGGTTGTTTTTAAAGGCATTTTCTTCCAAAAAGATTTCTAAATTTTTTAAAGAAATTTAAAAAAAATAATTTAACTTCATCAGATGATAAGATTATATTGTATTGCCGAACCCCTCACATGAGAAAGAGCGATGCCAGCTCAATTTTAAGTGAAGTTTAACAGGTTAAGTTCAGAGTTTTATTTCACCTAGACCATTCCATATGGCATGGTTAAAGAGCAGTCTTGCTCACTATTTTCCATACCTGGAGGAGAATATTTTACCCATTTCCCAAAGATATTAGCCATATGAAATACAAATAGCATCATCCAAAAATTCCAATTAGACAATAAATTCATGGTTTTTGATAAAATCACAGTTAATATGAAAGTTCAAAAGAGTTGAAATAATTCAGAGTAATACTATACTAATTTTTCTTGAGTTCTATTCTCAACATTGTCTCAATTAATATTGTTCTGTAAATATACAAATAATCTAATTAATATGCATAGAGTATTTGAAAGAATTCTATGGATTAAAAATGATTTGAGCATTAAATTTATCGATAATTAATATCTATCAATACATACCAGTAACATACATACATACATACATATAATATATATAAAAGTGTAGGATAGTTGTACACACAGTCAACAGTGCTTGTGATGTCTTTCTTATTTTTAATTTTTATAGTCAACGGAATGGCAAATCGTGTAACCGCAGTTCAAATCAGCAACAAGTTTGTTTTCATTTTACTTCACGTTAATGGCGTTGAGAAAGAGATAATCTATATACCCTAATCGTTGGAAGGCACGTGGATAATGATTAGAGCTTAGGAAATGGAAAATCGTCGACCTGAGTTCAAATCCTGGACATGGCTGTTTGCATTTCACATAGCATAATACTTTTGGGAAAAAGGGTTAACTACTCTCTTTACAAACTATGGGTGAATAGTTGGTAGAGTGGAGTAGCCTAGGAGAAGGAAATCTGAATCGAAACAGTTAAAAATCGTATTAAGAAATTGGAACCTTTGTCGCGTTCTTGCTGTGATAAGTGGTTGATATATATATATACATATATATATATATATATACTATATATATATATTATATATTGCCCTCATCGTAACTATGAGTTTATAGTAGGGAAGGCTAGCTCTTTATCCTCGCTAGGCAACTAGCCAATGGAGAAAGGAAAAGCTCTGGAAACAAACCAGTTTAATCACTTGAAATTAACCTTATGCCACATCCTTGTCCGTGGGCAAGGATTTGGCAAGATGAATGCAGTTTATCACAGCTTCATCTTTAATAAAGTTATGTATATTATTCATTTTGCGCAATTTTATTGAATGCCTATTTTCAAAGACCACTACTAAAATCAGATATTCACGAATTAAAAATGTCTCCACTAACTGGCATAATCTACAATAATATAATATATATATAGTTATATATATATATAATATATATTATATATATTATATATCTGGCGATTGAATTTAATCTAAGTGTTTCTTCAGACTGCTAGGAATTTAGAAAACATTCAAAGCAGACAGAAAAGGGTTAAAGTTTTCCTTGAAAATAGAATAAAATTTCTTATTTCTTCTTGCAATTCAAACTTGTGAATAAAGAGTATTTGCTGCTCGGTTTTGCACACAAAACCCAACCTTGTTTTTATTCTTTTTTATTCATTTTTATATCTTTTTCAAAACTCTCAGGTCCGCCAATGAAATATAAAATTAAGCAAAGACCAGCATAAATCAAGAAGAAACAAGAAATCTTGCCAAAAACACCAACAAAACCCAACGGAAGCGTTGGCATAAAAAAAAAACAAGAAGATGAAAAACTATAACATAAACAGCAAACAAACGCATTGTATTGAAAAGTATGGGGGAAAATTAAATAGGGCTTAAAGAAAGCAGTCTGGTGGTTCACGAATTGCATACAAAATAAATTACCTGTGTGCAACCACCGCAAGCGATATTTATACTACCAAAAACGCGGGAAAAAATATTGAAATCACATGCAAAATTAGAGGATTAAAAAAGAAAAAGAAAAAGAAAAGAAACGTTGCTGCAATATATGATTCAAAAAGTAGCACAGATCTAAAATTTTAATGTAGAAACTTTTTACGACTCTTAAGAAATACAATAAAAAATACTTTGCCCTTGTTGATATTTTAAGATTGTTTGTTTTATTTCCGACATAGTTGAATGTAGGGTGTTTCGATTCTCTTAGAACCGGCTCTGAGCGCTGATTTTCTCAGCTGTTACTATAAAAGAATTTTTTGCTTCTTGGGAAAAGAATAATGTGGTAGCATGTTCCCTTCTGCTTGGTGCATATAAAGTGCGATGGTATATAGTGCAGCTTGGGCCAATAATTAGAGTATTACAAAGTACCCTGATTTACTGGGTACTCGACTACAAGTTTTCGAGTTAACGAGCGTTCATTCGGCGATTTTTGAGTTTAGAATAAAAAAAATACTCTTGCCTGTTTGATATTTTTAAGATGTTTTATTTTCGACGATAATGAGGGTAGATTGCCGATCCTCTTAGAAGCCGGGGTTTGACTGCTGATTTTCTTAGTTGTTGCTACAAAGATATTTAAACTTTTGGAAAAAGCGATCATGGCCTCACTGCTTGGTTGCATTATAAAGTGCAGATTGTGTATGTGCATCATAGTGCGGGATTTGCGATATCAATAACCTATATAGGGACCCTGATCTACAAGTATATCAAAATTACAGTTTTCGACTTACCGGAGCGTTCATTCGTTCGATTTCTTGCTTTGTATTGTGAGCTGAAATTTGAGCACGAAACGAAATTCTCGATGTTAATAAATTCCCTAAATAAATTAATCTTTTTTGCCCAAAGTTATGATTTTGCCAAAAAAGATTTTTATTTAGAAAAAATAAACATTAAAACATATACAGCACAAATTCATTTTACATTCTAATTTTATGATCTTTTTACACATTACAGTTGCTATTTTCTCTTATTTCCAAAAAACGTAATAAAATTAGAGGTGTCCCTTTTTTGGTGGAGGTGGAACGGATTAATGGGCAAATCAGTTGTAATTTCAATGGGTAATAAAATTGATTTGATATTTTATCAGAAGAATACTAGTTACGAGCGGAAGGAATTAAACTCATAAGTCAATACTATCACTGTGTATCTATCTAGGGCGGACATTAGAGTGCTAGGTGTATATGTTGTATGTATGTGTGTGTGTTTGTATGTGTATTTGTGTGTTTGTGGTTTATTTTGTGTATGTATAGGTCTGCATGGAGTTAGACATATCTTTGCGGATGCATTTGTGTGTGTGTTTGTGTGTGTGTTGTGTGGTGATATCAAAGGAATTGTGGATGAACAGGGAGAAGAAATTGAATGAAGCTGGATACAACAGTAAAAATTAACCAGAGGAGGGTCACTTCGACCACACTTTAAAGGATTTAAAATTTTTAGATGATCCTTTTCAGTGTGTCCTGGTTTGGCACCCAGTCTGTCGATATTTAAGTATCGAGATTTGGTTGGCTTCTATATCCGGAAACGACAGAAATAAGAACCCATATATACGGCTCGGATTTTGAGAACTAGGAGACGAGACCGAAGGGAACAGGTGATGGGTAAGCCCAGCAGTTTAGGACAGATAGCAATTCTGTGCAGATGGGATTAGGCGCCCTCTAGAGAACAGATAGACTGAGAGTGGAAGAACGTGTCGCGCCGAGTGAAACCTCTCCCCTCAATTCACCTCTTGCATTGAAAGTTGCGAGTGAAAGAGAACTAAGAATAATGCGATACGGTACCAGTGTTAGAGAAGCAGTTGCGTTGAGCATAACCCCACCGACTTCAGCGTCTTAAAAGTTCGCCTTTCATCCTCTTCACCCTATCAGCTGCGGCTGTTAGAATACATCGACTGCACCTCTGCAGAGGAGTAAAATACCCCTGCCCCAATGAGGTCACCTGTTGGCCGTGTATGGCGACCCATGATGCTTAAGGGTGGAATCCTGGTGGCTGAGCAGTCCATGACATGCAACACTCCACCTTCCTTACTTAGGCTAGACGGCGGTCGGGAGACACCCTCTTCGATCAATCATCTGGTCGCGTCGGGCTTAAACACCAATAAGATTGACCCAACTCTATTGCCCTTATGGCAACTCCAACCATTTTTTTTATCAAACTCTCAGAGATATTGGTCAACATTTTAAATTGGAAGCACTTTAATCAAAGCTATATGAACTATTCAGGCGCGTAGTATAATGGATAAAGTCGTAGGAAATGGACGCGATGACGTAAGTCCAGGACGAGTCTGTTTGCATTTCACTTAGCGCTAATACCCTTGGGAAAGGTATTAATCCAACTATTCTCCACCCCGCTATGGGTAAATTGTAGGGCCAGATTAGGCTCTTTATCCTTGGCTAGGTAACCTATCTAGGAGAATGAAAACTCTTAATTCAAACCTGTTAAACACTACTTAAGAAATTGACCTTGTGTCACATCCAGCTCGTGTGGAGGGTTTTGGTAAATATATATATATGAACTATTCAATCTAGGTAGGCACTTAGGCATCTCTCTCTGTCTCTGTCTGTCTGTCTGTCTCTTTCTCTAATATTACTTTCGTAAACACTATTTTTCGAATCCTCTACACTGTCCCCAGATCGCTAACCAAGCACAATCTGAAATATTCATATTGGCGCGGCGCGTCCTGCGTAAATTCTAAGCAGTACAACATATCGTTTCCGTACATTCATGGGAGGTGCCTGCTTTCCTCATAGAATTTGCCCAAGTCACTCTTGTTTGCTGCACAGTAACAGTACCTAACAAAAACAAATCGCATGCGTGAAATTAATAATTTTAAATGGCGACAATTTACCCATCACACGGCTATATATACGCCTGATATATGTGTGTCGTGTCTGTTGTATTTATAGGTTTATATATTTTAGTTCTTATATATATATATAATATATATATATATATATATATATATATATATATATATATATATATATAAAATATTAATGAATTAAAATAAAAATAAGAAAAGTAATAACAAAGTAATAATGCATGTGTTTGTTAAATTGAAAAAATAAAAATAAAAAAAATGATTTCGAAATAAAAATAAATTCACATGACCTGTTTCAGTTCATTTGCTAAAACAATATAGGTGTATGTATATATGAATTTATTATCAACATATCTTTCTCTTTCTCTATGTATTCACGTGTTGTATGTGTGTGTGTTTGTGTGTGTGTTCGTTTGTGCGCATGATGTGCGCGTGTGTGTGTGTCTATGTGCATACAAGTATAATGTACTTAAATTAAAATATATGCAATAAGTTGTCTAACGAATCAATAACTTGAAAGCAACACTCAAAAAAAATAATAGATAAATAAATAAAATGAGATGAAATAAAATAAAATAAAAATAAATAAATAGTTAAATAAAATAGAAAAATAAATTAAAAGAAGGCAAAAACTTAAGTAATATACGGGAAAACGAAAACTTGAAACTGTAAAGCAAAAAACGAAAAAAGATTAAACAGCATTTTAAAATTCAAGCGGTCAGAAGTAGAACTCTCAGCGTTTGTGGCTTGTTTGAATAATAATAATAATAATAATAATAATAATATAATAATAATAATAATCAGCAATATCATTATGAAAAGAATTTTAAAGAAGTTTGAAAAGCGAACACAAATGATAATACTGATGGTATCAAAATCATAAAGTAAACGGTATTAAAAGGCGAAATCTTTTGAAGATGTTTTTAGAAAAGGAAAACTAGGAAAGAATGCTTTATGCATATTTATGAACAAGACATTGAAGACGGAATAAAATAGGGCCAACCAATAGCACATCTCTAATTTTAGAGCATCATCCTAGGAATCGTAAGATTCCGGGTTCGATACCCAGACCTTACCATCTCAGCGTATGAGTAGCATAACTTAGGTAATCTGATCTGTGCGGTAAAGTATCTGGAAGCTGACGGTAGGTGTGGTGCTCGACCTAAGCAAAACAATCTTCCTGGTTTAGCGCTTTCGAAAAGTGGATAGGCTCCCTCGCTATTCGGCTGATATCGACAATAGGCCACTCCGCCGACTTTATATACTCTAATTCTAGTTCAGTCGGTAGAGCATCCGCCTAGGAATCGCAAGGCTCTGGGTTCGATACCCAGTCCTCACCAACTCAGCGCATGAGCTGCACAAATCGGGGTAATCTGGTCCCGCAGGAAAGTATCTGGAAGCTGACGGTAAGTGTGGCGTTCCACATCAGCAAAAATAATCTTCCTGATCTAGCACTAGCGAAAAGGGGATAGATTCCCTCGTTGTTCGGCTGATACCGACAATAGGCCATTTTTTGTTTGTAACAGCGGCTGACAAGTTGAGTCAGTTTGGGTCATTACTGATGGCTGACCCATCAAAAAAGGATGTCATTTAAAAAGCCAACATTTAAAAAAAAGATTACACCATTATCTAAAACATTAGTTGACAACGCGCCTTTGTGTGAATCCAATAGACAGCAATACTTGATACCATATAACTGTGTGCATATTTATTTTTTATTGAATATATATATATATATATATATATATATATAATATATAAGATTTTGGATGTTTAGAAGCATTGTTGAATAAAGTATATCTATTATTATTTATATTTTGCTTGAAGGCAATTACAATGCATACATCGTATAAAATTCGATAATTATAGAAAATAATCATGACAAGCGAACTTGGCAAACAAATGTGCGATACGTAGAACATCGTACAGCTTGTTTCGACTTTATTAAGTCTCATTGTATACATCGCTGATCAGACTTGATAAAGTCGAAACAGACTGTACGATGTTCTAAGCATCGCACATTTATTTGCCGAGTTCGCTTGTCATGATTATTTTCTATAATTATCGAATTTTATACGATATACGCATTGTAATTGCCTTCAAGCAAAATATATATAATTCTCATACCTAGGTAGTAACATCTCATCCATAGAGAGCGATATTAATACACGAATAGAAAGGGCATGGCTAGCCACAAACAAATTATCAGTCATATGGAAATCAGATCTCACTGACAAGCTAAAGCGACAATTCTTCCAGGATGTGGTTATGTCAGTGCTGCTGTATGGCTGCACCACTTGGAATCTAACGAAGCGCCTCGAGAATAAGCTAGATGGGACCTGCACAAGAATGCTGCGTGCAGTCTTGAACAAGTCGTGGAAACAGCACCCCACAAGGAGGCAACTGTATGGTCACTGCCCTCCGTCTCACAAACCATCCGAGTAAGACGGACTAGGCATACGGAGCACAGCTGGAGAAGCAAGGACGAGCTCATAATCGACGTTCTCCGGTGAAAGCCAACTCATGGGCATGCTAGTGTGGGCCGCCCAGCAAGGATCTACATTGACCAACTATGCGAGAATGCTGGTTGCTGCGCAGAGGAGCTCCCAGAGGCAATGAATGATAGGGAAGGTTGGCGAGAGATTGTCATGGATATCGGTGCTGCCTGCGCGACATGATGATGATGATATATATAATATACAAAACTTATTGGTAAACCCTTGCGGTAAGAAAAAACCCGGCAAACAGTTTGATAGTAAAAATATACTACCAAACTTCACCCGGGGAAAAAAAAAAAAAAAAAGAAAAGACGAAGAGGGTCATACCAACCGAAAATAATCGATTAATACTATAACACTTGGCCAAAAGAAAAAAATTATATATATATATATATATATATATATATATATATATATATATAAAAAAAAAAAACAAAACCGCTAGGATTATCTAAAGCTAAAAATGTAAAAAGTGCTTAATACCTAAGTAGAGCAAATAATAGAGTTAAACCTAATGAGTCAGATATACCTACTAACAGTTTCGTTTAGTAGTTCATAACTAAGCGAAACTATTAGTAAGTATATCTGACTCATTGGGTTTAACTTTATATATATATATATATATATTATATATATATATATATATATCCGATCTCTCTCTCTCTCTCTCTCTCTCTCTCTCTCTCTCTCTCTCTGACTTTTTACTTTAATCATACTGTTTACGCCATTGGTTTGATATGGCATATATTACTCTCATGAATCTTTGGCTGGAGTTAGATGTGGACCTGGTTAAAGTTTCATTGCACACCGGTCGTGGTGATGCAACAAGTTTCAGATGTGTGATGAGAACTTCTAAAATTAGGATTAGGTATTCTTTCTTTCTAATAAAATCGAAATGGTCCATCATTTAACTGAGATGACAACCTTGATAAGAAATACGAATTCGTTGGATAAGCGACACCAGATAATCAGAATATACATTTTTGCATTACAACTTGGACAATTTGGGCTGTCTCACTTTTAACTAAAGATGATAACGGTCGTACTTTTAAGGAACACGAGTATTAATATATAGATAATAGACGGATCCTTGAAATAATCGTACCTGGAAAAGGACCCGGAAAAGAGAGTGGGACATTGAAAGGATTTTAGACCATCCAGACTGATGAGACTTGCTGTCACTTAGATCACGTTTGTAAGATACGTGCTAGTAGTTGGGTGAACACTAACAAAGAGTGAAATACTAAAAGGATAATAATAACAACTAAACATCGAATAAAATTAACAGTAAGAATTGCTTCATCAACAGCTGAGACGATAACAAGGCGTTAACGAAAACAAAAGCAGAAGGAAAGTGATAAAGATATTTTTTCCTCCCGTTGTCTGAAGTTTAGAAACGGGTTAACAACCGCCTCGGAAAATCATGGATGATTTAATGTATAAAAGAATGAATTAGCCAAGCGTTATTAGAAAACACGAGCAAAAACAAATGCCCAATACAAGAAATTACCGGTTCTGTAGTAGCCGGGGGGTGGGGTGGGGTGAGTTGTGATGGTGTGTGTGTGGGGGGGAAAGCATGTCAAACGGAGCAAATGAAGAATTGATCATTAAAAAAGAAAGAAAAAAAAAGAAATGAAAAGAAAAAAAAGAAAAAGAAAAATATATATCAGGAATAAAAACGAAAGTAGGAAACTGAAAAATATGTATTTTTTATTTTGTTTCTATTTAAATATATTCTTAATTTTAGAATGGTTCATTGCAATCTTCAAAGGAAAAGTGAAAGGTTTCTTTCTCATTTCACAAGAGAATAAACACTAACAAGTTTAGGAATAAAAAAGTATTACCAGGAGAAAAAAGAGAATACTACTACTACAACTACTACCACTACAACTACTACTACTACTACTACTAATAATAATAATAATAACATAATAATAATAATAATAACAATAATAATAATCTGGTAATGATCTAATTGTTGTATGTTACCACAAAACAGTAAAATTGGCACACCATAGCGTGTTTTTGCTAGCGCAGTAAAAGAATGAAGAATTAAGAAAGTATTACCAGGAGAAAAAGAGACTAATGATAATTAATAATAATAATAATAATAATAATAATATAATTAAAAAATGCTATGGAATATGGAAGTCAAAGTGATACCAATCGTAGTTGGTACACTTGGAACGGTCCTAAAAAGCTTGGAAAAAAGACTGGAGAATCTGGAAATCAGAGGAAGAATTGAGACCACCCAGACTACTGCATTGCTCCAATCGTCTGGGATACTCGGGAGAGTCCTGGAGACCCGGGGAGACTTGTTGCCATTCAGACTCCAGTGAAATACCATCAGTTAAAACTGATGTGAAAAACTCAAAAGGAGTGAAAATAATAATAATAATAATAATAATAATAATTTGTATGATAATGGTCCAATTTTTGTATGTTGTCGCAACGCAGTAAAACTGGCTCACCGTAGCGTGCTTTTTTGCTAGCGCAGTAAAAGAATGAATAATTAAGAATGTATTACCATGAGGAAAATAGAATAATACTTGAACCTTGCCAGAGATCTGAAAAAAAACCAACAAACAAACTGTGAAATATAAAGGTAAAGGTCGTATCAATTGTAATTGATGTCCTTCGAACGGTCCCCAAAGGTCTGGAAAAGAGTCTGGATGAACAGGAAATATCTATTGAATGAACCCCGTACATAGCTATGAAATTTCTCTTTCTTTTTAATGCTGAAGTGATTTTTAAGTTTAGGAAGGGTCACGAATCCATTAGTTTACGTGTTCTCTAGTAAAGTTTAGGAAGGATCACGAATATGTCATAAGAATATTTACTGAATTACCCTTGTAATTACATATGAATTTCTCTCTTTCTTTCTTGATGCCAATGTCAATAATTTTTGAGTTCTCCTGTCAAGTGTAGGAAGGACAACGAGTAAGTCATAATATATATTGTTTATATAGCTGTTCCTTTGACAATGATTCTATTGTTTGTGTCTAGTTTCCAATGTTTCCTTTGTTTATCTAAATTATCCTTGTCTGTCTTTTTTCTTCTGCCTGATTGAACCCACTTAGTGCAATCCTAGATACTCGTAATTTTATTTCCTCTTTAGCGTCCTAATGATTTCCCGTTTGGGTAGATCAATTCCTTTTATTGATTTTTGTTCTCCCCTTTGCATTATCAGCATTGCACATTCCTAACTCGATTCTTCTCTGCCAAAGTAGAATCGGGATTGGTTGATTAGAAAATTTGAGATTGCTAAAACGATAGCGATAGATGCAGAATATATAACGAGGCTTGTTGTCACTAGATCTCCTGCAGTAACCAACAGGTAGCAGATGTGAAAAAATCCAAATGCTTAAATCAGCATTAAGGAATTTATTCAAACGAGAAAGAAGGGATAGAAGAAAAGTGGATAGCAGTGTTAAGAAAATATAAAAATCGTCAGAAATAAAATAGAAATGAAAAAGCAATAAAATATTGTCTTTAATGGTTTGACATATTAAATAATACAGAGAATGGGGGTGGGTGTGTGGTGGTGATACCGTCGCCTAGTTGCTAACGTACTGGACTACGACCTCATTGAAAGTGAGTTCGAACTTCATTCACACTATTACACTCACTTTCGGACTAATACCCTTGGGAAAGTTATGGCCCCCCTCATAACCTGATTAAATAGTACAACTACCGTTTTTCTACAGAGGATGTTTCGGTATTAAATAACCGATGAAGTTTGATATGCCATTAAACAAACCAATTCAGAATAAAGTTTGTAAATTCAAAAATTGGTTGATATCTGGTTACCAGTCAATATCCACTTTTCAGCATTCACAGATAGTCCATGAGACAGATATTTCCGTTAGACCAACCAGGGAGTGAGCCAATTTCACTTGCCGGAAGGAGCAGCAGGGTCTGAAATTCACCGGAGCCTTTTTGCATATTACAGGGACAGTGCACTACTGCGTAGAAGTATGTATGTGGATAGAGACCTTTAGAAGTTGCCGAACAAGTGTGACGCATAGAGAAGGAGCAGGATGCCCGTAAACCTCCACCACTGATGAGAAGAGCACGGCTTCCATAAAACAAGAGTGTAGATAATTTTTGAATTTCCGTCGTACATCCTGGGACAGAAGAGCTTATAGTGTCCCACCACAAGGAAATGATAATGGCAAAAGGGAATTGGAGAGTTTAGGAATAGAAACTGCCGCGAACGAATAACCATTAGCATGGTTAGTCAGAGTCCATCTGAAATGAGAAACGAAATCTCTTATTGTTGTAGCACAGAATAAATGCAAAAAATAGAAATAAAAAATAAAAATAAAAATCTAATATATACTCAATGCATAATGTTTGATATATAAGGTGTGCTACAATACACCACTTAAATTTATAGACTAAGCGAGGTCACGTGGTATAAACCTCAGCCAATCAACAGCCCGACTAACTATTTAATCGCTGATACTGAGAGACGTCCATTTTCAATCATTGACTAAGGACCTGCAAGGCTGAGGAGCACCAATGAATAACCAAAGGATTTTACACTAAGGATCTCCGTTGGACAAGCACTCTTGCTTAAAGCCTAAAGGATGGCCACTAAAATCGTAACAAATGTATCATTGTTGGACCGAATCCCCAATCAAGAGCTTAACTGCCACCTAATAGGGCGACTTTTAAGTGAGTAAAACATAAATGGAGAATGATGACTATGTAGCTGTTGCTATAAACAGTTCATTCATGATTAAACTTTGAATCCATGAACATGCATCTAGGTGTTTTCCCCTTCGGCATGACAACGTTTCTCGGGTTATTTTATGCCTAGAGGTTTGGGAATTGCATTTGTTGTACATTTTTGAGTGGTTTCTTAAAAGTTTTTGCACACAGTTATATGATATCAAGTATTCCTATCTAATAAAAATAATTTGCAAATATATATATATATATATATATATATATATATATATATATATATATATTTGGCACATAGATAAGACCTTAACAGTTATAACCTGTCCGGATCAGAGTGGACCTGGGAGTAATAACAATGAAAGAGGATTCTACACTCCCCAGAACCCCAGAACTGGAGCCTCACCAGTAGATGTAATTTAGTGTTATACCCAGGATACCCTGCATTTATTTAAAGAACAAAGCAAAAATAGACGTAGTTAAGAAAAAAAACCTGAATGTTGCCTTTATAGTGAAAAAGATAGGAGAAAAAATCACTATATTAATGAGCGCATCAAGATTGCTAAAATTATCAGAATAAGCTCGATTGAGTGGGGATAGATATTCTCTGGGAACTGTGCAAATGTCAGTTTATATTATGTAAACATTAGATATCGACACAGTCCAGATGCTGGTATAGAAAACAAAAATAATGATATACTCTGAGATTCGGATATTGGTTCTCATATCAAGTGTTAGAAAGACCGTGAATGATAGAAATGTTTATGTAGAAATAGCTGCGACCTGGTATTAGAATATAGAAATAGGGACTGGTGAGTACATTGTGAGTAGGTAGTAACAGGATATACGCCGCTCTCTAATTAAAACCCTAACAAATCTATCAGGTCTATGAGGAAACATAAAAGAAATGCCAGACGCAAAATTACAGAAAAAGTAGATCCAGCTCGAAAATGGCTGTGGTACAAAATGAGATGTAGACCAAAAATAGAATATATAGCCAAAAAGACAAGATTGTATATTCGTAGAGGAAGGGAGGACCGGCGAGGCGATGATTGCGGCTGTGCCCCCACCCCCTCAAACGAAAATTGCAAATAAAGACGAAATATTGGAAAAATAGTTGTTCCCTTTTTTTTCCGGGAGCTACGAAAAATGTAGAACGCTAAGTTAGGGGTGAACTTATAATGGCCGGCCCAATTTCAATGCAGTGCTAAAACGACCAGAGGCAAGATTTGATGAATGAAGAATTTGATGAAGCTGATAATTAAATAATACGGAGAATAAAATCCAGTTTTTCAGTTCTTGAGATTTATTTGCGTCGGATTAAATGGCTGGCATTGGCCAGATATTTTATAGGATTTGGAAGATTTATTTTTCAAATTCTTCCCAGAATGCCAATTGCTATATATTTTAGTCAGAAAGCTGTTTATGACTTATACCAATGAGATAACCCAATAGGTAGAAATAGTAAGGGAACCCAATGTAGTAGTATCGTCCACGGTTTGGCAAGTATCACCTGCTAGAGCAACTCAGCACCACGTTGTGTTCGTTTTTAAGAAAAAATTAGTCGGCCGCTGGTTTTGGTCGAAAGCTGTTTATGGTTTATACCAATAAGATAACCCAATAAGTAGAAATAGTAAGGGAGCCTAATGTGGTAGTATCATCCGTGGCTCACCGAGACTCAACTGCTAAAGGACCCCAGTACAACGTTTGTGTGTGTGTGTGTGTGTGTGTGTGTGTGTGTATATGTGAGCATCGATGATAACAAAAGATGGTGAAAATTGAAGATATATTTTGTGTGCGTCTTTCATTCTCTATATATCACGGTAAAAAAGAAAATATTTCCATTATTTAAACAACTAACCTGTAGGTAAATCATCAACTGACACAATCATTATCCCAGCGTTTTTTTTCCGTTTGAACAGCATTGTAAAATCAACGAAGTTAACATACCATGCTGATCTTATGTAGAAGGACGGAAGCGGTATTTTGATTGGCTTGGTGGTTTGGTTTACAGTATTTCAGTCTTTGTTGACTTTTTAATTGCCGAAGTCGGTCATCTTTTGAAAGTAGTTAAATGGTTTCAAGTAGCCAATAACAATAAAAATTATAGTTTCAAGTAACTATTATTAATATAAGCAATGTATACACAGTTATATGGTTTCAAGTATTCCTATCTAATACAAATAATTTGCATACGGTTATACAATTTCAAATAGTCC
>CM042138.1:2419517-2452017 GCA_023376005.1 Doryteuthis pealeii | reverse complement strand
AACGAACAAGAAAGAAGCCAGCCTATTTGGTAATCATGGCAACGGAGCAAGCGTAATTTTCGTTAATAAACAAAAGCATCAACCATCTTTTAAAATAAAATCAACAATCAACATAACACTCAGAGAGACCACTTAAAGATATGGTAGATATTTACCCAACCCGTTCGCCACGCGTATATGATAGACGCGATGACACTAGTTCGCCACGCGTAGGATGTGGCATACGGTTGCAAGGCATCCAGCTAGAGTCAAAATTGTTATATAGAAGTAGGTGTTTATATATGGAGCACACAGCACGAATTTATTATTCAGCGTTATTCAGTCGAAGGTATTTACCCAACCGTCACGAGCAGGATGTGACACAAATTTGTAAGTTGAGGTATCCAGCAAGGGTCGAACGTGCTATTCACTAATAGGTGTTTCCCCAACCCATTCGGGACGGGCAGGATAGGACACAAGTACTCAAGTATGGAGCATTCAGCAAGGTTCGATCTCGCTATTTAAGTAGTTAGGTATTTACCCAACCCATTCGCTACAGTTAGCATTTGACTCAAAGTCGCAAGTATGGTGCATCCAGCCAGGGTCGAAATTTCTAAACCGTCATAGATATTTATTAACCCATTCGTCATGCGTAGAATGTGACACAAGTTCCCATTTATGGGACATCAAACGAGGCTCGAATTCGCTATTCAGTTGTACGTATTTACCCAACCCGTTCGGCACAGACAGGATGTGACACACGGTTGGAAATATGGGTTATCCAGCGAGGGACTTACTCGCTATTAAGTTGTAAATATTTACTAGAACCGTTAGCCACGCGTAGGATGTGACATAAGGTCGCAAGTATGCCACATCCAGCGAGGGTGAAACGCGATATTCAGTAATAGCTATTTATCCAACAACATTCGGCACGGACAGAATAGGACACACATTCCCAATAATGGGGCATCCAGCAAGGGTCGTTTTCGCTATTCAGTAGTTGGTATTTATCCAACCTATTCGTGACGCGTTGGATGTATCAGGTCGAAATCGCTAATGAGTAGTAGGTATTTACCAACCCGTTCGACACGCGAAGGATGTAACACAAAGTCGCAAGTATGGGGCATCCAGCGAGGGTCAAACTCGCTATTTATTAGCAGGTATTTGTCCAACCCATTCACCACGAGCAGGATGTAACTTAAATTGCCAAGTGTGGGGCCGATTTCGCAATTCACTAGTAGTTATTTACCCAATCTATTGGTCACGGTCAGTATGTGACAGGAGGGTCACAAGTAAAAAAGAAAGTCATCTTGAAAAATATTAAACCGTTTTAATTGTGGTGACCTCCACCCTATGTTATTCGAGAAGTGCAACTACATCTAGACGTGGATTTGGAATATTTTGTATGGAAAACTGTCAGTTGCCGATGCAGCTAGTTTCTCCTCTCCAAACTATTGTTGTTATCCGAGGACATCTTGGAATCTATGTCATCCCATGAGTTGGTAGAACAAGAGCGAAGACTGGACGAATAACCATTACACTAATCTTGCCTCCTGGATAATTGATTTTAACGGCCCGTTAACTAATGTAGAGTATTGTTATGCCTTAATGTTAGGGAATCGAGTGTATTATATGTTATTATTTGTTTTTAATTCAGAGTTGTCCTTCACTTAGACCAGTTTCCCAAAAAGTCTAGACGGTCCAATCTGCCCCAACCCTCTGATTTTGTGTATAAGTTTAGTAAATAACTACTTTCTTCAAATGTTATTTTTAATCTTCTGATCAAAGAAAAATCTTGATCGTTGTAACCTTTTTATAGTCATGTGAAGGCACGTTTTCGTAACGGTTATTGTTTCAAGAAATAGACTAAGTTACTTACGGATCTAACGAGATGACACTTTTTGATATCCCAACTTCTCGTGAAAGATTTCACGGGCAAACTTCTTTGGAAGATCCATTTCTATAGCCATATTATGAAATTTAGCCTGTCTATCCAATTGAATCAAAGGTTCAGCATGTACAATGTTGTCTTCTGTGGTTGATGGATGCGGATGCCGAGTCGTGTTCTGCAGATTCATACATTCAATGTGAACGAACTACACCAGTAAAATACGAATCTTTTTCTTATTATCTATTCATTATACACAACAACGAATTCACGATGAATTTCTGTCAGATTTTATTCTTCGTGAGCTAAATCTTGTAATAAGATTTAGCATACCATAGGAGGCATTCCCAGGTCCACTCTGACATGGAGTGGTAGTGATATCATTGGTTTAAATAGATGTGTTTAAAAATGACTGATATTCAATTGGACCGCGTGCAAATAAATAAATAAATACAACTCATCCCACCAAAAATACAAAACAAAAAACAAAACAAAACAAAATAAAACAAAACAAAAAAGCCTTTAATTTCATCGTAGGAAATAGAATCGGTAGCCCCAGTTCAAACCATGGATGAGGCTGGTTACGCTCAAGCACTTGGGAAGGGCATAAACATAGCTCTTCTTTTTTATGGAAAATAGGAGGGTGAACTGACCTCTAATATTGGCGAGGCAACCGGTCTATCAGAGGGAAATATTTAAATTCCATCCATTTGCACTCCGCTTAAAAATTGACCTTGTTTCACATCCTATACCGATAATTTACTCATAACGAATAAAAAGAATAAATGAATTTATTACTTTCACAAAAGCATTAGTAAGAAGTGAACGCTAGAGTTAAGGCCCGGAATTTGAACCCGGTTCACCGATTCCGTTTTTAGCACCAATAAACATTACTCCAAATTTACCACAGAGTTTCAACGTTAAATAAACCATTATTTCCGTTTTAAAGCCAGAAGTGTTTTTAAACGGAAAGAATCGTGTTGCGACAAGCTATTTAAAATATAATGTACGAAAATAAGCTGATATGTGTAGGCATGTGTCCATTATTGTTGATTTTATTAGCTTCGTTTTACACAACCTCACAGCAGTAGGGACACCCATTTGAATAAAATTCATTTCACAAGCACTTATCAACAAATATAACCCGTTTAACTATCACTAAGTCTTTAAAACTTCTATGGAATGTTTCATTATTTAGAACAATTTATCTATTACTATACTAAAGCTGAGCGAATCAACATTTGGTTCCCTAAGGCTTTTTTCCTATTTTATTTAATGATACGAAAATTATACTAAAGTATTTCTTACTTTTACGATTGAATTATGCTTGAAAAAAATTCCGTTTTAATTAGTTCTAATTAGTCGTAATTTGCAATTAAGTCAAAAACTGACCAATCTCTCACTTTACTTTCTGTCTATCACTTTTTTCCCTCTATGTATCTATTGATTACCTCCTCGTTAAATAATGTTAGTCTCTCTGGAGAGAGAGAGAGAGAGAGAGAGAGAGAGAGAGAGAGAGAGAGAGAGAGAGAGAGAGAGAGGAGAATTTGAAATGTAGTTCTATGATTTCACAAGCAGTAACCAGTAGCTGGCTCTATTGGAGGGATTTTACCCATCTACAGAGGTGCCTATTAGCTAAACCAAGGCTGATTTAGCGTCCACCTAGGAACCACAAGGTTCTGGGTTTGATACCGGCCCTCACCAACTCAGCGCATGAGTAGCACAGGGATAAGTGCGATAAAGTGAGGAACTGATAGTAGGTGTAGCGCTCCACCTTAGATACAAAAAATCTCGCTGGTCTAGCGCTAATTAAAAGGAGATAGACTCCCTCGCTGTCTGGCTGATATCGACTTTATGCTATCCCGACGATTTTTTTTACAGAGATGCAGTCGGTGTTTTCTACAGCCCCTGTGGACAGGGCGGAATACCACTGGTAGTACTGGATTACATAGTACTAGTACACTCTTTAAGTCATCTATTTATTTTCTTTAATGGCATGTCAACCAATCTAGGGTTATTTTATAACAAGAGATTAGGGAATCGTGTGAATTTTACGTTCAGATTTACATTTTTTTACGTAGTTGCTTCTTAAGGTTTTTATGAACATGTTTCTCTCTATGACTAATAATTTAAAAACATGTATTTGACCAAAATACATGGGACACTAACAAGTCCTACCACTCCATGTCAACTGGGAGCTGGGAGTAATGAAAATAAAGGGCTACTTCACACTTCTTAGATATCTAGAACTAGAACTTCACCATCGAAATAAAGTTTAGTGCCATACCGATGACACTCTGTTTTTTGAAGAGTCCTTACTCCTCTGCAGCGATACTGTCAGATACTAGTTAACGGCCCTTAGTGACTTTCAGTTTCGTGCCAATGTGACACTAAGCCCCACAAACAGGGCTGTAAACTATCTGACCTCGTGGTGTAGTGGCTACCGTGCTGAGCTATTACAACATCGTAAGCAAGTTCGAACGTTACGATGTTAACTTTCGGACTTTGGAAATGTATGAACCCCCTCATCCCCCAGCAACGTATTAACTATTACAATTACTGTTCTTCTACAAGGAGGGCTTACGGTCAAGTCATGTCGAACTTAAGCTGCGTTGATCCTGTTCAATACTTTGATGGGTGACCATCTAATTAACAACAGGTACTGTAAGAAACCGAATATCAAAATGACTTGATATTTAAATGGCCCGAATAGTGTTGATATGCCGTAAAACCAACCAACCAACCAACCAACCAACCATCCAACTTCTACAACGATGATTTTGGCATTAAATAACACATAAAGATTGATATGCCATTAAAAAAAGAAAAAAGATGGGGCGTTTGCAATTTTTGGAATTGGAAGCTCAAATTTTGGTGATTGTCTAACTTTAATATAGTCCACACCTGGACAAAATTTAAGAAAAAATTGAAGGGGCTGGGTTACATGGCCTGGATGATCTGACTCGTTAAATAACACATGAAAGTTGATTTGCCATTAAAAAATAAAAGAAAAAAAATCTGGGGTGTTTGCATAAAATTTTCAAAGGTGGATGGAAACTGAATACAGGTGAATGTTTCTAGCTTTTGAAACCTTCTTCTATAAATATTCTTTCTTTTTTTTTAGAAAAAAATTACTGTAAAAAGATTTGGTTTGTTAGGATGTGTCGAAAAATAGTTTTTGTTTATTCGGTTTTATTATTTTCTTTGTTCGGCAACGGATAAGCTTAGTGGGCAGGTTAGTTTGCCCATGGAAAACGGATGGAAGACACAGTGACAGATTTGAGAATAAGTTCGCCTGTGGTGGTTCAGCTTTTGTTAAAACAAAAACAGGCATATACGAAACGGATCTGAAGGAAAAGAAAAGCTGAACCCGACATTCTGTTTTTCCCACCCGAAGAAAAGGTCACAGATATACTAGAAAGAATTTCAAGAGGAGTGTTACTCACTTCTACGAAAGGTCAGTATGCATTCAAAATTCCTCGGGTTGAGAAGCTGGTGATTTCTTAGGCACAACGCGAAAAGGTACACGGTTCTCTCGATAAAAGTACAATCCAATTTCAGAATCCGCTACAGAAAATGTCTTTAAAAAGTTAATGATGGTTTGATTTGATTGGTTATGTTTTACGGCATATCAACCTCAGTGGGTCATTTAATGCCGATAAAGTTTTGAAATTAAGTCATTCTTAATGGATACTTAGTTTTTTTATAAATACATTTTTCTATTTAACTCATAGATGGGACCCTAACAATTGCTACCACTCCTGGTCAGAGTGGACCAGGGAGCAATAGTGATGAAGGGGTGCTCCACATTCCCCAAACCTCCAAAATTGGAACCTCACCATCAGATAGAGTTTAGCGTAATTCCCAGGATATGTAGACCCTCGACCACCGCATTCTAGCACCCATATGATAAAAGGGGCTGGGGCTTGCCATAAGGGCAATAGGATTGGGGCAATCATATAGGTGCTAGGGCTTGACGTGACCAGCCGATTGATCGGAGGAGGCCTCTCCGACCGCCCGTCTAGCCCAAGAAAGTGCCAGTCATGGACTACTCAACCATTTGGGTTCTATCCTTATGCATCACGGGTCGGTACCCACGGCCAACATGTGGCCCCATTTGGGTGAGTCCTACCCATCTGCAGAGGTGCAGTCGGTACATTTTAACGCCTCAGCCGACAGGGCGGGTTAATGATGGAGACTTTTTCTTTTATTCATTCTTGATGTTATTCATTTTTCTTTTCAAACTCAATTCTTTTTGTAAACACATTTTTTCTACTTAAACCACAGATGGGACCCTAACAGGTACTACCACTCCGGGTCAGAGTGGACCTGGGAGTAATCGTGATAAAGGTATACTCCACACTTCTCAGGGCTCTATAAATGAAACTTTATCATTCGATGCATTTTAACATCATACCCAGAACACGCATCTGGCAGATGCTCCACATGACATCCATATAGAACCCGCACAGAGCTGATAGGTGTAGGTTTTCTGAAAATGAGTTGGGGTAAAAAACCTCCTACCTGGGGCGAATCACTTAGGTAGTAAATACCTAGGGCATTCCATCGCGATGTAATGGTTAACAAGCTTGTCTCAAAGAAGCATTACTACTGAATAGCGAGTTCGCTCCTTGCTAAATGACCCTTGTGTCACATTCTACGCATAGCGTATGGGTTGGGCAAATACCTAGAGCATCCCATCGTAGTGTAGTGGTTAGCAAGCTAGTCTCACAGATCCATTATTACTAAAAAAATGAGTTCGATCCTCGCTGGATGTCCTGTATTTGCGATCTTGTGTCAATTTCTACCCCAAGCGAACGGGTTAGGTAAAAAGGCGACCCATCGTGGTGTAATGCATAGTAAGCTGGTTTTGCAAATCCATTGAATATTGAATAGCGAGTTCGATTCACATTGAATGCCTTATACTTGAGACCTTGTGTCACATCATACGCGTTGCGTAAGTTAGTTTCAAAGACTCATTATTATTCCTTACTATAGTGAGTTCGATCCTCGTTAAATGCTTTATACTTATGACCTTGTGTCCCATCCTACCCGTGGCAAACAGGTTGGGTAAATACTTTGCCTACATTGAATGATAGTATCACAGTTAATGTTGCTTCTGCTGCATTTTGTTCAAGATAACACATGTAACTTCTGCTTGTCTATATAAAAACCTTTATTTTTCTTCCTTATTTTTGTTTTTATTATTATAAAGCTTTATTCTTTTTTTTGTTCATTAAATCCGGCCATGGGCAGATTAGATTGTTGAAAAGAGCCGAATCGCAACGACCTTTACCGATGGTTAACTTTTTAGTGCAAAGTGTTTCCGCCTCCACTCAGAAAAAAAACGTTAAAATAATAACAACTAAGAAGGTAAATACCAAAATGAAACAAAATGTACGAATGAACGAGTAAGAAACTCTAAGTCTTCTCGTGGAAAATTTAAACAGAAAAAAAAAGAACATAACGAAAAGAGAAATAATAAGTAAATACTGTGATAAACAAACAAAACAAAAAATAAATTAGAAACTTCCCATCTTATCTAACCCCGAAGGCCTCAATCCAAATTACGCAGAATTGAAATAAAATACAAAAAATTGAATTTAAACAAACAAACAAACAAAAAGCAAACAAACAAACAAACAAGATCTCAAAATCTTGCGTGGGTAAAAGTGAAAAACACAAAAGGTCCATAAAGATGAGATTAGAACGTACAAGAGGAGAGCTAACGAGAAGGGACGAGAGAACGCGTGATCAGAGGACTGGTTGGCGTCTGGAAGCATTCCTGGTTGTTTCAGACGATAAGTGAACCGTGAAGAAAGGCGTTCAGGTTGATCAAGCGAATAAAAAGGAGACGAGATAATTAGTATCACACGAGCCAAGTGGAAAAGAAACAATACTCAGTGGAATGGAAGTGAATAACAGACAAGAAAATAAAAGTTAAGTCGTGAAAAGATGCGGAACAAAAACGCATCAAGCGAAAAACATTAACTTATCCGCCTTTAATTTTTATTATAATAAAAAGATCGATTTGCCTCTCGCTACCTATACTGAGGATTGTGCTAAATTAGCATTTATGTTGATAGATTAGGAGAGACTGAAAAAGGCACAGAAAACGTCTTGAAATATAATGTAGATTGTTTGTTTATTGATTTTAACGGCATATCAACCCGTCTGGGGTTATGTCATGCCTAACAGTTAGGAAGTTATACATTACGTGTATTTATATTTATACTTTTTAGTAATTGGTTTTAAAAATGTGTTAGCATTATTGGGGAATATGTTGTATGGTATTGATTAAGTTCATGTCTATATTCTATGGTATAATTTTATTTCTCTCAAAAAGAGAGAATATCCTCCATGTTGACATTTTCAAACAGATCTTTCATATTGTTTGCTTTAAAATAACGGTTTCTGATGTGAGCAAAAAACCTACATTCCATGAATAAGTGTTTAACTGTCAAAGGTGTTTGACATGTTCCACATTGTGGTTGTTGTTTTTGTTTGAGTATATAGGAGTGCGTTATTCTTGTATGACCAATGCGTAATCGAGATAGAATGTCTTGTTACTTTCTAGACTTCCTTAAAGTTGGTCTGCAGCCTCCCAAAGAGAAATAGAAGTTAGAATAATTACAGGCTGTTGATCTCTGTCAGTTTCCCGCCAACGTGACCATAAGTCTAAACAATCACGAATTTTAACTATACCATAGTAGTATGCTGACAGATATCTGTTTCAACCTTTTAATAAAACGGTCTTCCTCAAGAGCAACTATATTTATGAAAGAAAGAGAGAATAGTTAACCGTTTGGCACGAGAGGTTCAAACAATGCTCACGTTCTGGGTCTTTTTAAATTTGTATAAAATGCGTATTTTGTATTAAAGATAAAATAAATTTTATTTTTAAAACTAAAAGTGTCAACATTATATATATATATATATATATATGTGTGTGTGTGTGTGTGTGTGTGTGTGTGTGTGTATTTAAGCAGCATTCTTTCATTTATGCATGTTGAATTAAACAAAAGACACATCTCCTGTTTAACAATTTTATTTGTGATTTATACAAGTTTTCTGGCCAACTTTTAAGATTTGGGTGGAATTCGTTGATTAGTCCACCAAAGTTCATGTCCCGAGTACTTTCTGCACTTCGAAGTGCCATCATCATGTTCCAGTTTTTCAAATTATATTAATGTATATGGAGGCTGGAAGGAGGAGAATTGATGGGAAAGGTGGTATAGGTATTTTAAAATGTTTGAAAAGCAAGGAGCTGATGGTAGGTGTGGCGCTCTATCTCAGACGCAAAAAACAATCTCCTTGGTCTAACGCTAGTGAACAGGAGATAGACTCCCTCGCTGTATGGCTCATACTGACATTAGGCCGCCCCGACGACTTTACTTTTTTTACTTTATATATATATATATATATATATATATATATATATATATATATATATTCTTCGTTGTTAGTTGTTTTATTTTCGTAGTTTCATCCGGATATACATACATAGCCACTGACTTTTATATAGATAATAATTATAATGAACAACTAGGCACAGTAAAAATTCGTTTCGTTATTTTTCGTTTAATATGGGTCATTCTTCATTGAGGATGTTGATTGGAATAATAGAAAGAAAGATCAAATAAACCAACCGAACAGTTCAAACTTCCCGAGAAGTCAGGAAAGAAACCATATTCTGTGAATACTGGGTCAAATCCTGACTCCTCCATCTATATATGCGGTCTCCGTTCAAAGGATATAAGCCCCAAGAGAAAGTGATGTTACGACGTTTCAAGTCTTCCTTTAATCAAATGATTAAATAGGAAAAACGTCGCCTTTGATCTCGTCAGTGTGTGCGCGTGGGAGTGCGTGTGTTGCTATAAATATGATTTTAAATTAAAAAGAAAAAGCAGCTAAATCATAACGCGACTGCAATAGCCAATCAACTATCAGCCAAATGTTTCATAGAGTTTGCTTCAGCAGCCATGAACTTTGACTTATCACCTGTAAATAACACCCAACTTTCATTTGTGCTTCTCAAAGGGGGAAATACAACATCTTTTGGGGGTTCAGGCAAAGCAAAAGATATTTAATTAAAAAATGCAATAGGAGTTTTGAACATGAAATGTTTATGGGGGCCCAATAGAGTAAAATCGGTATCAACGAGGTCTACAGGGAAAAAAGGTTGGTTTGGTTTATTTTGTTTTACGGCATTTTATTATTTTTTAAATATACGTGTCTCCGCGTTTTTGAACTAAGCCATTGGATTTGCTTCCATCCGCCAATTCCACAAAATAATTTTCAGGCTCAAAATTGGGGTCCAAACTGATACATTTAGTTTTATCGTTGATCACATGTTGAGTGACACCGCAATCAACGAGCAAATGCTCCTTATGTGATAAAGAGTCATACCCAGCAGCAAAAAAAAAATGTTTGTTTTCTTTGGGGAAATACTTAACATTTTGACAAAAATCCCTTTTCTTATTTCTACAGTCGTAGGACATGTGGCCCTTTATTACAAATATAACATGTAATATTTGCTTTTAATGGCGACTTCTTGTTATCCTTCCAAGGTCAGTCCTGATAATTCTGGTAGTTGGTATATCTAGTTGATCTGCCCTCATAGTGGGGATTGGTTTTACCCTTTTTAAATTGGGTTTTCAGTTGTATAGTTCCATGTTCGGATTCCCCAGAGTAATACTTTCTGTTTCTTCATAACTACGGAGACTGACTTTGGATTCCGTGAACGTCATAGACTTATCCCTTTGAGTTATTACTGTTGCAAAGGGTTGGAAATTTGAGGGAAAGCCCTTCAATACCATGGCAATTAATAAGCCATTGCTAACAATCTCCCGGCCTCCCTTAATGAGCTTGCAATGCTCTCAGTTTGTATTATGTAATCAGTGATTGATTCATAATTAGTTCTATTCAACGAACTTAATTGGAGATATAGCCCTACAATTCTAGGTTTGCCTTTCAACAAGTAGTGAGTCCTTAATATCTCCATTGCCCTTCTGCCATCATCTCTCGCTTCGTGCATTACGAGTGAGAGACTCCGGTCATCCAAGTACTGGATTGATTCTGCATATATTGTTGCATTTTTGTCTACGAAAATTGGGTCCTCCGGTTGGTCCAATGGTGCATTGATTATGTCATGCAACTGAAGGGTTCTCAGATACCCATGGAACTTTGTCTCCCAAATTTCGTAGCTCGACTCGTCGCCATTGAAGAAGATCCGGGCGTATCTGGGCCCGTAACCTGTTAAGTCTTTAAATGCCATCCATGGCCAGTTGAAAAGGGCTTAAAATAAGTAAGTCCTGAGTTGTGGAATCCTTTGGTAAGTGAAATAAGTCCTATCCTGCGTAGTGTTAAAGGTCCAGTGATCCAATCGTATGTCCGTCGTCCACGAAAGTCAAAGTAGTTATGAGTAGCTATGACCAGTACTCTTGGGTTTAAGTATTGTTTCAGCAGCAGAGTACTGTCAGTGATTGGCCAAGAGTATGACCACATGGTTATCGCCGAGTCTATAAATAGGAGCGGGCGTCTAGCACACACCTTATATTACACATTTCTTAACATATAGAGATATCACAATTGTGTTAAACCGGCTCGGAAATATTGATGTATAGATGAATAAATATGACCACACACACACACACACACACACACACACATACATATATATATATATATATATAATATATATATATATATGATGATGATGGGCCCTCCCGTCGATTTCAACGTATGAGTGTTCATACAATGAACATCCACACAGTGATTTGTTTATAGTGGTGAAGGCTTGTGTTGGACTATCCGCACTTTTTGGCACAGTCGATAGGAAAGAATTGGTGCATCAATTGTTGCCGCAAACCCAATTAACGACCGACCTCAGGAATTTTTAATTCAGAGTTATCCCTCTCCTATACTGGTTACCTACCCAAGGCTGTAGGGGTCAGACTGCCCTACTATTTAACCCATAGCTGGAGGGAGAATATATGGATTCATACCTTTCCCAAGGGTATTAGCGCTATGTGAAATGCCAACAGCTTCGTCTAGGAATATATATATATATATATACATATATATTATCATTATACTAAAGCTGAATGAATCAATGGTTGTTTCCTTTTTTGCTATTTAGTTTAATGACACAAAATGCATGCCAAAATATTTCTTAGTTTTAGGATTGAGTTATAATAATATAGTTCTAATCAGTCATAATTTGCAATTAAGTAAAAAAAAACTGACCCTTCACTTCAAACTTTGCCTGTCACTTTTCACCTCTCTATATATGTCTTGATTAACTACTTCTCATATATGTTTTTTTCTCTGTGAAAGTAGAGAAAGATAGGAGAGTGTGAGAGGGAAATTGAACTTTTCACTTTATGCATATGTTAATTTACATCATCAGCCAGAAGCTAAGGACTGGCTTATAGATAACATACAAATAAAGTGGGAAGTTGAAAACCAGACATATATATATATATATATATATATATATATATATATATATATATATATATATATATATAAACTGATAATCAAAAAAAAAGTAAGACGGTGAGACCTTAATTGTCATTTAATTCTTATACTGCTCTTTATAAGAAGGGAAATACTCGAATAAATAGGCATATATATATTCAAATATCTAAACAACCTCATATATATATATATATATATATATATATATATATATATATATATATAGATAGATAGATAGATAGAGAGAGAGAGAGAGAGAGAGAGGGGAGGAGAGGGGGATGGAGAGAGGGAGAGAGGGAAACACATGCGCACAGAGAGATAGATAGAGAGAGATAGAGAGAGAGAGAGAGAGAGAAAGAGAGAGGGTGTGAGGGAGAGAAACACACACACACACACAGAGAGAGAGAGAGAGAGAGAGAGAGAGAGAGAGAGAGAGAGAGAGAGAGAGGTGATATGAGATGTTGGTAAATGAAAACTTATCTTTTGATCCTGACTCTAGTTTACTTCGATGAATTCATTTCGTGATTTCTTTTTTTTATTTTCGTTTCGCTAGTCGCCTCTCTTGAAACTTTTACTTTTGAAAACATTTCTGTTGTTTGGTTAAAAAAAATAAAAATGGTGAAAAAAATAAAAATAAAAAAAAGAATGAGAAAATCAGAATAAATAAACCAGAAAAAAAATCGTTGCATCTTGATGGAATTTCCGATTTGATTCATTTTTGCGTCTTAATATTTCTGTTTAAAATCATTCTGTCTGATATGCGCTCATTCATGAAGTAACTTTTCTGAATAGAGAGAGAAACCTTTGATGTGTCGCTTTATGAAAAACAACGACGACACCAATAAATGATGATAACAATGATCAATCCAAATCAAAGATGACCATGATAATTAACTGTATTAAAAACTGACGAGAACTGACTTATCAAAAGTTGAAAAAAATTAAAGACAGCAACCTCATAACGTATAACTCTTTTGATTTTATTTCAATAACCACGGATACGCTTATTAACATGAAGCCACCGTGATGATATAACCAAGACGTTAATATATAAATGGTTTCATTTAGTTATTTTGTTTAATGGCACATCAACCGTTTTTGGCCACTCAATGCCAAATCCTTTCCTGTTGTATAAATGATTTGTAAGCAAATAATCTTTTGGTAAATATTTTTGTTTGTTTTATAAACAGGTAGAAATCAAATTTATTAACTCCATGTGTATCAATAAATTAGAAAGAACAACTTAATATGTATTAAAAAACTGGTGGTTGATCCACAGCCATCTATTTAATATAAAGCAGAGTTACTCAATTCAGGACCATAGACCAATTTTGGGGGCCAAGCAAAAAATATCTAATTATTCAAATTTGATAGGATCTTTAAAGAGAGAATGTCCATGGGGGTTAACCAGGGTAAAATATGAAACAAAGGGGTCCATAGGTTGGTTGTTTGGTTAGATGTTACGGCATATCAACCCTTGTTGGGTTATTTTAAGCGGAAGACATTTCATTTATATTCAAAAATTATTTTTGAAACTCACTTTAAAAAAACATTTTTACACTCTTTTTTCTATTTAACCCATAGATAGGACCCTAAAATATTATCCATAAAATACTGAAGGTCTAAAAGTGTTAGCATGTGATCAAATTCTAATATGTTATAAAGCACTACTAAAAACCGTTGTGAAAATTCAGATAGAACCATCAAGAGTTGCCACATTGGAAAAGTGAAACGTAGAAACTTGAGAACATTGGATTTGTTAGTCTGAAGAAAAAAAGAAAAACTGGTTAACTTTTTCGTTTGTTTGAAAGCCTTCAATGTAGCACATAAAAAATTTGAAAACATGTGGACATGTTTTTAAAATTAAAACATAATTATTTCGTTGTCATCCATCATAAAAATGTTCCCTTTGTAATTGCCCAATTGTGATAATCTTTTAATCCGTTATTCCTCTCTACACAAAGGAATGAGACAAGAGGTGAAAGGGAATCAGCTCCATTCAGTGAGAAATGTCAATGTACATTTTTATGCAGATGTTTGCTAAACGTTGTATATACAGGGTGTTCGGGAGAAATTTGACAGTTTCATAAGGAAAAAAGAAAAAGTGCTTGGTAACTACAAAATCTAATGGACTGTAAAGAAATTCAACAGGCACGGAAATTACCCTACTCTCAACAAGTTTCACTCAGAATAATCGCTATTAGCGTCGATCACAGCATCAATCCTGCTCTGGTACCTGGAGCAAGCTGATGTTACAGTTTCCCTGGGATGGATATCAAAAACTACCTTAATTCTGTCGATTAATTGAGCTTTTGTAGTACTGGCACGGCGATTGGTGTCTTTCTCAACAGTGCCACATACATAATAATCCATGTGGTTAAGATCTGGGGAGTTTGGAGACCAAGCATTGGGACTGTTGTAGTCGTAAAACTTCACCGACAATCATTTTTGACTTTTTCCGGAGGTGTGGCAGGGGGCCGGATCCTGCTGCCATACATATGGCCTACCATTGGCTACCCTTGTTATCCAGGGTTTTCCTACAGTGTTTAGCAACTTCACGTAGGCATCTGAGGGTCCTCCAAGACTTTTTTCTGTAGATTTACGAGGAATTCTGCTGTACGAATGCAATCAGATAGTCTGTTATGTTGCTTTCTTCTAGCCACAGCCTCGTAGTCTCCATTGCAATTCTCCAGTTCATGCCTAATTGTTTTTACAGTGAGCATTGGAAAGCAACCATAATCTCCTTATTTTAATGACCGGCGCAGATCATCATAATACAAGTTATTCTCTTCCAAGATTCAGGTGGGTTCCAGTCATCCATTCTATCTGTTATAACGTACATGAATGATGAAGGGACCAAGCTTTTAAATGATGTGTAGTGTGCATCAATACCTCCAACCTACAGAGAAAAATAACCAAATATAAATATGTCAAATTTATCCCGATGGTAGAAAATTCATGGATGTGATTAGCTGCATTGAATAAAGATAAAATTTTTTCAGCATCTGCACCATACCAACAAAAAAAAAACAAAAAAAAAACAAACAAACTAGGAGAAAATTTGTTAAAATACTTAAGAGGGAGCAATAAAATTAAATAAAAGACTTGATGTCACTTGATCCTCAACAAGAGATAGCAGTTTGAACCGATGTAAAAATTCAACATATACAATACCAATACACAACTCTCAGATATTAATTGGTTAAATGAAAAGAATTATTATTTTTACTCACTTTTGACTGTAGTTTTTGCATGAAGTGAAATTATATCATGAACTCTTGAAAGTTTTATTTTTTGTTGCTTTTGCCAACAGTTATAAATGTTTATTAAAAAACATCTGAAACCATTGAAATATATTGAATTCTAAAGGAAGTACTAAACAGTTTTTCATTTTGATTGAAACAAACAAGACAAGAAGTTATTCACCCGTGTGGTCAGAGCTGAATTCAAAGTGAAGAGTGAAATTGAAAGAGAAGATGAAAGGGGAAAGGAGGAGGATCAGTGTGGAGGAAAAGATATAAGAGAGAGAGAGAGAGAGAGAGAGAGAGAGAGAGAGAGAGAGAGAGAGAGAGAGAGAGAGAGAGTAAAGCAAAAGAGTGACAAACATAAATATATATATAGTCAAGGATATAATTAGATATGAACAGACTATATATATATATATTATATATATATATATATATATATATATATATATATATATATATATATATATATATAGAGAGAGAGAGAGAGAGAGAGAGAGAGAGAGAGAGAGAGAGAGAGAGAGAGAGAGAGAGAGAGAGAGAGAGAGAGAGAGAGAGAGAGAGAGGGTAAAATGACACCATGCGAGTCGTAGTGATACTATTTCTTTATGGTAGAGACCAATAGACACACACATATATAAACACACACATACACACACATACACGCATATGATATATATATATATATATATATATATATATATATATATAGATAGATAGATAGATAGATAGACAGAAAAAGGTCATTTGCCATGAGAGCAATAGGGTTGGGATAATCATATAACATAATGTTAAATGCTAGAGCTTGGCGTGACTAGCCGATTGATCGGTGGTGACCTCTGCGACTGCCCGTCTAGCCTAAGCAAGTTATGTGGAGTGTCAGAAACGGCATAAAATAACCAACGACGGTTTAGCATGCCATTAAAAGCACTAAATAAAACTGCGGATTTTTTGTTCCCAATAAAGCGATTAATTCTATCTCTTCTAACCATTAATACTGTAGGAGAACAGTAGTGGTACTATTTAACACACAGCCAGAGAGATGAGGAGGTTCATACATTTCCCAAAGGTATTACTCCGAAAATGAACGTCATAGCCTGACTAGATTTCGGACTCGCTTACTAAAATGTCGCCGTCTACCACGTTAGCCACTACGACATGGTTCATCCCCTATTATCGAGAAGTACATCGACATCCATTCGGGATCTGGGTAGAACTTCAAAAGCATTTGCAGGTAGGTAGGACAGAAGTGAGGCAAAATATAATTGGTCGGGCATTGTGCCGGCATTCTCACTCTCCAAGAAAACCCTTCTTCTGAATATCTGTCAAAACTTGCTTATACTACTGATGCTTTTCTTGAGCAAAATATTATGGTTAGAAGAGATAGAATTAATCACTTTATTGGGAACAAGAAATCCACAGTTTTATTTAGTGCTTTTAATGGCATGCTAAACCGTCGTTGGTTATTTTATGCCTAGAGGTTACTGGATCGTATTAATTTCTCATTACTGTTAGCATGTTTTTGTGTATTGATTCTTTAAGAGTTTATTTTTGCAAATTATATTATCTAATCACCCTGTCGGCTGGGCGTTAGAATGCTCCGACTGCACCTCTGCAGAGGGATAAGACTCCTCCAATGGAGCAACCTGTTGGCCGTGGGTGGCGACCCGTGATGCTTAAGGATATAACCCAGGTAGATGAGCAGTTCATGACTTGCTATACTCCACTTTGGCCTAGACGGGCGGTCGGAGAGGCCCCCTCCGATCAATCGGCTGGTCACGTCAAGCCCTAGCACCTATATGATTTTCCCAACCCTTTTGCCTTTATGGCAAGCCCCAACCCCTTTTTATCATATGGGTGCTAGAAGGCGGTGGCTGTGGGTCTACATGTTATGGGAATGACGTTAAACTCTATCTGATGGTGAGGTTCCAGTTCGGGAGGTTTGGGGATTGTGCCAAACTGCATTGGTTTCTTACCTTTCCTTAGGACCACAGCGGTAGTGTGGAGAGGGGGGATCTGCTGCTTGGGCAACAGGACATCCTCCATATCAACCCGTCAAGCTACGTAGTTAAAAAAAATCAATTTGGCCACAACTCCATCGTCATTCGCAGACGGAAGGATGCCAACAATGGCACAGACCAAAATACATTCGATAGAAATCCAGTGAAGATCGAAGTCATTACATAAAAAGTGCGTATTATGGTTCTTTACAGCAAAGGTTACACTAGTCTAACATTTTGACGGCAACAAGGGAATTGTCAGTGAAGATCGTAATCACTACTCAAATAGTGAACCGTCACACGTAGTTACTTTGTTCTCATCTGAATCTTATGAGACAATCTATTTCAATCTTTGTATGTAGGTTGGTCTGATCAACTTTGAACGTTTTTTTCATAATGTTTCAGTCCTCCGCTATCCGGCCTTCATCAGGTGTTTAACTTCATGCACATATTCACACAAGCACGCACTCTTCTCCTATACCTTTATCCAAATATACAAACAGTAATTAAATTATTACTAGCAGGAACTGTAGATAGGCCACAGAATGATAATTTAATTATTACAACGTTTGGTATGTTTACTTAAGAGCTATTGTAAAATAGTTCAATATGTAAAAAGTTTAATAATCTTGATTTAACTCTTTCTCACTCATTTTGTTTCTTTCTTTTCTTCTTTTCCTTGTTAGATTGAAACACATTAACATTATCGCTCCCTTTCTCTATATTTCCTCTCTCTCTATCTTTCCCTTACTCTCTTTCCCTTACTCTCTTTCTTTCTTTCTTTCTTTCTTTCTTATATTCTTCTATGTAGCATGCCCTTTTCTTTTGTTTGTTTCTTTCTTTATAATAAAAAGAAATGGTTTACTAATGTAACAGCACTCATAAGAAATAACAATTCAGCGGTTAAGCAATATGAGATAAACAGGATTTACATTTTTTCATTTTTATCTTGGACGATTTGGACGGTATCAATTTTACCCAGAGGGTGTTGCAAGATGATAACGGTTGGAAGATTAAGAACAAGCGTATTAATAAATACATTTTGAGCATCGGCGGTGTTATTAGAGCTGAGAATGTTTTTTTTTAAAATTTTGTATCGAACCATTTCAACAGAATCAGAAACGAAGATTCTGTAAATTCTGTAATTATTTGGTTCTATTCCTGAACATTCTACGCCAAACGTTTTTTTTCCTCAATTTTTTTTTTCAATTTAAACTTCAAATTTTAAATTCTCAATATTAACAGATATTAAAATTTGCTTTGGTTTGGTTTGTTTTACGGCATATCAATCTCGGTGGGTCATATAATGCCGACAAAGTTGTGAAATAAATTCATTCTTAATGGATAATACAATTTTGGTTATCAACTCATGTTTTTCTATTCAACCCATAGATGGGACCCTAACAGGTACTACCACTCCGAGTCAGAGTAGACCAGGGAGCAATGGTGATGAAGGGGTGCTCCACATTCCCCAAACCTCCAAAACTGGAACCTCACCATCAGATAGAGTTTAACGTCATTCCCAGGACATGTAGACCCTCAGTCACCGCCTTCTAGCACCCATATGATAAAAAGGATTGGGGGTTGCCATAAGGGCAATAGGGTTGGGAAAATCATATAGGTGCTAGGGCTTGATGTGACCAGCCGATTGATCGGAGGGGGCCTCTCCGACCGCCCGTCTAGCCCAAGATAGGACCAAAGTGGAGTATTGCAAGTCATGAACTGCTCATCCTCCTGGGTTCTATCCTTAAGCATCACGGGTCGCCATCCACGGCCAACAGGTGGTCCCATAGGGGGGAGTCTTATCCCTCTGCAGAGGTGCAGTCGGTGCATTCTAACGCCCCAGCCGACAGGGCGGAATTTGCTTTGGAATTGAATCAAACTGCAATTTTTAAATCTAAAAATATAAATGATGTTTTAGAATGCACCGACTGCACCTCTGTTGCATAGGACCAAATTCGAGTTGTTGTAGTAGTCGTTAGTAGTAGTAATAGTCGTTAGTTCAGAAACAATATATGCAAGTCGTATAGTCACAAGAGGACTGTTTATTTCTTTCTAGGCTCATGGATTCTTTTTCGGAGAGAGAGAGAGAGAGAGAGAGAGAGAGAGAGAGAGAGAGAGAGAGAGAGAGAGAGAGAGAGAGAGAGAGAGAGAGAGGGGGTAAGGTCAAATTATTCTATCGTAAATCATGTTTGGTACTACTATGCGCAACCCATCACGTGGGACTCGGGAAGTTCCGTCAGCCCACTACGAATAGGGGGCCCATTTTCCTCTTCTTCCGTTTGTCGTCCCGGGCCTGGGAGGGTCACTTCCGCTTCTCCGCAGAAACTAGAACTTCCGGTTTCATTTTTAACTTTAGTTCTGGGGTCATTGGTCGGTCAGTTGAGTTCCAAACTTTAACCTCTCTTGTTCTTATTTCTTTTTCCTCTCTTTCTCCAGAAATCCGAATACCGTTTTATTTTCAGTCCCCAAATTCCTCGTAGACCATAATAATTACGCTACACCTCTGCAGACATGTTGACCGTGGGTAGCGACCCGTGATCCTTAAGGATGGAACCCTGGTGGCTGAAGACTCGTGATGCTTAAGGATGGAACACTAGGGAATGTGGAGTACACTTTTATTCCCATTACTCCCAGATCCACTCTGACTCGGAGTGGTAGTACCTGTTAGGGTTCCATATATGTGTTAAACAGAAACAATGTGTTTAAAAATTGAATAGCATCAAGAATGAATAGTGCAAAACGTCTTCGGCAAAAATATCCCAACAACGGTTGACATGATATAAAATCCAACCAAATCAATTTGTGTTAAGTTGCCATAGAAACAGTTGGTTTCTATTGCCACAAGCGATGATCTAAGAAGCTGCATCTACGAACCAAGCAGATTCTGGTCTAAGCTACAACGATACAAACGAGTGTTTGCGTGTATGGAGAGTGAGTGAACCTTTTAAAAATAGGGAATGAATCAGTTCTTAATAGAATGCAGAAATTACCCTACACGTGGTGTCCGTTATTCATTTCCACCAGCTTCCACGGCATCGCTAACTGAACGGAGGAAAAAAACAGAGGCCCGTAAGACGAGTTGTGATTTATCCTTCCGATTCAGATTAAATAACCATACATCTAAATAAAACAAAAATCGGAACTGAGTAATATCGCACAACACTTTAAAAAAAAAAAACACTACACAACCTCGAAAGCCTGAAATGCATTTTAATTGACCACAGTTTTCCATCCACGCAAACACGCAGACACACTGAAATTAAATGGGTTACACGCTCACGCACACATACGCACGGATTAAACACAGATTCAGGATTTCTCATCTCATATAAATGTTTCTCTACCACGAACACTACCAGTACAGCAGAGGGCACTAAGATGATACCATCAACATCAATAAGGAGTAAGATGCCAAAAAGTTATTCTATTCGTTCTGAAGAAGGGGAATAAACAACCCTGAAATATTACGAAATAAAACGAAACTTAACATTCAAAAACTGAGTTTCTTATATTTCACACCCAATGCTTCATACTAAATCCAGCACAATATATATATATATATATATATATATATATATATATATATATATATATAAACTAAGAAACATACGTGTACCCCACTACAACATATATATATATATATATATATATATATATATATATATATATATATATATATATATGTATGTGTGTGTGTGTGTGTGTGTGTGTGTGTGTGTACGTGGGTTTGTGTGTGTGTGTAAGATAGGTTAGCGAAGACATGAAATTAACGTTGCTTGGTAACTGTCAGTTTCTCGCCTATGTAATTTTAAAACCAAATGAATTATTTGTGTCCGTGTTTTTCCTTATGTGCAGTTGTGTGCTACATCATGAGAAAGGCCAAACACGTTATTCTAGTTTAGTTTACTCTATTCTAGTTAATTAGTGGGGCATGAGGGGGGGGGCTGGTTTTCTAATATATATATCCAGTATTTTCACTCCTTCCTTTGAAGTGAGTTGTATTTTAGTATTTCTCCTCCTCCATCAGACGATTTGCCATCGCCGACATATCAGTCGTCGGTGACTACACTTAATAAAGTTTAGTAAACTAGTTCTGTGGGCCCTTATAGCTTGTTTAGTACCACAATGTTTATATTCCACAAAGCCAACTGTGGTAAATAATCCTAGGGATCCTTTCCTCGAGGTAAGTGTTCGTAAGAACAATATTTTTTTCTTCTTTGAATTGATACAAAAAAAGTCTTTTCTCTAATTCAGTTGACCAATTTTTATTCACTTAAAGATTTAATATTTAATCTTAAACATCTGGAAGGTGGCATGTTGTAAACAATATTTCTCTCATGAATAAAGATTTATTTAATCAATTTAAAAATGCGCAATTTTTTTTGGAATATATTTTCTGAGATATTTATGTGTTCCAAAAATTACTACAAACGATTGTTTTTTTTTCGTTTATGGAAGACTACAGTGTCAATGCACAAAAGGTGGGGTTTTCCCCTTTTTTTTCACTCTGGGATCAGCAACAACTGTTTTAGGGGTGTGTGTCTTAGTTGTTATTTTGGCTATGCAGTATAATTGTTACATGGGAAATTTTACATTATAAACTCCCATAGATTTTTTTTCCATTTTTCACTCACAAAATTAAAGGGTAATCTGAACATTAGCTAAATAAATGAGAGTAACCTCCCCTTGTTTATTTCACTTTGAGGAAGCCTTATCTTTTGGTTGGCCATTTTCATTAGCATATATAAACTGAATAAATATCACTTTTCGGCGTCACATAGCAATTGTTTTTTGTTGAGTTTAAGGCTGTGTAGCACCTGCTGAAAAGACAATTTAATCATTTATGAATGAATTCTTAAACTGTTCATCTCATCTATTTCTTGTTTTGCCAATTTAAATTGTTTTTATTGTTTTCTAAGGTTTTCCCTCGATAATCACATTGTAATTCATTCTTAGGTTTCTCTCTGAAATGTCTCCCTAAGTTCATTACTGAAATCGCGTAGAAAACTAATTTAGTTGGTTGTATAATGGTCCAATACCCTTTTGCCTTTCATATTTTTACGGAAGTTGATTGATTTAGGATGATAGTTAAGATTTAGGTTGGTTTGTTGGTTTAATGGTATATCAACACTTGTGGGATATTTAATGCTAAATCTTGTATTAATAAATTGGTCAAAAAATTAATTAATTTCATGTGTATTAATAAATTAATGGCATGTCAACACTTGTGGGTTATTTAATGCTAAATCTTGTCTTTTTATGTATTATTTGTTTAAGAAATAATTTTCATTAACTTCATTTGTATTAATGAATTGTTTAAAAAATTAATTACTTTCATATGTATTAATAAACTAGTAAACTGGTAGAAATAATTTTCATTAACTTCAAGTGTATTAATAAATACCGATGGTTGACTCTCAGCCACGCCCCATCTGGCAACCTATATGATAAATTTGAAAAATATGAACAGGACAATCATTTAATTGCTAAACCAGGGGTATTAGTGCTACTAGTACAAAATGATAATAAATATGTATTAAAATAAAACAAACTATATATAGATATATAATACCAGTCATGTATTTATCAAAACTTGTTTTAAAAAACAATGAGGACTGTCTAATGTTGCATGTTCAAATTTTATTCTATGTTATGACGATTTTGGGTAATGTGACGTAAGCAGTGACGTAATTTTTGTTACAGACAAAAACCGGAAGCGAATCTCCATTATTAATAGATGTGAAACAAACCCATCCAGGATTTGAACTCGGCTCGCTGGGTCCATTTCTGACAACGATAACCATTTTACCAAAGAGTGCCTCCTACATCTACACTACTATTATATTGCAAGTGTATGTGTGTATTTGTTTGAGAATCACAGCCAAACCACAAAGCCTCGGATAGCTGATTTTTAAAAACAGATATTGTCTTGACCTCGGGCTACAACATAGACTCTAAGAAGTTGATTGGGTTCATTTCAGATCACGTGGCAATATATCCAATTTCGCGCCAAAACCGTGTGGGAAGGAGACATTCGTATAAAGTGCAAAAAGGTGTTTTCACCTTGTAAATGGCGGAACGGATGGTGTCAGATATATATATATATATATCTATCATTTTTATACATGGACTGCTGTACGCTGGATGTTCAAAAGTAAGTAATAAAAAGAAAAGAAAAGAAAAGGCTACATGTTAGCTAATGATGACAGAACAAGAAATATTGGTTGGTTGGTTGGTTAGTATTTAACGGCATATCAAGCCTTGTTAGTTAATGTTAAATGTTGTATTGTTTTATATGTATACTAGAAGCAATTACCCGGCGTTGCCTGGGTAGTGGGGGTGGTTTAATAAATTAGTCTCACAAATCCATTATTATTAAATCGCGAGGTGGATCCTTGTAGAATGCCCCATTAAAATCCCTCTGAAAAAACAAAAAAACGTTGCGTTGATCCAGCCACTCTGAAAAGAAAAATTATTGTCTACTATTTAAAATATTAAAGGCAAAAAAATCTATGCTATTATTATCTAAATTTTATTTTTTTAAGTATCTTCACTAATATAAATCAAACCTTCATTATTTTTGCTCAAAAACCAAGAACTTGTGATATTTAATGTGTATATATATTTACTTTGTCATTAATTGTATAATTTTTGAAGTTTCCTCCGGACATACACATAAACACAGCACTGCCCTTTTATATATATATATATATATATATATATATATATATATATATATATATATATTTTAGGCATATGCTATTGAACAACACGATTTTGGATTTGTTTTTTCCAGTCTTCTTGCAATCTTTTTGAGTCTGGGTCCAAATGGTATATAATATTTTCCCATACCACCATGGGATGACCTAATTTTACCCAAGCCATTCGCTACGGGTGGATGGGACACAATATTTTTACTGTTGAATAGTGAGTTCGCTGGATGCTCCATACTTGCTATTTGTGTCACATTCTACCCGTAACGAACGGGTTGGCTAAATACCTTGGCGCTCCATCGTGATGTAATGGTTAGTAAGCTAGTGTCGCAGACCCATTACTACTGAATAGTGTATTTGATTCTCGCTGGGTACCGCATAATTGCGAGGTTATATCACGTTCTAACTGTGACGAACGGGTTGGTGAAATATTTGGACGTCCCATCTTGGTGTAATGGTTAGTAAGATAGTCTTGCAGATACTGAATAACGAATTTGATTCTCACTTGCGATCTTGTGTCACATCCTGTCCGTTGCAGATGGGTTGGGTAAATACCTAACTATGTAAAAAGAGAATGGAAAGATACAAATGATTGTTGCAATACTCTCCTAAGTGAAGAGAGGATCTAGGTATTTGCCAAAACCGTTCTCCACTGAATGGATGGGACATAAGGTAATAAGTATGGGGTATCCAGAGAGGATCGCCAACTGCACCTCTGTAGAGTGGTAAGACACTCCCCAAAGGGACCACTTGTTGGCTCTGGGTGGCAACTCGTGATGCATGAGGCGGGATCCTGGTGGCTGAGTAGTTCATGACATGCAACACTCCACTTTGGACCTTACTTATACGAGACGGGCGGTCGATTAATCGGCTGGTCATGTCAAGCCTTATCATCTATATGATTGTTCCAGCCTTAATGCCTTCATGGAAATCCCTAACCCCTTTTATCATATATATATATTCACCAACCCCTCCGCACGAGCAGGATGTGACACAAGGTCAATTTCTTAAGCGGAGTTCAACAGGTTTGAATTCAGAGTTTTCCTTCTAGACTGGTTACCTAGCCATGGTTAAAGAGCCCAGTCTTCCCTATTATTTATCCAAAGAGAAAGTTCCCGAGTATGACAAGAAGGCCGGGGGGCACATCGGCCAAAACGTTGTACAGATAACAACGAAGATGAGGACAATAGTCAGAATAATCCAAATAATACTAATCCTAGTTTTACTCAAACTGTATGCTACGTGTAGGATGTGACACATAGTCACAAGTAGGTATTTACCAACCCGTTTTCCCGGGTAGGATGTAGCACACGAGGACCATATTACCTTTAGGCACCCCTTTTTGATCTCAATTAAGAAATGACATCTTTTTCATTTACATATCCGGTTGTTTGTTAGGGGTTAGGGTTAGGGTTAGGGTTAGGGGTTAGTTTTATAATTTTAAAAGAAATCTAAAAATCGTCTGTTAAAACAACCGGATATGAACGGTGTAAATGAAAAACATGTCCTTTCTTAATCGAGATCAAAAAGGGGTGCCTAAAGGTCATATGGTCCGCACATGATTGCAAGTTTTGTGCTTCCAGGGAGGATTAAACTCATTATTCACTAATATTGCATTTTGCGAGACCAGCTGGTTAACCATTTAACCAGGATGGGACGCCCTATTTTTATTCAACTCATACACTACGGGTAGAATGAGCCACTGGGGTAGAAAGGGGGAATTTACCCAACATGTTCGCCACGGGTAAGATGTAACACAAGGTTGTAATTGTTGGACCTCTAGGGAAGTGAAGAGAGACTCTGTGCGTGAGTTCGATTCTTGCTTAATGCCCCATACTTGCGATATTGTATCCCATCCTGTCCGTGGCGAACGGAATGAATAAATACCTAAAACTCTAAACGATAGTTGTCCTAGGAGAAATGAAATATACAAAGTTTTATATTGCTACAATCTGAAGTGGAGTGGTGTAGTGTTATGGCCATCGTCAAAGGAACTGGAATTCCACGAGTTCAAATACTGGATGAGGCTCTTTGCATTTCATATAGCACTAATACCGTTGAGAAACGTATCCATCCAACTATTCTTCTTCGAGCCTAGGGTGATTAGTAGTGCGGACGGGGCCCTTTAACCTTGTTTAAGAAACCAGTCTAGGAAAAGAAAAATTCTGAATCCAAACCTGTTAAACTCTGATAAGAAATTTACCATGTGTTGCGTGCGCAGTGTTTGTTAAAAACTCTCCTATGTGAAGCGAGGCTGTATGTCTCCCTTGAAAATCCATATTTTAATTATTTGCCTACTAAATTCCCCCTATGGCTGTACAAAGAATTTGTTAGTATTTTTTTTACCTGTATGATAGGATATTTCAAAGTTCACTATCTATTTAACTATTTATAAAACAATAAAATCACGTAATGATTTTTCAGTGTAAACAAGTGACTGTTGCGACAGTCACTGTCAGCGGCTTACAGTAGAACCACAGTGGTGGAAAAGCCACTGTGAGTGGTTTAAAATAGGAAAATCCCTATTTCAACTCTTTGCCTTCCGAATTTCTCCCGCAGCTGTACCAAATTGTCTTGGTATTTTTTCCCTGTATTACAAAGTTCAGTATCAATTCACCCATCTATTAAAGCAAAAGATGGCAGGAGTGTTTACGTAGTGGTTTTTCAGGGTAAACAAGCGACACGTGTGAGAGCCGCTGCCAGCGAGATAGAGTAGGATCAGAGTGGTTGGTGAGTAGCTGTGAGCGGTTTAAAGTAGCCAAAAAGTTAAATAGTACACTATCTATTCACCTTAGATGGAAGGGGTGTTCACGAATTGATTTTTTCAATGTAAACGAGTGACACGTCCGCCATCCGCTGCTCGCGATTTACGGTAGAATCATAGCGGTGGGAGAGCCGCTGTGAGCTGGTTAAAATAGGCAAAGAATTAAATAGTGGACTTTATCGGGATTCGACCAACGACCATCGTTGTCAATGGAAGATACACTAGCACCTCAACCATCACAGCAGGACTTTCTCGATTTCTTAATTATCAACGACCCGCATTCCGTTTCATTACCTTTCATTTCCGTTTTTTTTAAATGTAATATTTCTGATATATTTGATTTGTTAGGGCAACAAAGAATGAATTTAAAAGTGAAGCCCACAACAGAAAAGAAAGACCAAAATCTAATTTAGAATAGCTGAACGTAACAAAGAATTTGAATTGGCGAATGGACGAATGCATAATTCAACAAATAATTCAATAAATATTGTTTGGAAATTAGCGGAAAGAGGCGAAGATGCCGAAGAAAACGGAACATCAAATATGAGACGGAGAAATGGGAAATTGTGTTTGGAAATGAATACAAAAGATTCAGAAAAACAACGAATAAAATGAAATACTTTTTGGGTGGGGATGGGTAGTGGTAGCGTTGGTTGGTGATGGGAAGGAAGATAGTACTTTGAGACTGATTTAACTAATAAGTTCAGAGTAGTAATAATTAAAACGAGTAATATAAAGAAGAAAATAAAAAGGAAAAAAAAAAAAAAAAAGAAAAAAGAAATTGGCGACAGAGATCGAAAGAAAGAGAGGGAAGGCGAAAGCGAGACAGAGTGAGATAAAACAAAATCTTAAAACAATCAATGAACATCTAAAGTATTTTTCTTAATCAATTTCTTTAATTGGAAAAGAAAATGCCAAATTCTAAGTTCATTATTGTACTGAAGAATTAGCAAAAGCCAAAGATAAAAAATTATCTATTGTAATATTAATAATGATTAAATATTGATATGATGATGATGAGTATAATATTGATGATATTAATAATCTTTTTATACATTTTAGATTTAGTGAAATGAAGGTGAAAAAGATTTTAAGAAAACTAGCAGAGCTACCCGGCGTTGCCCGGGATTTAAAAAGTTAAAAATAAATCTCTTATCTATGCTTATATATAGATGAATAAAAACTAGCGGAACTTATGAATATACCACAATATGATAATTTAACTATTACGTTTTATATGTTTACTTAAGAGCTATTGCCCTATAGTTCAATACGTAAAAACTAAAATAATCTTGATTTAACTGTCTCTCACTCTTTTTTTCTTTCTTTCCTTCTTTTCATCTTTTCATTATGTTCAATTGAAACAGATTAGCGCTACTCATTCCACACTCTCACCCCCTATCTTTACCCCACTCTCTTTCTTTCTTATTATATTTTTCTGTCTAACATGTTCCAATTTCTTCCGTTTTTTTCTTCTTTATAATAAACACGGAACGGTCCATTATTTAGATGAGGTGACGGCACTCATAAGAAATAAAAATTCGGCTGATTGGCAACACCAGATAATCAGGATTTACATTTTTGCGTTTCATCTTGGATGACTTGGACGGTCCCATTTTTAAGCAGAGGGTATTGCATGATGATAACGGTCGTGCAATTAAGGAAAACGAGTATTACTAATAAAAAATTATTTTTATATATTTGTTTTATTATCTTTTATTCTTTATATATTTTTGTTTTTGGTTGTTTATTTTTATTATTATTCTTGTTTATGATTTTCCCTTTTATTTGTCTTTTATTTGCTTTTCATTACGTTTTGTCTTTTATTAATTTGTTTTTATTTTAAAGCATTTTTTTAATAGACTTTAAAAAAATATCTGCTTGATTTATAACCCTTTATATTTATTTAGCTTTTGTATGGAAAGTAAGGTGTAAAAATTCGTTTAACCCCTTCTCGGACAAAAATAGGATGTGGATTATATTGAACTTCGAACTTTGCTGGTCTCGACCAATCAAATTCATAAAAGGACGTGCGCTCGATCGTTGTACAAACAAACAAACAGACATGCAGACAAATATACACAATCTTTCTCATATATATATATATATATATATATATATATATATATATATATATCAAGGTTAGGAATTTGTCTGAATAATTATCAGAAAAAGCTAGGCACCTTACGTGATTTAATGGTTAACAATATTGATTCACACACGAATTTTAGCGAGTTGGATTCTCACCGGACACTCCATATTTCTGGACATGTGTTACATCAGAGCTATGCTTACTAAATAACTTTGTAATAAGAAAAAATCTTATTACAATTGATTGCGATTTTAAGAGAAAGTAGGTCTTCAAGGATTTCAAGGATTGCGGGAATATGGTTTTCTAACTAACTGCTTGATCCCCAACCCTTGCGTTTGACCGTTTCCTACACTCAGCGCGAGAGTTCCCGAAATTGGCCCTTGTTTTCAATCCCAAAACTGGGCATTTAGTTCACTGGTGGTTGTAGGTGGTCTTTACATCCCACAGTACATAACAAATAAACAGTGTATACCAATAGAGCACAGATTCGGATCACTGAATCAAAAATAAACTGGAATCCGTGCTATACAAAGGGCAACGATTTGACATCTATTTTTAATCTCAAAATCTTTTGCCCATCTTATACACACAAAAAAGCGAATACGGTAACAACATAACGAATAATTTGATATATATCCTCATCACCAAATATATATATATATATATATATATATATATATATACGTTTGGTGACATCATCCGTGAATCCATCGACAAGTACCACATCAGAACTGGAAGAAATGCTCAAAACAGTCAAGCAAGATGTCGAGCTGATCCAAGGTTTATGGAATTCTTTGATGGAACCGCAAATGTCTGACGCTCATATCTTCAATTGCGTCGGATTGCCGTGCAGGTTCTGCCTTCATTCAAGATACTGTGAATTAGCCGGGTGGAGCCGGATCACCCAACACAGATATATATATATATATATATATAATAAGTCATCCACAGACACGTTTCACGCCTCGTCAGTGTGGCTAGACACAACAACTATCCTTGGCTTGGGTCGAACTCAGACTGACTGTTTGCCAGCCTGATATTTTATCCCCTCGGTCACTGACAGCTGATGTAGCGGGACTGGTGTTTTTAAACTATTAAATACATGGGTTTGTTTATATATTTTTACGATTACAGAGAGATCTAGTTTGCGGACAAACAATCATTGCTTATATGCTTAGTAATGAAAGTTAATTCAAATCACCAATTAGAGAGCTCATCCCAACTTTATGGGAGCATATTACATAGATGGTATGGGTGCTATATTTATAAGCAAACAGTGCTCATGGATAGAGCGTTAGTTGTACGTACGTTCTGTGAGGAATTGTATCACGGAAAGTCCAAATTGGTCAAGCCCACATTTTTGAAGCGTTATAAATAGTAGTTAGATGCGCAAGACAAACATGATGAACAGCTTTTGAAGAAAGCAAACCACAACAACCGTTTGTTGATACAATAAATGTACTGTAGAAAAGAAGGGAAAAGAGATGCAAGGAAATGTTTGCAGATAATATGCGTCTGCTGGACTTAGCTTTAAAGATGATTTCACCTTGTAACTGGACAGCACGTGGGTGGTTTAATATATATATATATATATATATATATATATATATATATATATATATATATATATATATGTGTGTGTGTGTGTGTGTGTGTGTGTTTGATAGCTTGATAGATATTTAGATAGATAGATAGATGTTGCATATTAATGACAATAAACCATTGTTCTGTTATTTAAGGGCGAAGTCTATCATTTTTACAGTTTACATGACATAACCCCAGACGGGTTGATATGACGTTAAAATCAATAAACAAACAAACAAACAAGAAATTATCTGGTTTCAAGAAACCAATAATAATCTTTAATTGAACACAATAACACATTCTTCGTAACTAAAAGTTCGCTTTATCCAATGACGTTATTGTACTCTTTGTATCTGGTGTCATTTCCACGGAAATAAACAGGTTTTACTTTTAGTGAATCTCTCACATCATTTATACGAAGATCTACCAATATATTTTCACGGCCTTTTAAACGTTACGTTTTAGTTTCGTTGACATTTTTTCCCAATCGGCAATCCCGTTTGTTCCTTTCGTTTTATGCGCCATTAGCCATCTCTTTATTTTCCCCTTAAGTGTCATCATAACCTTGAGATGATTACTCTTGGACAAAGAAATAAAACACCAAAAAAGGCCGCTTGTATCATCATAGGTGTATTCGTACTTGTTATTGCTCTTTTTCGCAAAGGTTTGAAGAGGAAAATCAATAAACTAATTTTAAACACATAAGTGATTACCGTCTCAGGCTAACAGAGTTTGCACAGCACTCTAGCGTCACACACTCTATTATTCATAGAATATTCATGTTTAACGTTGAAAATAGCAAAACACGGGAGATAAATAATATAGTAATATAGGAAAATGCACATGCTGGTCTTTCCTTGGATTATCTGTGCAACTATAGCTATCGTGGTGGGGGCGCTTTATGTAATGTTTATCGTCGAAGGAAGTAGAATCGGTGTTACGATTCGTGTGGCCATTTTAGGGTTGGGGTTGAAAGTTGTTTTACAGTAGCGATCATTTGTGGCATAAAGTTAAATCCTTTTTTGAAGTAGAAAGATGTAGTATCAGTTTTAATCCTTGTCTGTTGATCTGTCCTTAAAGTAGGAGTTGTATCATAGTTTATCCTGCCTTGAAATAGAGAGGTGTATAATCCTGGTCTATTGGTCTGTCTTTCCAGCGAGTAATTTCAAGACAATTTAACAACGCCTTTAAATAATAAATTACATACAGGTTTGGTCATTTTTGATTGGCCGATTCAGCCACCGATGTTTTGGAACAGTTTATAAATTCAAGTTGTGATCTTCAACATACATTATACCCAGAAATACATCAACACTCGTCAAGACTTGAACTCGAGTCGACGAGTCTATTTTCTACGACTCTAACCATTACACCACGCGTCTTTATTACTTGAAGTCGTATATGTTGTAATGTAAAGTCACCGCACTATAGCCATAATGGTCTTTTTAAAAACTACGGAATGAATGAATATGTCCAGCCGACTACAACTGGCATTTAATCGCTTCCTAACGCAAGCAATATGTGACACTATGTCATTCTCATATGGATTAAATGTTCCTCTGCCTTTCAGCACTCATGGAGAGTAGAAAAATACTGTTGTATATTGATAAACTGTTGTTTTTGGACGGTTAGTGTTGTTGGATTTTGAATTAAAATTCGTTGAAATTCAAAATCCATAAGGTCATATGATTGGCACCAGGTGGCCTTCGTGTGACCTTTCTGTTTACAAAATGACTGTGGGAAAGAGGGC
>CM042138.1:2384517-2417017 GCA_023376005.1 Doryteuthis pealeii | reverse complement strand
CTCTCTCTCTATATATATATATATATATATATATATATATATATATATATATCTTCTTCCGAAATTATCATTTTACTAGATTGTCTTTAGAAATCATATATATCTGAGCATTTCTATTACTTGAATCTATTTCATTTCCTATTCTCTCATAATAATTAAACTCCAGCTGTAAAGTTCAGTTATTTGGAGCATTCGCCATTTTCCCTTGTGAAATTGGCTCCTAGTTTAAACGTTTTTTCTTCTCTTAAAATCTTGGCTTGAATTATTAAATTTCATTCTCCGTTTTCGGTCCTTTCTGCTCTCATTATTTTCGCTGCGTCTGGAATTGTGCGTCTCTTCCCGAGTCACTGTGATCATTTAATCAACTGATGCTCATCTTCTTCTTTTTTTGAATTGGGCCTGAAAGTGAAAGTGAAAGTGAAAGTCATCGTTGTTTGTCAGACGAATGTCACGTGGATTTGACATACGTCGATGCTTGTACAATCGATAAGTTGAATGATATACAGAGAAAGAAACGAGAAAATGATAAATAATGATTGTCTTTTTTATTTACTTTCCTCCTATTGAAAGACACAAATGAAGAATTTTATAAAAGGAATAGTTTTGATTTTTCATACTATAGTCCTCATCTTTATTGTGATAGTTATCAACACAACATTTCGGCCGCTTTATCTTTCGGCCTTCTTCAGGTGTTTCCAGTGTATTCGAGTATAGTGATGATTCAACCTGCGAAATCTGAGATATATTTAATAGTTTGACAGTTGATCAAACCGGCGTTGAAGAACTTTTTTTTGTTCTATTCAAATGATGACATCATTGGTTTTTTTCACGTTTATCAATCGGACATTTATCACGAGAAGAATCACGATCATTTGAAGATAATTATTATTGGTGTTTCGTTTACAACTCGAGGCGTAAAATTCAATGTCATCAGTTTTATTTCAATATTTTATTTATAAAGCAATTTACTTTAAAAACAATTTAGGAATATGTATACACAAGAAAATGTCTCCGTGTTTTCTCAATGATAAAAGAACACAAAGATGAAACGCAGAGAGAGAGAGAGAGAGAGAGAGAGAGAGAGAGAGAGAGAGAGAGAGAGAGAGAGAGAGAGAGAGAGAGAGAGAGAGAGAGAGAGAGAGCGCGCGCGCGCACCCAGCCGATAAAATCAGATGTCCAACCCCGATACGAAGAACAAACCCCGATACAACCTGACAGAGATATTAGAAGACTTTTAGCAAAGGACCACACATATTTCCCTCCGTTCTCGTGATCTGCGACTCGCCTCTTGGCTTAATTTATGAACCCTTATATAGATAAATTCAATGCAGTATTTTTTTGTCACAATACCGGGGAAAAACCAGTCATCAGGTAGAAAATGTGCGTGTCTTGAATAGCGCTAAAATGTTAACTATCGTAATTTTCGAAAACGTGTGAACTTTTTTCGATTTGTATTACCATCAAGCTCTAACTTTCAATGCTTATGTTTTTAAACAAATTTTATCCATTTTATAATGTATACTGTATTTTATAATTGATGTTATTATTCTCTAAACATTACATATACCTATCTCTTTTTTCATTTACTTTTTGGATACGAAAATAAACGTAAACAATCGATAAAAGCCGGAATTAACAGTACGATACAGTCTAAATGATATTGCTATTTTTAGAGACGACGTAAATATTATTAAATTTTAGATTGCTTTTAAGATTTTAACATTTCAATATTTTTTAAATTCGACGTAACTTCGAAAATGATCTAAGTCGAAACGACGTAAATAAAGGTATGATTATTGTTTGAAATTCCGTTTTTGAGTTTGAAATATAAATATAAAGAACTTTGAAATATTGACATGATTATTTACAGAGTATTATTTGTCATCAGCTGATGTCTACTTCTTCAATAAAAAAATTCAAAAGTGGGTGATATCCGCTTGCTTTCATGACAAAACTAAGATCAGTTTATATTGTGCCAGTTGCTATTCTAGTGAATTAATGTTTTGTCCAACTTGTATATTAAATCTTACCAATAACATAAACTACCAATAGGGTAATTCCATGTCAAATCATACAGGCCATGTCCCCCACCCCCTTCAATTCTTCTGAAATTTTGTCTAAGTGTGGATTATATTAAAGTTAGACAATTCCCCAAATTTTAGCTTCCAATTTCAAAAATTGGCGGAGTTATGTCGATTTTAAACTCAAATAAGAAAAATGGTGACATTTTGTAATCTATTTTTGTCTATAAAAAACAGTTCTAGAACTTCCTTACTCCTAGAAATTGGTTTATAGAAGCTTTGTGGAGGCGCGTGGTCTAATGGTTAGAGACGTAGGAAATGGACTAGTCGACCCGAGTTCAAATCCTGGACGAAGCCGTTTGTATTTCACATGGCGCTAATACCCTTGGGAAAGGTATGAATCCAATTCTCCCTCCAGCTATGGGTAAATAGCAGGGTATACTGGGCTCTTTAACAATGGCTAGGTAACCAGTCTAGGAGAAGGAAAACTCTGAATTCAAACCTGTTAAACTCCGCTTAAGAAATTAATTTTGTGTCACATCCTTCTCGTGCAGAGGGGTTGGTAAATATATATTCTATAGTAAACTCATTAACAATGAATTTCAATAAAAATAAATTGTGGATTTTTGAAGTAAAATAATATGCAATTTATTTCTATATTAATATAAATGGAGATTAATTCTATAATAAAATAATTTGTAATCAATTTCTATAATTGTTTGATAAAAACCATGAAATTCAGCGGAAGTGACAACTCACAGGCAAATTTGACAGGAAATTATTTTATTCTCTAACAACATGGTCTTGTATCCTATTCTGCTTGTACGAAGGGCTTGGGTAAATATGTGTTAAGTTTTACCAACTAAAATAGTCCCTTGAGCATATGAGGTTACTGCCTGTAAGTCGTGTCTCCAGAACTTCGTGGTAAATCACTATGCGACGACTGTTTGCGCCACCAGGATTGGCGCGCATTTCGTTTTTTCCCCTTGTCTTTGTTCCTCCTTGTATCTTGCTTTTCAGTGAAGTAAACCAAAGTGTAAGAACGTGTGTCCATTACCTCCGTTAAAATATTTTGTGTTTTCATATTTAATACTACTATGAGTCGACTAAATCACACCATATCAACAGGCAAGTCATTCAACAAAACACATGCATGAAGGCATAAGGAATCAAATGTAGAGCAGGGTTTGCATTCCCTTATCATATGCAGTTTTTATTTAAGATTTGTTTACACACTGTTAGTGTATTGAAAGCTGTCAACGTAAATTTCGAGGCCAAGTTGAATGTTCTTAATTGCTTTCTTGGCGAGATACCGCTGACAGATTAATTTTGTCTTTTAGATTCCTTGGCTGTTCACTCTGACATTTTGTTGGACTGCACTACATAATTTTTCTTATAGTTTTCTTTCTTTTTATATATATTTGCAATAGTGATGTATCTTAGCAATATCTGCAACTGTCGTTTATTTTTTTCTTTTCACCGATTTTGATTTTTTCTCTTAAATCATCAACTTTTAAATCGATCTCTTTCTCTTCAGTATTCTCTCTTCTAAGAATGAATTAAATGTCCACCGTCAATTAAGGAAAAAAATAAAAAATAAATAAAAAATAAAAATAAATAAAAAATAAGTAAATGAATAAAAATGAATAAAAATCAACACCTTTATTTATCGACTCAACTGCGACAATAAATATCAACGTTTTCTTGAAGAAATAAACTTAACTTTATTTTTTGACAAAAATCTATGCAAAATACAATAAATCAAATTTATGTAATAAACAGATTGATATGCTTTCCCATTTGAGCATTTGTTGGAAATTTCCATTGTGCTTATTAAACTTGGGAAGTTTTTCTTAACATTCTGCATCGGAATAGAAATCTTATGCTAATCAAAAACAGACAGAGAACCAAGACAAACGTCCTTTTTACTAGTTTGTAGTTTACTATTTATTAAACCGTTTTAAAAGAAATCCATACCAATGAAACCAGAGATTGCTTTATTGTATATATGATTACTAAAGACAATCTAGTAAAATGATAATTTCGGAAGATAGATAGATAAATAGATAGATACATGATGGCAGCAAACTAGTGTTCGAGTATTGCCATTGCTTGATAAAAAAAAAATAAAATAAAGTTCAGAGGTTCAAAGAATACAACGATGAGCTTCAGAAAGTTCAACAAGTTCAACGGTGAATTGCCCAAATGTGGCTTTTTAGTCCAGCTAAAGTCTAGCACATCTTCCCACATTCACAAGTTATTCCAGGAAGCACAGGGTATTTTATTGGTCCATTTCGGCGATGCACAATTTGGTGACTCATCAGGCCAGCTCTGCTCAGACACGGCCTTCCGCATTGTTTACATAGTAGACCGATTTGAAGTCATACATACATACACACATACATACATACATACACGCATAAGATGATTGTGTGACAACTGAGGTAGATATACAACAGCCCGGGATAGGCAGATAGATAATATGAAATCTGAGGCAAAGAGATAATAGCCAGAGATAGATATATAGATGGTTTGATTATGTAAAGACTGGGGCATATATATATATATATATATATATATATATATATATATATATATATATATATATATATATATATATATATATATATATGCCTCAGTCTTTACATAACCCAAAATAACCACAATTAACCACAATTAGAATGGAGAAGATAGTAAAATCGGAAATACGTGTAGCGTTAATAGAATAGAAATATTTTTTGACAAACAAGGTTCAAACCATTTTGTGGACCTTCTTTTTCAATATATATATATATATATATATATATATATATATATATATATATATATATATTAGTAAAGACAAAAAGCTTAAAACTCCGGTATTAAGTGATTATGGTCCATTTCCACCCACGGGTATCTGAAACCCACTGAATTTCATCAAATCAAATGGTATACAAATAAATTCAGATTTTCTTTATACATTCACTCCTGATACCAGTGATGGTATCGGGTTTCAATTCATCTGATCTTTTCCGGGATGGCAGTGCTTTGATCTTGTGGCAGCTCATTTTTTTTCTGGGGGCTCGCTGCATTACTTTTTTCCCTGGGTGCTGCCACCTGGACTGGCCGTTTTACGTTCAAATTTCCCCAATTGCTTATTCCCCTTCTCATGTTTTTATCAAATGTCTTCATCTATTCTTCTATATGTAGTGGGGTTTATTTTACATTCAAGTACGGTGACCTATATACTAGCTGGATGGATTCCCCACTTCTGCTAAGGTAGACCGAATTACTAAGCCCTATGTACCCATAATTTTATTAGATTTAATTAATTCCTTTCCTTTGTCCTACTTAACTATATCTATCTGTGTTCAATATACCCACCCACTGCTATTGACAGGTTATCGGTCAAATGGACTATGTCAGATCTTGCCATTTACTGTGAAGATGGCTAAATCTTGTTTCAAATACATTAAATCTCTCTCTCTCTCTCTCTCTCTCTCTCTCTCTCTCTCTCTCTCTCTCTCTATATATATATATATATATATATATATATATATATATAAGGTATGAGAACTGGGTGAGGAGTTTGCTGTTTTATCCGAATTCCCGTAGAAGCAAGTAAATAACTAATATAGTTAATAATTAAGTAGTTAAGATTTTGATATTTGGATACTTCTGAAAAGGAAAGCTCAATGTACATGTATAAAGGAATATAACTGATTAATGTGTTTATATATACATACATATATATATATATCATATATATATTCACACACACACACACACACACACACACACACACACACACACACACACACACAAATATATATATATATAATCATAAAAATGTTGTTAATATGTTGCAAAGTATAAATATCTCAACATAACCCCATCTGTCAATTTCCTCCTATTCTCGGATGATGCCAAAAGGCCGAAATAAATTTATGATTTTATGAATATCTGAAGGTTTCTCATTCTTTTGTTTATGTATATATATATATATTCAGACCAATTCCTTTGGGTCTGAAGATCAAATAGGAGAGAAACTATCAGTAAGAAGGCGCCGTTAACTCTATGTCGACGCTAACTTAAGTATACATAATCGATCAATGATATTTAACTCTGTTTACTCATAAATATAGCACGCATATATATATATATATATATATATATATATATATGTGTGTGTGTGTGTGTGTGTGTATGTGTGTATGTGTGTGTGTATGTATGTGTGTGTGATTGTTTGCCGAAATAAGTATGTAGGATCGACTATAAATATGCATACCCCTAAGAATATTTGGTAAAAAAGAACAATTTCCTCCTAAATTCCTACCATAAAATAAACTGAACCCTCATTTTATGTCCGTGTTTTTGCAATAAATGTTTTATTTTTCTTGTACCCGTTATTTTACAATACTAAATATATTTTATTTATTTATTCTAATATTCACTTCAATGTGTATATTCTAAAAGTTTTTATTTTGTGAGAATGGTTAGTTTTAAATTTAGGCATAAACAACAACAAAACCAACCATTCTCACAAAATAAAAACTTTTAGAATATACACATTGAAGTGAATATTAGAATAAATAAATAAAATATATTTAGTATTGTAAAATAACGGGTGCAAGAAAAATAAAACATCTATTGCAAAACACGGACATAAAATGAGGGTTCAGTTTATTTTATGGTAGGAATATACGAGGAACTTGTTCTTTTTTACCGAATCTTTTTGTAGGTTCGATATGATAAACCATTTCTTTTAAAGTTCATCGAATCAGCCTGAATTTACTTTTTTATATGATAGAAGACACGGTTTAGCTAAAACGTGATATAAAGTCATAGAAAATCAAAGAAATATCTTAATGAGTAAATAATGCGACTGTGAATTTTATATCAGTAACTGATTTTGTCTTCACCCACTCAAAAGGCCATCGACCTTGTGATTAACCGGCACCCGTCTGTCGCACGAGACTCTGAATATTAACCCAGAATCAGGGGGCATAGGCCTGTTTACTATCTTTAACGCCTGTGTCACCACACGAACGGCCAGACTTGATCTGATATTTCCAACGTATAAAAGGCAAGACCTTATCAGGGAAACACTTTAATGATTAAATAACGAGGCAACATTAATTTTATTTCCTCAATAATGACATTGTAATCAACACTGATATTGCTGACTTTTTGTTTCTATCACTCATGGTCAATGCATTTACTCCGCCCCCCCCCCACGCACAATCAGGATGCAATACATCATATACCCTTGGAAAAGGTATGCACCCAACTACTCTCTCCAACTATGGGTAAATAGTAGGGCAGACTGGGATCTTTAACCTTTTTTCTGAATTCAGATTTGGTAAACTCTGCTTAAGAAACTGAACTTGTGTCCCATTAGACTCGTGTGGACGTGTTAATAAGTATTTAGCAGTATACATAAGTAATAATAAGTATATAGAATGATAAATGTTCAAGTCTAAGTAGTGAAAAAAGAAATCTGCATATATGTAAAAGATTAATGAACAAAATTTATTTACTATTTTTCGGAATTTTTTAGATGAGGCTTGATAATTAGTATTATTTGGATTATTCGGACTATTGTCCTCATCTTCATTGTTATCTGTACAACGTTTCGACCGATTTTCCCTCCAGCCTTCTTGTCGTACTCGGGTACGTTCTCGGACTCGGGAACCTTCTTTTCGAACTCGGGAACCTTCTTTTCGAACACCGGAACCTTCTTGTCGTAATCGGGAGCCATCACGGAACTTTGAACCTAATCCTTTATTCAGTCCACGGAGGTAGCCTGTTCTCATTCCGCTAACCATACCTGGGATACAGGTGTTAAGCCATGTTAATTATTATAATATGTTACTTCTGCCCCTGACCAGGATTGAATCTGCAGTCTAGAGATAACTGTCACTTAGAACTGTCTTAACCTAACTCCTTTATCCACTAGGCTATGCGTGCTGATTACGACAAGAAGTTTCCCGAGTCTGAAAAGAAAGTCCCCGAGTCCGAGAAAGTTCCCGAGTACGACAAGAAATACCTGAAGAAGGACGGAGGGCACATCGGCCGAAACGTTGTACAGATAACAATGAAGATGAGGACAATAGTCCGAATAATCCAAATAATACTAATGATCAAGCCTCATCTAAAAAATTCCGAAAAATAGTAAATACATTTTGTTCATTAATCTTTTACATATATGCAGATTTCTTTTTTCACTAGTGGACCTGGGAGAATAACTCCACATTTCCTAGATATCTAGAACTGGAGGCTCTCCACCAGAAGCCGTTTAGTACCCAGGACAGCCATTTTGTGAGTGCGTGTGTTTGGGTCTTATCCCTCTGAAGATGATACAGTTCGCGTATTCCCAGCCCCAATTGAGAGAACGTTGTTTACGTAACATGTTGATTGTTTTTGAGGAGGTTGTATAAACGAACGCTGCATATTTGCAAAATTTACATGAAAAAAAATCATACAATAAAATTATGTTTAGTTTCTATCTATCTATCTATCTATCTATCTATCTATATATATATATATATATATATATATATATATATATATAATTCATTTAGTTATGCTTAGCATGCAACTCACTTTCAAAATTTGATATCACAAATATTTTTCTTATGAACAAAACAAAAAACAAAAAAACAAACTTGATAGACAAAATTTCGATATTTTTCTTTTTATAAATATATTTATTTTTTCTTTGTTTGATAAAAAAAAAAATACAAAACTCAAATGTTCTAAGGTGTTTACTTAAAAATGCGCTCAGAAAGTAAACAGGATTTTATTTGTTTAAAAACCATTTGTTATGTTTAATACATTTGAATATATCGATAACATGTTGCTAAAATAGATACTAGAATTATCATTTATGAAAACATTTTGTCTGATACCTTTTCCTCTTCGAACAACGTCGGGTACCTCTACTAGTAGATTTATGTAATAAAACTTTAAGTAATCCCCGAGTAACCCCTTCGTTTCCCGGATGAAATAGCTATGTTTGTAATAGTGGTCAGTGTTTGATCCCAGATAAAACTTGAGGATTCCAATTTTACTGCAGGTTCGAAGGCAACCTCCTGAGAAGATTAACCCATCCAGGGAAGATTGGTACACCGTAATCCTCTTGCTCTCCCCCCCCCATCTGACATCGTGTCGTATTAAGCTAAGCTTAGTAAATATTTACAATATCTAAGTATAGCATTTAAAAAGTTAATCTCAACATATTTACAAAAAAAAAAAAAAAAAAAAATTCAGTTAAATACTTAGCGCATAAAATCTTTTAAAAGAAACGTCCTTTTGTGATAGAATATGTCGTAGTTTAGATAATAAAGCAAGGTATTGTTTGTTTGTTTTGTTTTACGGCATATCAACCACAGTGGGTTATTTAATGCCGGCAAAGCTTTTGAAGGATTCGTAGCGTTAGTTTGGAAGAAAAATGTTAAACTCAAAATAGTTCAATATGTAAAAAGTATAATAATCTTCATTTAACTCTGTCTCACTCTTTTTTCTTTCTTTCTTTCCTTCTTTTCATCTTTTTATTATGTTCGATTGAAATAGATTAGTGTTATCGCTTCCGCGCGCTCACCCCTCTCTATCTTACTCTCAGTCTTTCTTTTTTTCTTTCTTATTACATTTTTGATGTGTAGCATCTCCTTTTTCTTCCCCTATTTTCTTTATAATAAAAAACGGAATGGTCGATTATTTAGCTGAGGTGACGACACTCATAAGGAATAAGATTTCGGCGGATAAGCAACACCAGATAAACAGGATTTATATTTTTGCATTTCACCTTGGACTATTTGGACGGTCTCATTTTTGACCAGAGGGTGTTGCAATATGACAACGATCGGAAAATTAAGGAACAAGCGTATTAATATATCATTTTTTTTTTTCATTTTGATGGTACCCATAACTACTTTCAGAAAAAGAAAGAAACATCAAATGACATTTTCACAAAAAAATATAATGCATTTTATCGAAGTGGAATTTCAATTAGATGGAAATATTTTCGCTGAGATAGAGAAAAAGTCGCAGTCAGTTAGAGCAACTGCCGATCAGTAATTTTCTTTTGTTTAATTCTTGGTCGGTTGGTTAGATGGCTTAATGGCATGTCAATCCGTATTGGGTAATTTAATGTTGATGTCAGTCTTTATTCAAGTAATTACATGGGTTCAAGTAACTAATGATCATAATCGTTTATGAAACTAGCAAGAATATGCGCCCTCCTCATTAAATTTTAATGTAATGAAATATATTATATTAGAAAGACTAACGAAATTAAATAACAACGCATATAAAAGGATTACACTTATTTTAATTATATTTTAATTGCATTATATATAGAATCATTCACAGAATTTATTTTAATACGTTGGAAAATAAAACAATAATATTATTAAACTTGGTTTTGTTAAAACCAGTATGCAAATTAACCACATCTTTATTTTTTTTAGTAATATATAAAAAAACATTGCAGGATTTTAAATTCCCTAATAATATGGGCTGCATTGAGATTTTCATATTTTCATAGAAGCATCATTAATAAACAAGAATTATGCCTATGTATTAATGGTTTTGACAATAAATTAAATTGATAAACTTCCTGAGGGTATTGTAACAGTGACGTTACAGACAGACACCAAATCTCCATTATAATAATATGATATAGCTTCTGAATACAAATAATTTACACACTGGTTTAGCTCAGTCGGTAGAGCATTAGCCAAGGAACCACAAGGTTCCGAATTCGATACCGGCCCTCACCAACTCAGCGCATAAATGGCGCAGTTCGAATTAGTGTGGTAAAATGGGGAGTTGATGTTTGGTGTAGCATTCCACCTCAGACAATCTCCCTGGTCAAGCGTTAGTCAAAAGAGTATAGACTCCCTCACTGCCCAGCTGCTACTGACAATAACCCACGCCACCGATTTTAAATTTTTCATATTGTTTCAAGTATTCCTATCTAGTGCTACTAATTTACACACAGTTGTATGGTTTCAAGTATTCCTATCTAGTGCTACTAATTTACACACAGTTGTATGGTTTACGTTTCTTTTTGTTTATTTTCTATCCTTTTTCATCTTCTTTTCTTTTATCATTCTTTTATTTGTTCTGCCTTTTCTTTTCTTTTATTTCTCTTTTTATTTGATTTTTTCTTTTTTTCATATTTCTTTGTCCTCCGCTTTTTATTTTTGTTAACACTTTCTTTCCTTCTTTTTTTCTTTCCTTCTTTTCTTTTTCAGTTTTTATTTTCGTTTGCACCCAATTGTATGGTTTTACCTATTTATATCTCATACAAATAATTTGTACATAATTTGAAAATTTAAAGTATTCTTATACAAATACAAAAATTCACCCTCCAACTATGAATAAATAATAGGGCGGACTGGGCTCTTTAACCTTGTTTAGGAAACTAGTGTAGGAGAAGAAAAACTCTGAATTCAAACCTGTTAGACTCCGCTTAAGAAATTGACCTTGATTCACATCCTGCTTGTGTGTGGGGGGTTGGTGTAAATATATAAAATTAAAAACTCATTAATTTTAATTCTGATTGTTTTAGAACATTTCATATCTAATACCTACTAGATTCTTATTATAAACCTTTTGATTCAAGTCTCCTAAAAATCCTTAGACTTGACTTACAACTTCAAAGGGTGCTACTTCATGATGGTCGCCAGTTTGTCTGAAATTTTAATCATTTATTCCATCTTTGTTTGGGATTCATTTATTTGATAAATATCTCTATAAAACCAAAAGCATCAGGGAACCCTGCGCCACAACGTTGATGTTAAAACAAGATGAAAGAAACAATGTAGAATTGATGTAAGAAATCATGACCGAATAAAAGGTTACATGACCAGCTCTAAGGAATCAGGACTGGAAAAAAAGTTAAAGTAGAAACCGAAAAGGTAAATAAAGTATTAGACAATATCCCAAGGGATAAGATCACCGAATTAAATGACGTAATCTTTACAAGAGCAAAACTAGTCAGTGATATAATTGGTAACCCCTTAAGGAAGCCGAACAGAGACACAAAAGCTGGAGGAGAAATGAGGCTAGAAGGAAAAATAAAGACATTACAACAAGCAAAAGCATTAACGAAGGAAAAAGACACAAGGACACAATGGAATGAATAGACACCCCCCACAAAAAACAAAAAGAAAACAAAAAAACAAACAAACAGCAAACAAGACTGACAATACAACTAAAAGAACTAAACCAAAAGATATTGGGGGGTGGGTGGGTGGTGGAAGGACGACTGAAAAGATACCGGGACAGAAGCAAGTAATTCAAGCAAAGTAGTACTCAGAAAAAACAAAACAAAGGAAAACAAAAAACAAAACAACCAAAGAAGATTCTACCAAAGAGTCAGTGGAGAAAACGGGAAAACAAACGAACATCCGAATGCAAAGGAGACAAAAGTTTTTTGGAGCAAGAGATGGAAAACGAAAGAACAGAAGAGAAAGGCCGAATAGATAAATAAGATGAAGAAAACAAATTGCAAGGACTTGAAGAAGTCACCGAGGCCTATATATACGTGGACACGCTAGTAGCGACAATCAATAAAGTATAAAATCCTAAAAGATCAGGTCATGATGGTATACATGGATTCTAGCTTTGAAAAAGAATCACGTCCATACGCCACACAGATTGGCTCGGTAAATGGATAAATGCCTGTACGAAGCAAGCATACCCGAATAAATGACGAAAGGAAAACTACCCTGATCCAGAAAGATATCCAAAAAGAAACTATCCCCAGCAACTATAGGCCGATAACGTGTCTTCCTACGATGTGAAAAATCCTAAACGCACAGATAAGAGAATAAGTATATTACTCGTTTTTATGAAGCGGACTATTTCCAGAAGAACAAGGGTTGCCGCAAGGGAACAAGAGAAACAGATGACCTACTATACATAGATCAGAACATTCTCAAGGACGTTAAAACAAGGCAGAACAATTTAGCCATTGGATTGACTACAGAAAGGCCTGTGATATGGTTCCGCAAAAGTGGATAATTAAATGTCTAAAAAATAAATAAACAGATTTTTTCAAACAAAATGGCAACAACGTTGGAATATTAGTACACAGAAGAAATCATCAATTAAACTAACAGTAGGAGAATAGAAGCCAGGATATAGGAGATCCCGACTGGAAGAAATAATACTGGCTCGGTTGTGCATTGGCCATATAAGACTTACACACTATTATGCTCACACAGGAGAAACAATTACGGTGCAGAACATGCAAAACATTTCCTCATGGAGTATGGCGTTTTCACTCTAATCAGAAAGAAATATCTCAATGCAAATAATATGAGGGGTCTGTTTGAGAATACCTACATAGATGAAATGTTATCCTTCTTGAGAGAAATAAGAAATACATCGAAAATTATGAATCAGAAAATAATGTCCGAAATACATATGTACAAAAATACACCAGTAAAATAAACTTGAGTACCATCTTCTATCTCACTCTCTAACTCTTTTTGCCATTAAATGACTCGCAAGAGAATCATACCATTAAACAAATCAAACCGAACCAACCGAAATGAAATTACTGGAAATTATTTATACCAATTTGAAGATATTAAGAACTTGCAAGATAGAAGTTGTTTTTAATCAAAATGACTTGTTTCGACATTGAATGAGCTGAAAAGGGTTAATATGCTGTAAAACAAATAAATCAAAGCTTAAAATGCACAAAATATCCAACAAAGTCATCAACTTCATCACAAAAGCCATGGAAAAAGGAAAGTGGAATTAATAGCAGGAGAACAAACCCCAGCAGAGATAAAAAAAAATCCAAAGAGGCATCTTCCAGTGAGTCTCCCTCTTGCTACTGCTATTTGTTATATCAATGATGCCACTTAACTATATACTTAAGAAATGTACAGGGGGGGGGTCTACAAATGTTCAAAATGAGAGGAAAAATGAATCACCCTATTGTAGTGAAGTGAGACCAAGGGGTTCAAACCTACCTAATGTTTGTTGTTTAGTAGATAAAGGGCTTGATTCTCTTGGTAAAAGAGGAAAGTTAAACACTTACACGTTGAGCAATTTCTCATGTGCCAAGCGACACGAGGTTGCCGGGGGCGGGAGGAGCCCTTTCACGAAGAGATAAGATGAGTAATTAGTTCTATCGAGGCTAGAAAGTGAAATACACTTTGATTTTGGCACTTCTCGTTACACCACCTAGCGCCTACTGGAAGAAACTGGAGGTAAGTGATAAATGTGTATCATGCAAGTGTCATACCCAGGACAGCAACTTTGGTGGTAAGAATTCCTTTGTCATTAATGTCAAACCGCCAAGAATGAACAAGTTTAATTGATTCTATGCATTATTTTGTCAAAACCAAAAAGAGATGAGTCAGATTATTCACTAATAACTAGATTTATTTAAACATGAAAATGTATAATTCATACTTCAGACGAAACAGTGAGTCTCGCTCTTCTTTCAGTCAACGAAATGAACGTACAATTTTTTAAAAAGAAGTTTACATTTTCTTTTTAGCTTTCTCTTAAGTAAAAACATGAATATGCATTGGAAATGATTTTTCTATGAAAATGCGTTGAAAATGATTTTTCTATGAAAATACATTGGAAATGATTTTTCTATGAAAATACATTGGAAATGATTTTTCTATGAAAATACATTGGAAATGATTTTCTATGAAAATGCATCGGAAATGATTTTTCTATGAAAATACATTGGAAATGATTTTTCTATGAAAATGCATTGAAATGATTTTTCTATGATGAAATTTTTTCTATGAAAATACATGGAAATGATTTTTCTATGAAAATACATTGGAAATGATTTTCTATGAAAATACATTGGAAATGATTTTTCTATGAAAATACATTGGAAATGATTTTTCTATGAAAATACATAATGATTTTTCTATGAAAATACATTGGAAATGATTTTTCTATGAAAATACATTGGAAATGATTTTTACTATAAAAATACGTTGGAAAATATTTTTAGTGTGACTTTTTACGCCATTTTTATGTTTGAATATTCAGGTCAGCTAGACGTACATACATTCTTAGCCCATTCACCTTTAACTGTAGATGGACACATCTCTTTTACTTTAGGGCGGAAATATATTTACTGGGAAACGATTTTGGCTATGAAAAATGAACAAGTCAATAAAAATGAAAATAGTAAAATAGAAAGATAGAAAGAATTTTCGCGCAGAGGTAATAGCTTCGTTTATCTATTTATTTATTTATTTTTTGTCTAAAGCTGATCGTGGTCGTCGAGGGTTAAAGCAAACCGATTATCTTCAGAACTGGCAATCGAAGCGAACATAAAACAGTAACCATGGTTACAAGAGGATCTGATCTGCGTGAGTGTCTCGTAATCTTTGTTGGAAACATTGAACATATAATCCCAGTATTTCTTTTTTTTCTTTCTTTTTTGTTATTGAAACATTATTTTGTTATACTTGTTTATTTGTGTGTTTTATTGCTGTACACCATTCGGTCAATGTTGTTATCTTTTCTTTTTTTTTCTAATTCATTTTGTTCGTTTATTCACTTTTTTTTATTCTAGTATTCCTTTATTCGACGATTGTTATTTATTTTCTGAGTTTTTCGTATCTATTTTCAGGTTGATTCGTCTCTTCATGAGAAAAAAAAATCTATTTAAAATCTTCAGTTACAATATTTGTGAGACAACAGGATTGTTTTGAGAACACAATGTTGATGTAATCACTTTCTGTTTGATTTACACTTACTATGTGGAACTTTGGGTTACGGTTGGTGGTTGGTTTTATGGCATATCAACTCTTGTTGGTTATTTAATGCCATTTTTTGGACTATGTAAGTATTTATTTCTACATCATGTTAACACTTGAGCTATTTTATGGCAAATATATTTCGTTTTATTCATTCTTTTACGGTATTCAATTTTCTTTCATCTTAATTTTTTAAACACATTAAAAAAAACTCTGTTTTGTCTATTCAACCCATACATAGGACCCTAACAGGTATTACCACTCCGGGTCTGGTTGGACCGGGGAATAATGGCGATAAAGAAGTACTACACACTCCCAAGAGCTCCAGAATTGGAACTCCACCACTAGAAGCCGCTAAACAACATACCCAGGACAAGGGTTGCAGTAGTTTTGAGTTTTAAATCCAAAATTCTGTTACATAAGATATATGCCATATTTACTGGATATGGTTGCAGAACGTGTATAGCTATACGAGATTTGCCCTGTCTGTTCGCCACAGTTCGGTTGTGACACAAGGTCACAAGTATGGGGCATCCAGTGAGAATCAAACTCGCGTATTTGACCCTTTACCTTGCTTACTGATATGAAAAGAGATTGTCTACTCCTTTTTCTTCCTCTTGCTTTTCCAAAAGGGATTTCTTTGTGCATGTCCGGTTTTGGAGTGGGACCCTCTGTTTTTTTCCCACGGTCCTTATTATTTGACCAATAGAACCTTAGTAATAAAAAAAAACAGGGAAGGTAACTGTTGGCATATTTGGTGGATATAAGCTGTGCTAGGCTCCACCACTTACATTTATAGACTAAGCGAGGTCACGTGGTTTAAACCTCAGCCAATCAGCAGCCCGAATACGTGGTTGGTTAACTACTTAATCGGCTAATACTGAGAGACGTCCATTTACAATCATTGACGAAGGACGTGCAAGACTGAGGAGCACCAAGGGACAGCTAAAGGATTCATCACTAAGGATCGCGCTCTGCTTAACACAAAGGATCTCTGCTGGACAGCGCTCTAGCTTGAAGCCTAAAGGATGGCCACTAAAATCGCAACAGTTCGAAGATAGAAAGGTAAACATGGCATCGTAGTATTGGGGTTCAGGAATTTGCGCTGACTTACTAAAATGGTTGACACTTAACAAGTTGCTTACATTTGATCAAATGGCAGTTCCTCCTCATTGACGTTGTCACATTTATTTTATTGCATCAGTTTTGAAAGTATTGCTGGTACACGAAGTGGGCCAATAATGTACCATGCCTATATGGTATAATATATAACCAACACGTGTACGGAAAATGTAAATTGACTTTGATACGTGTTGGTACACATTTGGCGCGTTATTTATCTGTGATATATTTATCATCTGTACCTATTTCATACAATATGATATAGTAGCAATATGAAATATAAAAATGGTTATAAGATATATATATATATATATATATATATATATATATATATATATATCAGGTAAGGTAAAAGGAAAAGTGGACAAAAATAATGACTCAAATAAATATGAGTAGGAGAGAAATATTTCGTTCCGCTTTACGCGAGGAACTTCATCAGTCTAAATTTATTCAAAACAAGGTATCTCCCCGTACAAACTACTATCCGCTGATCTTTCCCCCTCCACTTAACATGATAGATATCCTATGATCAACCAAGTCTTCACTAACTTTTCCTTCCCCTGAATTTCATCACCAACTCATTTTCTCTTTTATAAATACAAATATACGTACCTTGTTTTGAATAAATAAGGGCCGGTTTAGCTCAGTCGGTAGAGCGTTCGGCTAGAAACCTCAAGGTTCCTAGTTCGATACCGGTCCTCGCCAACTCAGCGTATGAGAAGCATCAGGATCTGTGCGGTAAAGTAAGGAGCTGATGGTAGGTGTGGCGCTCCACCTCAGACGCTAAAACAATCTCCTTGGTCTAGCGCTATTGAAAAGTGCATAAACACCCTCGCTGACTGGCTGATACCGACTTTAGACCGCCCCGACGACTTTACTTACTTTTACTTTATATATATATATATATATATATATATATATATATATATATATATATATACATTTATTCATTTATTTGGTTGGGAAAGGATTCTTATTTTTGTTTTAATTTTATATCACTTTTTTGAATAAAAGTTCTAGTTATAACATGATCTTTTATCGTTTCCACCTTGTAAGTTGTATATGTAGATACTGCTATGTTATTATGAAAATATAAATTCTAAATCTATTCTATTGTTTAAAAAAAGGAAGAGAAATATTTGCAATCGTACATATATGTACCACTACGTACATCAGTATTATACATAACAGTACTTTTGTGTACCAATACCTTGTCAACGTCTTAGATAGGTCAACTAAACTACATTTATATAGTAGGTCTCGTCACACTATACACGCATAATCCTTTTGTAAGATTGAAATTCAGACTTAATGGAAAGAAGGTCAAGGACGTACCAATGGCTAAAAAATGGAGACATATACTATACACGAGTCCTTACAGTATATTTTTTATACTTATCTTTTAGAAGAACACGATTCTCTAACCTCTCAGCATAAAATAACACCGGACTGATTGATATGCCGTTAAAATCAATCAATCAAAATGACACTAATTAACCAAAAATTGAATCGGTTATGATGATACCGTTGCTCTTTTCTTGGTTTCGTTTAGATTATTGGATTTTATGGCATGTCAACTCTTTTTGGGTTATTTTATGCCGAAGACGTTTTGTTCTATTCATGCTTGATGGGTATTACAATTTATTTGATTAAACTCAGATTTTTAATACATTTTTTAAAACTCATGTTTTCTATTTATCCTATAGATGGGACCCTAACAGGTACTACCACTCCGGGTAAGAGCTTAAGTTGTTCTTTTCTTGCTTATTACAATTTCTAAGAGGCTTGTATGAAAAACAAAAAATGAAAAATATAGAAAGTTGTTTTTTTAGATTTACTTTCGTGGATATTCTTGCATGAATTTAAGTGAAAATGCAACTTTAAATTGAAAATAACGTCATTTAAATCAATTTTTATTACGATGCACTTTTCGAAATGATGCTAAAAGGCGAGAAAGAATGAAAGATCAAACCACATGAATTGGGGAAGAAGAAGAAGAAGAAGAAGAAAGAAGAAGAAGAAGAAGAAGAAGAAGAAGAAGAATGGTAATGATGATGATGTTGATGATGATGAAGAAGAAGAAGAAGAATGGTAATGATGAATGAAGAAGAAGAAGAAGAAGAGGAAGAAGAAGAAGAAGAAGAATGGTAATGATGAAGAAGAAGAAGAAGAGGAAGAAGAAGAAGAAGAAGAATGGTAATGATGATGATGTTGATGAAGAAGAAGAAGAAGAAGAAGAAGAATGGTAATGATGATGAAGAAGAAGAAGAAGAAGAAGAAGAAGAAGAAGAAGAAGAAGAAGAAGAATCACGTAAAAACGAATTAAATTGTAGCCATCCACCTTAACTCAGGGGAACTATTGCAGTCGTCGACGAGGAAGAGAAAAAAGAGTGAATCACGTGATTTTGGGAAATGCAATGAGGTGGGAAGAAAGATGAAAATCAAAAGAGAAAATAAAAGAAAAGATGAAAGCAAACCACAGAGATTGTAAGAAATTGACGAAGTGAATTCGAGGCAAAACCAAATGCCGGCGTATAAATTGATTCCAGAACTGAAGATAATAATAATAATAATAATAATAATAATAATAATAATAATAATAATAATAATAATAAACTATTATAAAGAGAGTACAAGACTAGGCACGACTCGGTGGGAAAGGTAATCCACTGGGAATTGTGCAAGAAATTAAATTTTCACCATACTAAATGGTAAATGCACAAGTCTGAACCTGTCCTGGAGAATGAGACGCATAACATTCTCTGAGACTTTGAGGTATATACTCATCATCTAATCCTGGCCAGGACACCGGACCTAGTATAGATTGACAAGAAGAAGAGAACCTGTCATCTCGTGGATTTTGACGTCCCGGCGGACCACCTAGTCAAAATGAAAGAAATCGAAAAGATTTACAAATACTTGGACTTTGCAATAGAACTGAAAAAACTGTGGAACATGAAGGTGAAGGTCGTACCAATTGTATTTGGATAACGCTCAATTTGGGTGAATTGGCAGTGGAAGAATCGAGACTACACTGCTAAGATCGGCTAGAATAATCAAAGACCCGAGGAGACTTATCACTCAGCCTCCAGTGAACCACCGTCTACGGCAGGTGAAAAAAAAAAATAAAAATAAAAAGAAAAGAAAGAAAAAAAAAAACAAGGGCAAAGAAAGACTAATAGCAGAATTGCATATATGGATGCGGAAGGAAAAAGACACTTCAAGCGAAACACAGGAGAGATCGCACATCAGAAGACATGGACATGGCTAAGAAGGATAAATATCAAGAAAGAAACAGAATCTCTAATAATTGCAGCACAAGACAATGCCATAAAGACAAATTGTATAAAAGCAAAAAAATCGATTAGACACAGCTGAATAGCAAGTGTAGAATGTGTGGGGAAAAGACGAAATTGTCAATCACATAATAAGCGAATGCAGTAAACTTGCACAAAGAGAGTACAAGACTAGACACGACTGGGTGGGAAAGGTGATTCACTGGGAACTGTGCAAGAAATTCAATTTTCACCATTCAACTAAATGGTATATGCACAAGCCTGAATCTGTCCTGGAGAATGAGGCACACAAAATTTTCTGTTACTTTGAGGTACAGACGGATCACCTAATCCCGGCTAGGAGACCAGACCTAGATTTGATTGACAAGAAAAGGAAAACTTGTCATCTCGTGGATTTTGCCGTCTCAGTCGATTACAAAGTGAAAATGAAAGAGAGCGAAAAGATCGACAAATACTTGGATCTTGCCAGAGAACTGAGAAAACCGTGGAACATGAGGGTGAAGGTCGTACCAATTGTAATTGGGACCCCTGTAACAATCACCAGGAGGTTGGAAAAGAGTCTATTGATTGATTCAGAAGAAGAAGAAGAAGAAGAAGAAGAGATAAATCAAATAATAAAATGAATAGAGAGAATAAAAGAAAAATATATCTACGGTGACGATCAAATAATGTTTTTAAAGAAGAAGAAGAAGAAGAAGAAGAAAGAAGAAGAAGAAGAAGAAGAAGAAATTGGCAGAATGAAGAAAAACATCATCATCATCATCTCAGCAGCAGAATCGTTAACAAAAAAAAATATTCAAAATGTACAAATAGGATTCTTTTCCAAACAGAAAAGTTGGCGAAACCAAATTTATAATCAAGTATGCAAACAATTTCGTCGTGGATCTAGAGGCTCGCAAAACAGCAGATTTATTTTTCTCATTAAATCATTAACTGAACAAACAATAAAAAAAACCTGATAACATTGAAGTGCAAATAAAAAAGAAACCCTCTCCCGACCAGAAAGACGAACCTAATCATTGTTGTCAACGAACAAAATGTCTGTCTGATAAAGTGATGTAGCCTAACTGGCAACAAGAAAAAGAAAGAAAAAAAAAGATCACTTAAAGTTGTAATAATACTTACTGATACACTATTATAAAAGAGATTCGGTGTCTGTTTGTTTGTAACCGAAACTACGTCACTGTTTATATCCCAATATCTTCAGGAAATATAGAAGTATTTCAACGAGTATTTAATTTATAGTCAAAGTCATTAACACATAGAATAAATCTTATTTATTAACGACGTCTCTGTGGAAATCTAAATTAGATATTGTGTTAACACAGCCCATGTTATTAGTCCGTTTTAAATCCTGCAATATGTCTTATATATTGCTAAGAAATAAAGATTTATATAATATATGGTGTGGTTAATTTGTTTACTGGTTTAAAAAAACCGGGTTTAATAATTACTTGGTGTTATTGATATCTAATATTATTGTTTTATTCTCCAAATTATTAAAATCAATCCCACGTCACTGCTTACATCACAATATCTTCAGGTATTCAGTTATTAGTCTGCTTTAAATCCTGCAATATGTCTTATATATTGCTAAAAAATAAAGATTTATATAATATATGGTGTAGTTAATTTATGTATTGGTTAAAAAAGGTTTAATAAATAATTACTTGGTGCTATTGATATCTAGTCATGTTATGTTAACACATGCGATGTTAACACAAGAATAGGAAAGGCATGGTTGGCCACCAATAAACTATCAGTCGTATGGAAATCCGACCTCCCTGACAAACTAAAGAGACGATTCTTCCAGGCTGTGGTCATATCGGTACTGCTGTATGGCTGTACCACCTGGACCCTAACGAAGCGCCTTGAGAATAAGCTAGATGGGAGCGGCACAAGAATGCTGCGAGCAGTCCTGAATAAGTCGTGGAAACAGCACCCAACCAAGAAGCAGCTGTATGACCACCTGCCTCCCATATCACAAACCATACGAGTAAGGAGGGCTAGGCATGCGGGGCACTGCTGGAGAAGTAGGGATGAGCTCGTAAGCGACGTATTACTGTGGAGGCCAACACATGGACATGCTAACGTAGGCCGCCCAGCCAGAACCTACATTGACCAACTATGTAAAGATACTGGATGCTGCGTGGAGGAGCTCCCAGAATCGATGAGTGATAGGGAGGGTTGGTGAGAGACCGTCATGGATATCCGTGCAAATTGCGCGACATGATGATGATGATTGATATCTAATATTGTTTTATTCTCCAACGTATTAAAATCAATCCTATGAGAGATTTTATATAATAACCAATTAACATATAATTAAAAGAAATGTAATCCTTTTTGTTATATATGTTCTTATTTAATTTCGTTAGTATTTCTAACTTAATATATTTCATTACATTAAAACTTGAATACTTACGTACAAATGGCGCATATTCTTTCTAGCACTTATAATGATCAAAGAACTTTTTATTAAATTAACTTTTTATCACTTTAACTCTAAAAGAAATTAAGAACCGAATTCAAATGTGTGTTATATGTATACAAAGGTTTTTAGAAGAAAACGTTGTTTCAAAACACTCACGATATAAAGGTTAGATTTTAAAAAAAATATTTTAAATGTAAACAAAAATATACTAAAATAAACGAACATTATAATTGGGGATTTTTTAAAACTATTTTTTAAAAATTGACAAGGAATTTGTTAAATCATTTTCCTCACTTACTCCTTTCCTCCTTTCTTTTTCACACCCTGATGTTCCTAAAATTATCTTAGTCCTGTCATAAACCTCTGAATCTTTTGACCTCTCAATCCAAAAATGTCCCCAATTTTTCAATATCACATCAACTTTTTGAGCTGCAGGATACCCTTGATTTTTTTCAAAAACCACAAAAATACAGCATCTAACAAATTTGTTTATTTTATGGAATGTTTTAAAATAAAACATTACAATTGGAAACACAACTTTTGTTGAGTTAGATTTGACACTCATTTCTTACCAAATTTTGGACTCAGAATCCAACAATTACCCCAGTTTTTTTTTCTCTATTACATCAACCTTTTGAGTAAAAGGATACCTTCGCTTGGTCTTAAAAAACATTAAAATACTGCATGTTGTTCATACAAAGGATATTGTTACTATAAGTTAAATTGTGTGCAAGTAAGTTAATATTTACACATATAGTTTTTTTCTTGTGTTCAGTCTGTGGACAATTTCACTTTATGCTCCAACAATAGTCAGCCATCATATTTACATTCCATAGACCTTGACACCATTCCTCCATGAATTTCAAATCTTGGTGGAATCCTTCATCTTTCTCATTGCTGACCATACCAAAGTTTTCCAAGGAGTATACTAGATGGCTATGCAGAAGTGGACCTTGACGCTCATGCTGCAATCGAGTGTTTTGTGGCTATCCAATAGTTTTTTAGACAATTTCAGAGGAATTCTTTGTTTGTGCATTTCAAAAACTTTCCTCACAAACGTCTTTGAATGACAATGATAAAATAAAAATAAAATCAATATTTTTTTGTTTTAATAATTAGTTTTTTTTGTTTATAATGTATTAGACAAAATTGAAACCAAATGTTCTAGACAGTTTTAAAGAATCCATGCGGTGAGAAGTTCCTGTGTTGTGAATAGGAAACTGGAAATTGATATCAAGTAAACCAATTATGTAATATCAGCATTTAGATAATTTGGGTGTTTCATTGATTTTAACAGCATATCATCTTGTCATGGGTTATTTTATGCTTCGGGGTTAAGAATTGCGTTAATTGTACATTTATATTTACATTTTCTGTTGAGTTGTTTCTTAAGAGATTCCTGTGGAAACCTGCACATGGTTATGTCAGCGTAGGTCGTCCAGCGAGGACCTACATCGATCAGCGGATTCTGGATGCTGCAAAGAAGACATCCCGGGGTTGATGACCGATAGGGACGGTTGGCGTGAGATTGTCATGGATATCCGTGCGGCCAGCATGACCTGATGATGATGATGATGATGATGATGTCAAGTTTTCCTAGTAATACAAATAATTTAAAGAGATTAATCTGGGAAAGGAACTATGTTCCCTTTTGTATATTGAGTAATCAAATGTTATATTGTATGAATTGACTTGTCTTTTCCTTGTCGAATATTTAGTTTTGGGTTATCCTCGTTTGGATAACCTAATGCATTATAATAGTATGAGTGTTAACTACGAATTAATGCCTTGCTAACAAGAAAATAAAGGATCATCTAGTGGATTTTGTCGTTAAAGTGGGTCATAGAGTGAAAACATAAGAAAATGAAAAGATAGATTGATCTTCCGAGAGCTGAAAAGACTGCGGTACATGAAGGTATAGTCGATGTGGTTGGAACAGTCCTCAAGGACACGGAAAAAGACTGTTGTAACTGGAGACCAGAGAAAGAATCGAGACCATCCAGGCCACAGCACTGTTAAGATCAGCTAGAATATTTCAAAGAGTCCTGGATATCTTAGTAGACTTGCTATCAGTCAGACTTCAGTGAAAAACCACCAGTTGAAACTGGTGTGAAAAAGTCGCAAGGAATGAAATAATGATAACATTGACAATCTTAGAGGATATATGCCACAATATGATGCGGAAAATTACTCTTCTAGAAAACAAAAAAAAGTAAAATACTCTGTGTTTCACGTATCTAAAGAAAACCTGATCCGTTTGTTGTGAACAAGGATAGAAAATTCTGGTTGATTGTGGACATGGCTGTATACCAAAAAAGCGTAGAATGAAGATAAAAAAACACACTAAAAATAGAAAAAAAAGACATTTTGCAAGAGCCAAAGAAACTTTAGAAAATGAAAGTAATCTCGTGTCACTACTTAGAACTCTTGGAATCCTGTCAAAAATGCTAGAAGACAGTTTGAAGAAAAGAAAGATTCGGGGAAGGATTACAGCTGCACAGCCGACGGCACTGCTGAGTTGCAAATATCCCAGAATTTAAAAGTGGACGTGATGCCTATAATCATTGGAGTACTGGAACTGATCCTAAAAAAACTTTCTGCAAAGAGAATGGGAAAACTCAGAAATGAAAAAAAAATGAATTATCGTCTGCAGATTTTTAGATGGCGTTTTTTTATTAGTATTTTAATTCATTTTTATAATTTTTACAGAAGGTGCGTAGTGGTTAACGTGCTAGACTGCGATATTCGTAGTAAGCGAGCTCGAACTCCTGTCGCACCATTACATTTAATTTCGGACTAACTGATAAAAAGGGTTGAGGGTTTATCACAAGAACAATCAAATTGGGACAATCATATAAATGCAAGGGCTTTATGGGATCAGCCGATTGATCCGAAGAGGCGTCTCCGATCGTCTGTCTAGCCCTAATAAAATAGCCATTACAATACGAGCGCCTCTTTATCTATCCTTATGACTGTTGAAATAAAGCTAATGTTAAATATTATTGGAGCTTTTATAGTCGTTCGATATGAACAGGAAATAAACTTTGTTTAAAACGTCTGTAAAGCATGAGAATCTTATTATAATGAAGATCAAGTGTCTGTCTGTCTATAACGAACACTACGTCACTGCTACGTCACTGCCTACGTCACTGCCTACGTCACAATACCACCAGGAATTGTTTATCAATCTCATCAATCTTAGTCTATCAATGAGAATTTAATTTATAGTCAAAATAATTAATACATAGAATAAATCTCATTTATTAAAAATGTCTCCATGGAAATCTGTGTTAAATTTGCTTTAAAACAACCCATATTATAAGTACGTTTAAAATATATGTCTTGTATATCACTAAAAAATAAAGGTTTACATAATATATGGTGGGGTTAATTTGCAAACTAGTTTTTACAAAACCGGGTTTAATAGATAATTATTTGGAGTTATTGATCTCTAATATTATTGTTTTATTCTCCAACGTATTGAAATCAATCCTATGAATGATTTTATATAGAATCCAATTAAAATCTAATCTAAATAAGTGTGATCTTTTTATATGCGTTCTTATTCAATTTCCTTAGTCTTTCTAATTCAATAAATTTCAGGACATATAAACTTAGATACTTACGCCTGGAGGCCGCGTATTCTTGCAATTACATTTAATGTAGGCAAATAAAATAAACTACTCTTAAACAGTCCCAATACCTACTATCAGATATTGTTATAGGCTGTTTACAATAGCGAAAATATTCAATCAGATTTTTTGACATTACTTATGGAATAAACTGTCAGTTATCGATTACCGAAGATAGTATCTAAATTTAGATTTTATATTAAGCAAAATCTCTTAAAGCTGATCGAGTTTAAAAAAAGGTCGCTTATGCGGCGGAATCGTCCATTTATAACATATGTCGAGAAATACAAGAACTAGTGTAAGTAACGTTTAATTCATTTATACTAATAAAAAAATACGTATATTGCTTTATTCTACAGGGTGTTCACAAAGTCTGGGTACATGGCAATTAACACATACTTTTAAAACAATTTTATTTGGTTATAATGTTGATAAATAATATTTTCAATATGATTTTCATCATTTTCAATGCATAAATTGATTCGTCTTGCAAAATTCAGGGGGTCGATTTGTGGAATAAATACAATAGTGAAATCTCCATGTACCCAGACTTTGTGGAAACCCTGTAGAGCAGTGGTTCCCAATCATTTTAGTACCATGGCCCCCACTTTCTTTTATCACAAATTTCTTCATGTTTCCCACCCGTTAATTGTTTAGTATGATATAACAATATCAGTTTTGAAGAAGTATAACATAAAAAATTGTATCTTTCAAATAAAACTAAAGGGTTTAATCAGATTAATAAATAATAAGATTAAATAAATTCAATTACAATAAAAAACAGAGACATATAACTATATCAACATGAAACTGGCATTTGTGTTTAATTCAATATTGCTTCCATGCTTTATTGTGCACATTTAATTTAGTTTTAGTTAGTTTCCTCTGTTTTTTTTTTAGCTTCAGTGGGTGCGTTGAGCAGCTGACAAAAATCATCTTCCTTGACAGCAGATGAAGAACTGCAAAGTCAAACAAGTTAGAAGCCACGCATATAGCTGGTGCCAGATGCACGATAACATTAGTGGGTGAACACTTGACTAGATTGCACAAATTGTTGTGCTCAGCTAGGTTGTAATTACAATTTTACCCTATAAGTTTATAATTTTTACCCATATAGGGTAAAATAAAAAAAAAATCTTGATATTACTATATTGCCCCCCTATTATTATTGAATTGCCCCCCCCCCCGGTGGGGCATAGGCCCCAGGTTAGGAATCACCTCTGTAGAGTAATTTTTCTTGCAATATAAACGAATAATTATACAATATTGTCTTTTACCGGCTCCATATACATTATTTTTTGCACAGGGTTATATGATATCAAGTATTCCTATCTAATAGAAACAATTTGCATATAATTGTATGATTTCAAGTATTCCTATCTAATACTAATAATTGTTTAGCTCAGTCGGCAGAGCGTCGGACTAGGAACCACAAGGTTCTGGGTTCGATACTGGCCCTCACCAACCCAGCGTAGGAATAACACAGGGATCTGTGCGGTAAAGTGAGGAGCTGATGATAGGTGTGGCGCTCCACTTCAGACGCCGAAAACAATCTCCTTGGTCTAGCGCTAGTGAAAAGGGTATAGACTCCCTCGCTGTCTGGCAGATACCGACTTTAGGCCACTTTTTCAAGTAATTATTTCTATTCAGTAAATGTTATTTGCTAGCAGTTATATGGTTTCAAGTAACTCATTGTAAACAATTATAACTTCTATAAAGTGTATATTCTTAATGCAAATAATTTAGTTATATGGATTCAGATCTATTTGACAGATGGATATTATCCTATATTGTATTACCACTCTGGGTTAGAGTCGATTTAAGAGTAATGACAATGAAGGCGTACTCCACTCTCGGCAGAGCTCCAAAACTGGACCGTTACCACAAGATGAATTGTCTTTCGTCCTAGCTGCCTTTACTACTTATCTCCGAAAGCAAATATAAATCAGTTGACTATATAACACTTAGAACTCTCGGGGCGGCGTCCAGTGGCTTCGTCCCTGGGTCTTACAGGCTAATAGCGTTGATCCCAGAGAGCTATCCCCCCAGGCAATACCTGCTTCCTTGATTTAAAGGGGCAGGGCTGGGTTTATTGTCCAGTGTCTGATGCGCCACTTGAGGGGGAATGCCGACGGAATTAACGAATTTTTTGCACCCGCTACCCACGAGTCTCGACTTTTGAGTGCTCTCTCATTAATAGGGCCTTGTGCCTAACCCGTACACGTGGGGTACGTGGTAAATATAAATAACATTGAGAACAGTCTCTAACAATATTTATTTTGTTTTATTTTGGTTGCACTTTTTCTTGCAATAGATATGAATAAATATACTATACTATTTTATTTACCGTTCCCATATAAAGAGCCAGTTTAGCTCAGTCAATAGAGCATCCGCTTAGTAATAGAAAAGTTCCGGGTGAGATATCGGTGATAGCCAAGTCAGCGCATGAAAAGCCTAGTTTCAGTTATCTGATCTGTGGATAGGGTATCTAGGAGCTGATGGTAGTTGAGGCGCCTCTCATCAGCAAAACAATCTATCTTGTCTAGTGCTAGCGAAAAGGGGATAGACTCCCTCGAAAAAGGTCACAGCGCCGACTCTACTTTTACTATTTTTTAAAATAGTCTTGTAATCACATCGTAATCACCGTTATCAGAAAATAACAGATTACGTACTCATGCATAAAAAGAGTGGATTGACCTTTTCTTAAGACTTCAGAAAGCAAAAACTTTCATTGTTAATAGTTTGCGGACGTAGTATTGAAAAATTTACATGAAGAAAAAAGAAGATTTTCTAACCAATCAAGACTCACCTAAGGATCTAATTGAAAACTTTCGTCTGATACTGTATTTGACCATAAATACAGGTGTGCACATCAGAAACCACGCTATAGAGGACCCGAAAACTATTCCCGGTACCTGATCCCTCAGTCTGAACCCATTTATTTCAATCTATAGACACTTAATAAATATTCTACTGAAGACTTGAATTATTTCTTCTTTCACTTTTTAATTTCAATTCTTTTATAATTCCATTCACTTCTATAAAAAATAAAAAAGATAGATTCTCAACGCCGCAAAATAACACATCAATCTCATATACAACTCAAAAAGTAATTCTTATGGTCTCTCTCTCTCTCTCTCTCTCTCTCTCTCTCTCTCTATATATATATATATATATATATATATATATATATATATACATGAGAGAGAGAGAGAGAGAGAGAGAGAGAGAAGAGAGAGAGAGAGAGAGAGAGAGAGAGAGAGATGAAAATAGCATGCTCAATATCTAACTAATGTTAATAACTAACAAAATGTCTTGAAAGAAGATATTGTACTTTATGTTGTACAATCAAAGGCAGATGGAAATGAAAACATAAGAAAAAATGTTAAACACTTCAATATATATATATATTATATATATTATATATACATACATTCTCTCTCTCTCTCTCTCTCTCTCTCTCTCTCTCTATATATATATATATATATATATTATATATATATATATATATTCAGTCATTCACGCGTTTTCGTTTTTTCTGTGTTCGTTATTCGACTTGTTCATTTCACGGGATTTCTGACATGGTTACATAGTCTCCCTTGCAGTCTGCACAATTCTTCATTCAGTGTTGCAGTGCTTGGATCACATTATTGAAAAAGTCATCAACAACAGATATGACGTCATCATATGACGTTTTTAGCCTAGCGTGATAAGTTTCCTTAACCCGAAGACGAACAGTTTTGAGCATATATTTTTTCGAAGCAAATTTTCTCGTTCCCCACTGATACTTGCATCGGAAAAATATGGTCTAAAATGTTCTACTTCCGGTTATGGACAGTTACGACTCTTTTAACCTGGATTATACTGTGTGCAAACCAAAATTTAACTGCAGGTAAATATCCGTTATCAGGTGTGGTTACCAATACCGTTACCGTTACCGAGGAACTAATAACGGTTTTTAGAAAGTTTTTTTTTTAAGTTGCTCTCTGTGTCAAATATGTGATTTAGTTTTTAAAGAAATCTCAAATAAAAGATTTGGTTAGAAAGAAAGAAAGAAAGAAAAAAAAAGAAAGAAAAAAAAAGAAAAGAAAAGATTTCCGTAAAAAAAAATATTACCTAGAAATGTGTCAAATATATGATTTACTTTTTAGAAAAAAATCAGAAAAATCTCAAATATAAGATTTGGTAAAAAAACCCAAAAGATAAAATAAAAATACTTACGTAAAATAGAAATATCGAGAATATGAGATTTTACTTTTTTTCTCTCTCGAAATAATCAACAATATGAGATTTGATTAAAAAAGGTTTTTGCTCCGGGATTTGCCAATTGGTGACCTCTCACTAAATGCAATTTCTTAGATTTTTTTTTAATTAAAAAAACAAAATAAAAAATTGAAAATTGATTTTTTTTTTGCCAACAGAAGACACGTGAAGTAAATGCTTTACACTTTCACGCTTGCATAGGAACATGGTTTTAATTCTGTGTTGCTATTCTCCTAAATTTCTACCTTCCAAAACTAGAGAGTGCTGTCTACTCCATTAATGAAGTTACCACAAACAGCTTGACGGAATTTGAACCGGTTTACTAATTTCCCTTTTCATGCATATAACCAACTCATTAATATATATTATCAAAATAACATGAATCTGGTAATGGCTGGACATGTGTATCGGCATCTGCATGGAAAAACTCCATAAGGGGTGTAGGAATGCTTGCCAGCCCTCGAGCACTACAATAACTAAACAGCATAGAAAAAATCCAACCGAGAGTGCTACGTTTAATGGCAATCCCTGCCTAACTGTAGTCTCATGTTACAGCCCCACAAACATCAGCAACGGACATCGAAACGTTTTACGACGAGTTATCCTCCCTATGCAGGCACACTCCCAAAGACAACGTACTTATCATTAGGGGAGACATGAATGCGCAGATAGGCAGAAGCGAAATCAATAAATTCTACTTACACGACACCCCAAACAGGAATGGTGAACTCCTAGCCGAGTTCTCCCTTGAGAACCGGCTTGTATGTCTAAGCACTAAATTCCAAAAGCGAAAGTGCAAAATATGAACATAAATCTACCCAAATAACACAAAAGCGCAACTGGACTACATCCTAATAAAAAAAAAAGAGCAAATAGTGCTATGAACTACGAAGCATACTCCACTTTCAAAGGAGTATCCTCCGATCACAGCCAAAATACGTCTAACCAACTCATTCATATAAATTATCTAAGCAGGTTTTGCTAAATCATTTCAACCATTTTGCTGGTGGCCCTCAGGGGTCGTAGATATTGTTTCTTTGGTGCGAGTTTTATTCGTTTGGATTTTTTTTTTGCATAAAAAATTAAAAAAAAAAAAGACCAGCAACAATATACGAATTTTCTTTAATAACTAACGAAATAACCTTCTCACCCTCATATATACCCCTGTATATACGTTGATAACTTCGGTGACCTTGCCATGTTCGGAGCTTTTAACGTAACTTGACCCTGTACCACATGTTCAGAGTTTAAAATGATGTAGACATCATTGACAATAAAACATAAACATTTCTGGGATTTATAAATATTTTGAAGACCTTCGACGCTTCCTCAACGACATGGTTGCGAGCTGGTATAAAATGGACACATCGCCAATAAAAATGTACCGACCGAAATGGTAATTATGTAGAAAGAGAGGTACATATTCAACGTTTAAAATGTTGTACGCATCATTAAATAAATGTATGAGTTCTACATATTTTGGAGACCTTACTTTTGGGATTACTCTCATATTTTTTTTTAACTAGCAGGACCTGTGGATATACCACAGTATGATAATTTAATCATTACGACATTTGATATGTTTACTTCACAGCTTTTGCTAAATAGTTCAATATGTAATGATAATCTCTCTTTCTTTCTTTTTTATCTTTTTATTATGTTCGATTCCATTAGCATTATCTCTTCAGTGTGCTCACCCCTTCTCTCTTTTCTCCTTCTTTCTTTCTTTCTTTCTTTCTTTCTGATATTTTTTTGTTTAGCATGTCCTTTTTCTTTATTTCTTTATGATAAAAACAGAATAGTCCATAATTTAGCTGAGGTGATGACACTAATCAGAAATAAAAATTCGGTAGATAAGCAACACCAGATAATCAGTGTTTACATTTTTTAATTTCATCTTGGACGATATGGACGGTCTGATTTTTAATCACAGGGTGATGCAAGATGATTACGTCGCACAATTAAGGAACACGAGCATTAATATATAGAT
>CM042138.1:2379517-2382017 GCA_023376005.1 Doryteuthis pealeii | reverse complement strand
TGGATGTATACATATCTATCTCTTGTTTATACTTATATGCACATACATGCATATATATATATATATATATATATATATATATATATATATATATATGTATATATATCTTATTACTTCATATATATATATATGAATACACACACACAAATATATATATATGAATATATATATTTATGTATATGTGTAAACTAACCTCTCATCAATGGACTAATAGAAAGAGGGATGATCCGATAAAGTCCGTAGATGGAAAAAACACGTGTCGAAACACGTGTCTGTGGATGACCCTATATATATATATATATAGATGGTCATTGTCACTTCTTCACGGAATAAATTAGTTTCTACAAGCAGGCAGTTTGGTTGTGAGCACGCAGATGGCTCTGGAGTGCTGCCCTTCTTTTCCGCGCTCTGTCGCACATATGAGCCCACTCGACTTCCTCTCGAATGGGACCGTACGTGACTGAGAAGCCCAGCCCTCGACAGCACTACTATACACATATCATATATATGGACAGGCTTAAATGTAGAAAATGTGTCCAGGACGTCCGTCATGTGCTCTCTACATAAAACCCGATTCAGGATGGAGTGCATGAGCCGCCTTCCCTAAGATTCCTTGCAGCCACCATGAACGAGTCTCCCCCAAACCACACGATTCTTAGCTATCCTTTCCCACTCATTTATTCCAAGTTCGTTGTACTTTTCACAATGCTAAATTTTAATTTGTTCTTCAGTAATTAACTTATATATATATATATACATATATATATATATATATATATATATATATATGTGTGTGTGTGTGTGTGTGTGTGTGTTTAAAGGGAATGACTTACCGGTAAAAATATTGGGTTGGTCTCAATATTTGGATGGTTTAAGTGTTACTCGGTTAAGTCAGCGTTATAACAAATATAAAGTGCTCAATACGTAAGTAGAGCGGATTTGGCATTATAGTGTGTACAGAAATGACATACTCGAGTTTCACCACAACGATCTTCAGGGTTAAATCACCTGAATTAATCAAAATATTGATTAATTGCAGTTAACTATAGAGTTCATATTGTAATTTTGATATATGTTCATAATATATAATTACAATATGAACTCCTGCAGATAATTGTAATTAATCAATATCTTGATTAATTCAGTAGATTTAACCCTGAAGATCCTTAAGGTGAAACTCGAGAGTAGGTTATTTCTGTACACACACACACACACACACACACTATATATATATATATATATATATATATATATATATATATATATATATATATATATATATATCGTAATTAAAGAATACAGCATGCCACACTTAAGTAGAATAGCATCGACAATACTGTCTTTGTCTCTCAAAGGGAATGATATAAAAATACATTAACATTATATAAATATCAAAATGTGTCACCTTGTGTATATAGTGGGAATGGTCCTTTTTTCTGCAGTGATTGCATAGTCAATAATTTTGTCCGTTACATCCGAAATCCGTTGAAAGGGGACGTATATATATATATATATATATATATATATATATATATATATATATATATATATATATATATATAGTCGTAGAAGAAGTTATTTCCCGACCGCGATTTCGGTGTTACTCTAACACCTTCATCAGGGGGACCGCGGTCGCGAAATAACTTCTTCTACGACTATTAATGCTCTATATTCACAATATATTGAGCCCTATTGGATTAACTACTTACGCTATGTTCACATAGTAATACCCATAAATGAATATATATATATATATATATATATATATATATATATATATATATATTTAAAATAAGTGTATTTTGGCAGCATTTTTTCTTTTATACAAGTTTTGTTGAACTGTACAGACAATTCTTGTCAGACAAGTTTTTGGTTGATCCTTTCTAATTTTCGGGCCATCTTTTTGGTGTCAGGGTGGAACTGGTGTAACAGTCCACCAAAGGTTTAAAAACGAGCGCTTTCGGCAATACAGTTTGCCATCATCAGGTAGGAAACGATGGTATGGTTTCGTGTCTCGTTTTTTTTTGTGGACTGTTACACCAGTTACACCCCGACACCAAAAAGATGGCCCGAAAATTAGAAAGGATCAACCAAAAACTTGTCCGACAAGAATTGTCTGCACAGTTCAACAAAACTCGTATATATATATATATATATATATATATACCATTAGTAGAGTTGTTCAAATAAATTAATAAAGAATAGACAAAGTTCCTCATCTCAAATATCAGGGATGTGTGATTACTATAAAAACACAACCAATTTAATATAATTGATTGCGTGATCCGCTTAAAGGCAATAGTTTCATTTAAAATAGTCGTCAATGCCAATTCATGAAAGAAAATTAAATTGCTTCATGAATTGAAATGCGACATTATGCAACATCTGATAGAAGTAGAAATACTAGAGACACTAGAGACACTTTAGTCCGTTATATCATCTTAAGAGAATTCTGGATGGTAACTCATATCTAGATATATTGTATAATTCATACTACGAT
>CM042138.1:2369517-2374517 GCA_023376005.1 Doryteuthis pealeii | reverse complement strand
TACACACTTAAACACCTATACATATTCTCCCTTCATACAACAGTCTCTCTCTCTCTCTCTCTCTCTCTCTCTCTCTATATATATATATATATATATATATATATATGTGTGTGTGTGTGTGTGTGTGTGTATATGTAGATATGTATGGCTATATATATGTGTGTATGTGTGTGTGTTTGTATGATCATATATACGTAATAAAATAATTCTATAAGCACACATATATAAATCAAATCAATGCACTTACACTAATTAATCAATCAAAAATCTAGGGAAAGAGACTTGGGGGAACTAAACATAAGGGAAGAACTGAAACCGTCTAGACCAAGGCACTAGTTAGATCTGTTATAATATCTAGAATATTCCTAGATACCTATGGAGATTTTGGGCCATGAGACATCAGTGAAAAGGACCAGTTCATGTGCGTATGAAAAATCTTAAAGGATAATAATAATAATAATAATAATAATAATAATAATAATAATAATAATAATAATAATAAAGGGTGACGGAAGAAAGGCTTGGAAAGCAGACTGGAGGCATTGGAAATCAGAGGAAGAATCGAGACCATTCAAACAACGTTATTATTAAGATCAGCTTGCATACTCAGAAGAGTCCTGGCGATCTGTGGAAAGTTTCTGTCACTCAGATTCCAGTGAAAGTTCACCAGTTAAAGCTGATGTGAAAAGCACCCAAATAATAATAATAATAATGATAATGATAATAATAATAATAATACAAACGGATCGCTCCGTCTACATTCGTACATCAGACCTAGTTATAGTCAACAAGAAGAAACGATGGTGTTAACTCGAAGAATTCACCGTTATAGCTGATCGCAAAGTATAAATAGACGAAAGCGAATCTGAAAAAGAGGCTATAGAAAGTACAGAAGTCCCAGAGAATTCTATTATTATTATTATTATTATTATTATTATTATTATTATTGCCTTGCAGTATAAATTTTAAGGTACTCATGACACCTCCTAAACCGAACGAATGACGAGCTGGGAAATTAATTCTTTGATTGCAATTTTTTTTCTAATATATAGAGCGTCTAGGATTTGTAGTTTTTATTTGTTATTCACATGTTCTAATATTATTATGTTTTCAAAAATAATTTTACGAAATTTGGATGTAGGGACCCAATGAGTTTTTATGTGTTGCGCTATTGAGCTTTTGAGCTGAGATCATCTACATTACCTCAGAGGACGGTCGATGATGGGACCGAAAGTACTAGGGTTTATCGCAATTACGATGAATGTATGCGCCGATTTCAAGCTGAAAGGAACATACTGATCAGGAAATTTGAGAGGATCCAAAAAAAAAAAAATAGAAAGCAGTTTTCTATTTTATTTAACCAATTGTGCCTCGATGAATTTTGTGTATATAAAACGTCGGTTTAGTTTAGCCAGTAGAGTATCCGTCAAGGAACCAGGAGGTTACAGGTTTAATACCAGCTCTCGCTAACTCAGTGCATGAGTAGCACAATTTGAATGTGTGCGGTAAATTGTGGAGCTGATGTTAGGTGCGGCGCTCCGTCTAGGACGCAAAAACAATCTCCCTGGTTCAGTGCTAGTGAAAAGGGGATAGACTCACTCCCTGTCCGGCTGATACCGACAACAGATCACTCCACCGACTTTACTTACTTACTAATATATATATATATATATATATATATATATATATATATATATATAATTGAAATAATCACGACAAGCAAACTAGGCGAATACCGCGTGCGACGTGTGGAACACTGTACAGCTGTTTCGACCTAATTAGGTCTTATCAGCAGTGTATACCTACGATCTCTTCCCGACAGAGATCGAACCGGAGAACCCAGAGCCAGAGACTCTACCCCTATGCCACCGGCCACGCCACACACGTCACACACGCTACACGCAAAACTCGCTAAATCAACTTATCAATGATAAATGCGTCACTACTATAACCTGGTGTGTCGTGTAGCTGCATCATAACAGAGGAAACGGTTACCTCTCGGAGTCACGACTCCCCAGCATATGTATGAATATATATATATATATAACGTAACGTAACAAGATTTTGATCTCAACCGGACGTATTGCCTTAAAAATGACGCCTACATGTTTACAATCGTTCAATGTTAATATTTTGTATTTTATATACATTTTAATGTATCTATATTGTATCTTAATTTTATTTTTTGCAGTTACGGATAGAAACTCGATACATCCATGGGTTGAAAATTCAGACCATATGACATTTAGGCACCCCTTTTTGGTCTCGATTAAAAAAGGACATATTTTTCATTTACACCGTCTATATCCGGTTGTTTTAACACGATTTTTAGATCTTTTTTAAATGATAAAACTAACCCCTAACCCTAACCCCAACCCCTAACCCCTAACCCCAAACCTCTAACCCCGAACAAACAACCGGATATTGGCGGAGTCAATGAAAAACATGTCCTTTCTTAATCGAGATCAAAAAGGGGTGCCTAAAGGTAATATGATCTGAAAATTCTACCTGGAACAGCATCATTCCAACTTATTGTCAAATGATTGTCTTTGTAACAATTACAGATTCACCAAACGTAAAAAAAAAAATGTTTTAACATCACACGAACGGTGTGAACCGGGCCAATTAATATTCAAAGCTGATCGTATTTGAAAAACAAATGGTAAGACATTATCTAGATGGAGCTACCATTTCCACTTGCCAAAGTTCATTTGGACAACAGAGAAAACAGTTTTCAAATGTAATTTTTACCGCAACTTGAATTCGTTAACAATAGAAAATGTCTAGAATAGCGAGGTGGTAGGACGATAGTCAACACTGAAAAGTTACATTAAAAAAAACAAAACATATTAAGAACTTTAGAAATATATTTACTGGCATTTCAGTCTCGGAAGACTATAATATAGTTTTTGTGCCCCTGAAGTTACTGTGACTGTGAAGTCCAATGTTGGAAAAACATTCCCGACCATAGATGTCACGTGTGAAGGCTGTCCTTGAAGATGTTGATGTACCGGTGCTTTGTTGCCTCTGATTTCTTCTGGACCTCTTGGCTTCATGGTGTTGCGCCAGGGTGGTTTCATACATGAACAGTCCTCTACGGAGAGCCTGCCGCCACACGACACAAGGTCAATTTCTTGAGCAGAGTTTATCAGGTTTGAATTCAGAGTACATGTTATAATTTAGCCACACAAGTAATAGCGGCTGTTACACTCATTGTCAACCTTAAGAGTTGCTAGTTGTAAAACATTTCTATATGTATAGTGACTTTATGCTTGTCAACTTTCGTTCATTTTAGAAGAAATTGAATGCTTACACACACACACACACACACACACACACACAGAGAGAGAGAGAGAGAGAGAGAGAGAGAGAGAGAGAGAGAGAGAGAGAGAGAGAGAGAGAGAGAGACTTATGCACACAAATTCATATAAATATATTTTCTCTGTGTGTGTGTGTGTGTTTACATATGTTCTTGTGATTTCTTATTCTATGCACACGTGTGTTTGTGTAGGTGCGTGTGTATGGGCGTGTGTATGAGCGTGTACACCAGTTTTAAAATCTAGAGTGCATTTGCGATTCTGGTGTTTGAATTAGAATCTGGATGTGCTCTTGTTTAAGTATGCACTGAGCATCGGAACGGTTTTTGTTGATCAAGTGCCACTTCCAAACATGGCCGACCTCCGTTTCCGCCCGCGATTTTCACCTGTCACTTCCGCTCATCGCCATCTTGAATTAGCCTATTCACCGTCACATCAATCGAGCCTCGTCTCTTTGTTTGATTTTACCGTCCCTCATCACCAAGAGCAAATTTTCTTTATCAAGAAGCTTCCGCCGATTTCAATTTTATTTCCCAACGTTCTTCCTTAAAAGAAGACATCAAGCTGGTTATCAAAAAACAAAAAGAAGAAAAAAGAAGAAATGAAAAGAAGAAAAAAGAAAAAAAGAAAAAGAAAAAGTCAAGATGAATGACAGAGTAAGAAAGAGAGAAAGAGAAAAAAAGAAAGAGAAAGAGAGAGTTTAGCATAGAGAAGTACTGGGTTTTGATTGTCAATGTACACACACACACACACACACACACACACACACACAGAGACAGACAGACACACAAACATACACACAGACACACACATACACATATATATGTGTGCGCACATATGTCCATTTAAAGTCAAAACGCATTAGTTGTCTTTCTTCACACCCATATATATATATATATATATATATATATATGTGTGTGTGTGTGTGTGTGTGTGTGTGTATGCGCGTGCGTGTGTGTCCATTTAAAGACAAAACGCAGGTTTTCGCCCTCCTCACGCGCGCGCGCACACACACACACACACACACACACACACATATATATATATATAAATATATATGTGTGTGTGTATGTGTGTATGCGTAATCGCGCCCGAGTGTGGGTCCATTTAAAGTCAAAACGCAGTACTTCTCTCTCTTCATACACACAACGCGCAAACATACATACGCACCCCACATAAACACACACACACACACAAACACACACTCACACACACAAACACACATATATATATATATTTATCTATCTTTCAATTAATCTGCTTTCCATCCAACTCTTTTGACTGATTTTCTTTTTATCTTCACTCGCACGTGAACATGAATATATTGATATGTTATTTTTCATTTCAGCCTTCGACGTTTACTGTATATGTTACGAGCATGTGTCGATCTTATTTATATACTAGACGACCCGTATACCCATATACCCCGTATACCCGTTTCCTTAAGAAGATGAGAAAGATGTTAATTTGCATTTCATATTTATCACCATTGCAGTCGTAAGTCAAGGTACCTATATATATATATATATATATATATATATATGTGTGTGTGTGTGTGTGTGTGTGTGTGTGTGTGTGTGTGTGTGTAAGTAAATGGAAGTATATCTGACAGTATGAATTAAACATTTTTTTGAAAAAACAAATGATGATGATCTCTTGAAGAAGACCGTTAAAGGCTGAAAC
>CM042138.1:2354517-2359517 GCA_023376005.1 Doryteuthis pealeii | reverse complement strand
TAAATACTATTAATTAAAAATATGTATACGAATGAAAATACAAATAAAAGTTATTAATGATAATGATTGGTTACGATGCTGGTCGTCATTTTAGGCGTTTAGTTCTCTTGTTAGTAAATCCAATGGTAAACAAATGTGTGTAGTCTCAATAGCAGAAAGGCTGTTGTGTTCCTTGAAATCCTAGGAAGAACAAGAGTATAGCTCCTTGTAGCTTTCCTTGCCTGTAGTGCTCCTTCTGACAGAAAATCGAGTTAGCAACTGATTCGAGAAAATCTTAAACATTAAATGTTTTTTTGGGGACTCATTTCTGATATGCCGATTTTAACGGAAATTCCTGCTGCTGATGTTGGGAAAATACATAAATATAATCGTGAATTTTTCAGATTAGTCCTACATGGTTGGCAATGTTTAATTGAATATATTAACGGCCAAGGGGGGGGGGCGAATAAATGAATTCCTAAATTTGATTTAGATTTCTAAAAAAACAAAACAAAACAAGAAATGTTCTCCATTACTAAGGTAGCAAAGCAGCTGGTGTGTTTAAAATGGTAATGGTTGGCAATGTTTCAACGAAAACAGTAACACACATATTTCTCTGAATTTTTTAGATGCGGCTTGATAATTAGTATTAACATCAAGAGTCTGTTAAGGTTCCCGAGTCCGACAAGAAATACCGGAAGAAGGCCGGAGGGCACATCAGCCGAAACGTTGTATAGATAACAATGAAGATGAGGACAATAGTCCGAATAATACAAATAATACTAAGTAATACACATGATGGCGAGAGAGATCGAGAAACCTTGTAGATGTTCTTCATGGCTCAGTTTGGAAAGCTGCTTGTGTATCTAAGTTTCCTCGCGGCAAACTTAATTTCTGTTCAAATCTTAGCGACCTCAGTTTTTATCAATCTATCTATTTATCCCAGTCTGTTCATATCAATCAATCAATCAATCAATCAATCTATATATCTATTCTAGTCTCTTCATATCTATCTATCCCAGTGGGTTTATATCTATCTATCTATCAATCTATCTATCTCAGTCTGTTCATATCTATGTATATGAAAATAAATATCTATTTGTTTACATAAATATCAGACATATTTTTACCTGAATTATGTTTTATATTTCTCTAAAATAAATCACTTCTTATAAAATGTGTTACCAATTGTTATTAATCTTTCTGCTTATACATTTTGTCCATAAACAAAAAATAAGACACGCAAACTAACAAATCGATCATAAAAATAAATTATGTATGTATGTATGTATGTATGTATGTATGTATCTATCTATCTATCTATTAATCACATTCTCATCATATATACCAGTCAATTCGTATGTATGTATATATCTATATATGTATGTATCGATCTATCTTATTCTTACGATATACTCTTGTCAATTCGTAACTATTATTTTCATTTCCCCTATCCCCCCCTCTCTCTCTCTCTCTCTCTCTCTCTCTATATATATATATATATATATATATATATATATATATATATATATCACATTCTCTTCATATATAACAGTCAATTGTTAACTATTAATTTGATTTTCTATCTATCTATCTATCTATTTATCTATCTATGTCATTCTTTTCCTATCTATCTATCTATCTATCTATCTATATATCTCCACAAATTAGTTCTTAAACCTTGCAGTTATTTACAATTGCCAACTTGTGTTTGTAATTTCCAGTAATTTCTCGAGAATTTTTTTTTCAAAATCTTTGATTCTAAACTTCTTTGAGGTTTTTCACTATTCTGTGAATAACGGAATCCAGTTCCTTTGATGCTGGGCCAATTCTTCCAAAACCATTATTATTTACATTTTGAATCTTTCACTTTAGGCAGGTTTCAGTATATCACTATATATATATATTATATATAATATATATATATATATATATATATATATATATATATATATATTCTTTAAATTTGTTTTTAATGAGAAGTTCCTTCTTTGCTGCCGTTTGTTTGTTTCAATGAACCCACAAATCTGGTGAAATTCCCAAGCAATGCTTTTTTGAATAATCTTACTAGTACGGAGACTCACCACACTGGCATCTTATCACTTTATTTCTCTTGTTAGTTTGTCAATGAGTTGAAATCCAATAAGACTTTGAAATTACGCTTTCTTCATTCTACCAAGTTCCTTTTTTTCTACGTTCCATTTTTGTTGGTTGATTAGTTTTAATGGCATGCCAACTCATCTGGGGTTATTTTATGCCCAGAGGTTAGGGATATGCGTATATTGTACGTTTAAATTTACATTTGTGTGGTTATATAATATCGCGTATCCCTAACTAATATAGGGTGATCCAAAAGAACAGATTTTTTTTCAAAGTCAGGCCTGTTTTTTTTGGGTCACCCTATATACACACACACACACACACACACACACACACACACACACACACACACACACATATATATATATATGCACAGATCTATGTGACTACCCAAAACAACAAGCCTGACTTTTAAAAAGAGTCTGTTTTTTTTATCACCCAGTACAAATAATTCTTAAACTGAGCTATTTCGCCATTATATTGGATCTTAACAGTTACTACCAGTCGGTGTCAGAGTTAATATCACTCACAGGTTTCCTCTGAACCTCTTATTGTCCCATCTATGGGTAAAATACATCTGTATTGGCATTCGATAGGACCGTATAATCTTAAGAAACGACGTTCAAAAATGTAAATTTGCATTAAATGAATGCAATTCCTTAAGTTCTAGGTATGATATAACCCTAGATAGTTTGACATGCCATTAGAATCAAACAATCAATATTTCTCTTTCTCTTTTCTTCTCTTTTGCAATGACAGCGTGCAGATTTCATTTGTTTTATTGTTTTATCTTATGAAAGGAATGTAAATGTCTCAGAGTATTTAAAATTTACATGCCCCAACATCCAGTAACTCTATCCACACACACACACACACACACACACACACACACACACACGCGCGCGCGCAAACATACACACACACACACACACACACACACACACATTCTAACATGCACAATCAAACACATACATCTTTTATTCTCCTTACTTTTTTGTATTAACTAATACATATTAATAACGTACTTTAGGACTCATACCCTCGGAAAACGTAGCAACTCCAACATCCCCCCAGATATGAGTTAAATAGTACCACTACAGTTCATCTAAAACGATGACTTTAGCATTATATCACCAACGAAGGTTGATGTGCCTTTAAAAAAGGAAACAAACCAAAATAATTGGCAGAAAGTTGCATGATTTCTATCATTTTAAATAATTATAAATAGAGGCAGGGGGAATAAAGATTTAACTGAACAAGTTTTTGTTGAGCGGGAGGGGGAGGGGCAAAAAGAAGCGAGCCCAACGCCTTCTCGCATGCTAAACTTTCTCTTTGCAAATACCGACTTCTTCTTCTTCTTCTTCTTCTTCTTCTTCTTCTTCTTCTTCTTCTTCTTCTTCGTCGTCGTCGTCGTCGTCGTCGTCGTCATCGAATCCTTTAGCAGCTACCGTAGCAACACTCGTTTCTGCACTCACCGTTTCTGGGTGTTTCCTTCAATTTATACACAGGTCTGCTTTTGTCATCTGGGCGTCTGTGCTTAACATACGGGACTGTCAACCCAACCCAATTGCCGGATTGCCTGCAGTCCTACACGCCAGGCAAAGACTAGCCCGCTTCCTTTGAGAATACGGCAAGTTTTCATGCCCGACACGCAACTCGTGTTCTCTGTCACAATGATTTCAAGTAATTATTTCTATTTAATAATATTCAATTGTTTGCACGCAGTTATATGTTTTCAAGTAACAAATAATAATCCTTAGTTAACAATTAAGGCTTTTCCCAATACACATAATCGCCCCATCTATATCTTAAATAGTACCACTACTATTTTTCTTCTACGATGAATTTGGCATTAAATAACCAACGAAGGTTGATATGTCATTAAACGAAGAAACCAAATGAAACTAAACCAAAGCTCTGGGAAAGTGTGTTATGTTTCTTTTGTCGTATTATGATTTCAAATGTTTGTATGTGTATCGCATTTGAAGTGTGGGTGTGTTTTTCATGATATCTATGAACGTAACTTATTTTTTGATGACTGTCATAATAGACGTTGATTTACATCTCGCATAATAACAGGAAATTCATTTATTCTCTCTCTCTCTCTCTCTCTCTCTTCTGTCCTTTTCCTTCCCTACCCATTCTCCTTCCATCTGTACATGTACAATAAATATCTATTATGAATCTATTTTTAGAGAGGCAATACGTTTATATGTACTGTCATAGTGATCATCATAGACACATTTGTTCAAATTATTTTCAGAATTTAGTGGAATTTGTTTTTTTACCAACTGCTATCAGCTAATTATAAGGAATTCGCGCCATATAAAATCGTGTATAAATGTATTATCAGAAATTTATCTTAACTGGTTCCAGTGAATTTTATGGATGTAATGACTATAGAAATAGCAGTTGGATAATGACTTATGCTCTCCATAATGGCCTCTTGTCACTTGTCACCATTTTCAACATACTCTCCTTTTTTCCCCTTTCATTCCTTTACTGAAGATCTTTTGTAGCACCGAACAACATATCCTAATTAAAAAGTTACGTCTTCTTTAGATAAAGTTTTATCTCGTTTAGATTGAATTTATCAGTCCTGTTTATATCATCATCATCATCATCATCATCATCAAGTGCTGACAGCACGGATCTCCATGACGCTTCCTCGCCACCCGGTTTACCAGGTAAAGGGATGGGGAAATTCATGCTCACCGAGCATTAAAGCAGGAAATGAAAGAATGAAAATGCAAACGTATAATTGACCCTATGACACGACAATTCCTCCTCCTCCCCCCTCATCCTTTCCCCCTCCTCCTCATCATCATTATCATCATCAGGTAGCGCTGACAGCAGAGATCTCCATGACACTTTCTCGCCACCCAGTCTACCAGCAAGAGATGGTTGAATTCAAGCTCACT
>CM042138.1:2327017-2349517 GCA_023376005.1 Doryteuthis pealeii | reverse complement strand
GGTAGGTTTATGTGTCCGTTTGTGTGTGTGTGTATGGGGATGGTATATTTATATTTAGCTATGTATTAAACTGAGTTTTGTTTTGGCACAGAACCACAAGTAATAATGCTTTATCAGACCGACTTTATAAAGATACCACCTCAGAAATACCACCGAGTCACCTAGGTTTGGTACAAGGTCACAAGCATTGAGCACGCATTGAACATTGGTGTTATTTGCTAAGCTTTTATTAATTTCGTATACAAACTTTGTGTGGCTAAAAGTTTTTTTGTTCTTAACTGCGGTGATTTGACTTTACATGACCAGTGACTTAATTTGCCCTCTGATTTAACCTGGATGTTCAACAGGCTAATTACTACATATATATGTTGTCGGGTTTTAAGAGTCAAAAATAAGACGAACGACTGGTAAAAATGAATACAAATGTATTGAACAACAAGGAGTAGAAATTACAGCAAAGAAAGTGGAAATTGCGTCCGACCATACAGTTACGAGCTGACTCGCATTGCTTCGTGTCAAGCCACAATTGTTCCTGCTACTTATAGTAGTCGTCGGCGCATTCCATTTATGTACATAGGTTATATCACCTATAACAAATATATATATATATATATATAGGGTGTTCGGGACATATTTATATTTGGTTATTTTTCTCCGTAGGCTGGAGGTATTGACGCACACTACGCGTCATTTAAAAGCTTGGATCCTTCTTCATTCATATACGTGATGACAGATAGAATGGATGACTGGAACCCACATGAATGATGGAAAAGAATAACTTGTATCATGATTATCTATGCCGGCCACCAAAATAAGGAGATTATGGTTGCTGCCCAATGCTCCCTGAACACTGTAAAAACAATGAGACATAAAATGGAGAATTGCAATGGAGACTACGAGACTGTGGCTAGAAGAAAGCAATATAACAGACGATCTGATTGCGTTCGTACAGCAGAATTCCTCGAAAATCTGCAGAAAAAGTGTTGAATGACCCTCAGATGCCTGCGTGGAGTTGCTAAACTTTGTAGTCAAGCCCTGGATAACAAGGGTAGCCAATGGTAGGCCATATGTATGGCAGCAGGATTTGACCCCCTGTCACACCTCAGGGAAAAGTGAAAAATGGTTGTTGGCGAATTTTTACAACTACATCAGTCCCAATGTTTGGCCTCCGAACTCCCCAAATCTTATTATGTATGTGGCGCTGTTGAGAAAGACACCAATCGTCGTGCCAGTACTACAAAAGCCCAGTTAATCGACAGAATTAAGGAAGTTTTTGAAACTCTTCGCAGGGAAACTGTAACATCAGCTTGCTCAAGGTTTCGGAGATTGAGGCGGTTATTTTGAGTGAAACTTGTTGACACTAGTGTAACTTCCATGCCTGTTGAATTTCTTTACAATCCATTAAATTTTGTAGTTACCAAGCACTTTTCTTTTTCCTTATGAAACTGTCAAATTTATCCCGAACACCCTATATATAGCAATAGCATAATCTTTACAGACCATTGCCATCCCTCACAATCCCATAACTTCACTACCAGAACCCTTCCTTGCATGAGCCCTCAAATGACTCATCAAACCCGTTGCAGACCCACAAAGTTTCATGCAAGTATGACATAGAAAGGACATCCTTCCCGTTGAATCAGATGAATCAGATGATAAAAGCTGATGCTTATGCACCACCACATGTCTCTTAAGACCTGAAGCTGACTTACAGACCTTGCCACAGATAGCACAAGACACATTGTTTGTTCCTGGAATTTGCATGAATTGACCCTGGTGAGATTTCCAATGATTGAAATATCCAGCCTTAGAAAGCAGAATTCGACCACATGTCTGACATTTCCAACTCTCCATGTTCTCTCCAATATGACAGGTGTAACCCTTTCGAAGTTGATGCTTTAGGTTTTCATGCAGGATTCTTTCACTCTCAAAACCGGTACAGCCATCATCGGCATGAACTCTCCAGTCAGTTCTCTCCAATGCCAGCTTTTCCCAGTTGTCAAGATTTATTTTTATTTTTACAAGGTTTTTTTTTTAAGCAATCCTTATACCTCTTCCAAGGTTTATGCTTTTGCCATCATGCAGCTGACCGTAAAAGGGTTGCTTTGGCAATCTAGCATCACTCATACGGACAACATGACCTACCCAACGCATTTAAGTCGTTATGATAAGAGTTTCAATGCTTGTGCATCCTTCCCTTATAAGGACTTATGTGTTAGGTGTGTTGGAATTCCACTTGATGTTTAGAATGCGTCTCAAACTTCTGATGAAAGTGTTCAAGAATTTTCAAATGTCCTCGAAACAATGTCCATGTTTCCGAGGAGTACAATGAAACACTTAACACGCAGGACCTATAAACATTCAATTTTGTTTTATGGGTAATGTCGGTATCAGACCATAACCGTTTATATATATATATATATATATATATATATATATATATATATATATATATATATATACCAGTAAAAATCGATATTATAAATCGTGACTGACATAATAAGCTTATTTGTAGAGGCTGATCTAATTCATTCCATTATTGGTTAGTTGGTTGGATTTTATTTTGCCAACAATTGTTGGGTTATTTTATGTCAAAGACTTTTTGTTTTATTCATTCTTGATGGACATTCAACATCTTTTTAAAAATCAATCTTTAAAAAAATAATCTTTATCAAACATATTAAAAAATATGTTTGATCTATTAAACATATAGATGGACCATAACGGGTTCTACCTCTCCGGGTCAGAGTGGACCTGGGAGTAATGGCAATGAAGGGGTACTCCACACTCAACAAATCTCCAGAATTGGAACTTCACCATTAAATACAGTTTAACGTCATACCTAGAACATTAATACCCTCAGCCACCGCCTTCTAGCACATACATGATAAAAAGGGTTGGGTGTTTACCATAAGGGAAAAAGGATTAGGACAATTGTGAAGGTGCTCGAGGTTGACATGACCAGCGTATTGATCGGAGAGGACTTTCTCCGACTGCCCGTCTACCCTAAGGGCCAAAAAGGAGTGTTGCAGGTCATGGACTGCTCATCCACCAAGAATCCGTCCTTAAGCATCACGGGTCACCACCAATGGCCAACAGGTGACATCATTGAGGAGAATTTTACCCCTGTGTATTCTTCTGTCACAGTAGGCAGAGCGATTCGTTCCATTTGAATATATATATTGACTCATCAATAGGGTATCGATTAGTTTGTTAGCATCAATACTCGTAAGCACATCTGTTTTTTGGTTTCTGGTCTGTGTCCAGACAAATCCCAACGTTTGAGTGCATCCCATTTCTCCATCCACTTGGAATCGAGACAAAAAAAAAAAAAAAAAAAAAGGTGAAAAGTAAAGAAAAAAATGTATTTACATATTTCTAAAAATAATTTCAAAATCGTGAAGATATTTTTAGAAATAGATTTTTGTAATTTTTGTGGTTTGAAATAAATATTTTTGTCCTCAGTGTCTTTCTTCTTGGAGAAAGGCTGGAAAAAAGGAAACATCTTTAAAAAACAAAAACAAAACAAAAGAAACCATAACAAGAAAGATAATGACTTATAGATTTGAAATAAAACTTTCTATTGACCACATATTTTTTCCTACTTGCTAAAAACTGTATGAAGAATAGTCTAAAAGATAAAAGGAAGGAAAAAATAATTTGAAGTTAATAAATGTCAAAATCTGTGAACATAAAACACAAAACATTTAATTAATTTCATATTTTAGATAAAGCATTGACAACACGTGCAATTTTATGTTTGAAAATGCTTCATATAAGAAGTAATATATATATATATATATATATATATATATATATATATATATATATATATATATTTAATATTGATAACATAGGGTGCTATATTTATAAGTAAATAGCGCCCAATATCGTGAATACACAATTTATATCAAAGTTAGCGTGGATATGAAATCAACGGCGCTTGGTTACTGACAGTTTCTCCTCAAGCCATGTGACTCACACATACATGCACAGACAGACAGATAGACAGACACACATAAACACACACACACACACACACACACACACACACACACACACACACACATATATATATATATATATATATATATATATATATATATATATATATATACCTACGTCCGTAGCGAAACAGTTCTCCTGGACGGTTCTGTTTGCATTTCTGTCCCGGAATAAATAAATATAATATATATATATATATATATATATATATATGTGTGTGTGTGTGTGTGTGTGTGTGTGTGTAGGGTGACCCCCCAAGAACAGACTTTATTTTGAAAGTCAGACTTTTATTCCTTTTGGTCACTCTGTATATATATATATATATATATATATATATATATATATATATATACATACAGGGTGACCCAAAATCAACTGCCCTGACTTTCAAATAAAGTCTGTTTTTTTATCACCATATATATATATATATATATATATATATATATATATATATATACTGTACGAAAACACCCTATATGTCTTAAAATTGTCTTTTCTATGGATATGTCGTTAGAAATACTTAATAAAAAATGTTAAAATGCATTGGTATACCTGAACTGAAATTAGTTTCATAGATCATCATTTCTACAAACTGTTTTCGCTTTGGCTATGGCAATGCAATTGAATACCGATCTTTCGGTCGGATGATAAGCTATTTTCCTTTGAGATTGGGGATCAACTGACAACTATTACTAAAATGTACCAAAAACTCATTATAAGCAAAAAGGGAATTTGGTTCATCTTTGTATCTCGTAGTGTCAGTTGCACTGAGAATTCTCATTCTTTTTTTCTTCTTCTGTCTTTGTGTGTCTGTTTAGACCGATTAATCATACGTTCCTCTTGCAAGTTATTTTTTTCTTTTTCCGGTCAATGGAAACCTACAATTTCTCTATCATTTGATCATATCTTTACGCATTTCCCAAAGGTTTTCTTTCAATCTTCAATCAGTAAAAAGTATTCAGGTTTCATTCTTGACCAACCCTATTTTCCTCTGAAGACCCATTTCTTTTAAAGCAAACTCCTTTACATTCTAATTCATATCATGTTGCCAGCTGTGATATTTCTCGCGCTTTCGAGAGAATTCTGGCACGTATTGTTTATTTTGACCTCGTGTTGTCCCCAAATGGAAGGCCAACTAAAGAATTAATCTTTCGAACAAGAAAAACGAAAAGTAAAGAATAAAGGGAAGAAAAACAAGTATATTATATATATATATATATATATATATATATATATATATATATATATGGAGTCACACACGCTTCGATATATCTCTATTAATAATGGAGATTCGTTGTCTATATGTGTGTAATCGAAACTAAGTCACTGCAAAATCGTTAATAATAAAGAATAAGAAACAAATAATAAATAACAACCCTGTCTTATTCATCTTATTATTCATCTTTTTAAATATTCATTATTAATATTCATAAGATTTTAAATAATCAATATTATTGTAATATTGAATGAATTTAAATGAAAACTATGGAAGTAATTAAAATGTTGTATAATATATTAATATATTAATATATAATATATATATATATATATTGTTGGGGAACAATTTTGGACGTAATTTCTGTTGAGTTTGATTTTTCATTTGATTTATATTTATATTGGCATGTTGATTTCAAAACTGCAGTCAGTTTTCTTCTATTATATAAAGTCTTTTTTCTACAGCTTACTACCAAAATAAGCAATATTGTATTGCTTGTCTATACGTAATAGGACTGGTCAACTGATTGTGTTGATTGTTTTATTGAAAATGAAGGAGAATTATTCAGATCTGGTGACTAGGTTGATTCCCAGTGAAAAAACAAACATCAATGCATTTATGAAGCATTTGTCTATTTTGCATATTTTGAATTAAAACTTGTCGATTAAGTTTCAATTTCAAATAGTTTTATTTTTTACTCTAATAAATTTGATAATTTTACTTATTTATGATACAAAACCTCTGACATTGACTTTTAACTCCCACCCCCTGAGACAATATCTTTCAAAAAATAATCTTTATACCGCCCGATCGGCGTTTTTTTGTGTTATATAAAACAGTAAGGTGAGAGGACCAAATCGCCATGAAATGTTTTGAACAATCCCTAAAAATGAATTAATAATGGGCTGGTTATACAATTGGTGTTATAAATGGACCCGATTGTTTAACCCCGGGACTCTCAGTTTCGTGCAAATACTCATTAGACGGGAAGGGGGTTGGCTGTAGCTACGGTGAATATTGGGTGTCAGACAAACTTGTTCAGACAACGTTTAAATCCCCCCTATATATATATATATATATATATATATATATATATATATATAGTCATCCACAGACACATGTTTCGACTTATCATCGATTCAGCTTCAGTCAGTTTAACCGCTCCGCTATCGTCACCCACAGAATGCGAAGGGGATTTTAACTTTTATAATACACACATCTGTATGTATGAAAAGGCCGGCATAGAGTGCTACATCTCTTTTATGGGAGAGCGTTACGTTTACGTTTTAGTAGGTGGTCGGCAGCGAAATCCCCTCCAAAGTGCTCAACCCCAGGGGGATGGGGATGGGGATGGGGAGCATATATAGTCATAGGCATATATGTATATATATATACGTGTGTGTGTATGTGTGTGTGTTTTTGTGTTTGGTTGTGTGTGTGTTGTCGAGGTGCTCGTAATGAAATAGCTATCGTCGCTGGAAATGGACACAATAACCCATTTTCAAATCCTGGACGTAGCTGTTTGCATTTCACAAAACGCTAATAACGTTGGGAAAAAAGTCTGCATTCAAGTATTCTTCCTCCAGCTATGGGCAAATAGTTGGCATCATTGGACTTTTATTCCCATTTCCTATTCTTAATGCAATGATTTTCCCGGCAAAATCAGATCTATAAAATCGGATATGAAATCTTCAAATGAGTAAAAATCCAACTGAATGAGGCAAAAAAAAAAAAAAATGTCGAAATTGATTTATATCTGAAGTAAAATTATTTCTAATACTCCGTATATGTAAAACTATATACGCAAATCTCAATTTTGTTGAATCCTATCAAGGAAACACTTGAGATCATCCACCTTTCACACACACACACACACACACACACATATATATATATATATATATATATATATATATATATATTGGTTTGGAGGTTGATTTTGAAGGCTATCACAATGCAGGTGTAAAGATTAAGGTATCAATGGTGTTGTTACATTATTCTTTACACCTGCATTGTGATAGCCTTCAAAAGCCACCTCCAAACCAATATATACACAATGCTTCAAGCAAATTATAAAACTCTCTTATATATATATATATATATATATATATATATATATATATATCAATGTGTATGGTTGTCACTATTATGCTTGTAGAAGCAGTAGTAATTCAACGTACAGTGTTATTAGAAGAGTGCTCAATATCTGTGATAGAGCGTTAATAGATTTTTAAAAACACTTTCCTTGCCCGATGACTGCCACAGAGCAAGAAACCAATAGTAGCAAAATTCTTCCAATGATAATAAATATAAGCTAAAACTTTTATCTATCTATCTATCTATCAATCTATCTATATAACGATAAAAATAAGGCTAAACTGCTAAAATGAGAAAGGAAAAGAATTAACAAAAACAATGGCATATTTGTCTATCTTTGTTTTGTTTACTTATACGCTGGTTACTCACAGAATAAAAAAACAAACTTTCAAAGCCTCGCTTTGAGCTCCATCTTATCTTTTGTTAAATTATCAAACGGTAAATAAACCACCTTATTTAAAAAATATTTGCAATGTCTCTTTTGTTTCTTTCAACGATGTACGACGATCTTTATTTCTTTATTTTTATTTTTTGCAATCAGATTCCATATTTGCTAACCTAATAACCAGAAATCAACACACACGAAAGAACGCTCCAGACGTAACTAACCTGGATTTGACTCTTCTTTTCTTTTACCTGTTTTTATTTCTGTGGAATTTATCGACAAAAAAATCAAATAGATAAAACCCCGCGAACTTTTTAAGTCGTCGAGCAAATTTGTGCACTGTGTTAAGTTTAGAGATTGCCAAGTGATTTCCCCCCCTTTTTTTGCTTTGTTGTACATTTACTGAGGATCAATCATTCGTTTATTCTATTTGCGGATTTTTCCAGATAAAATTGGATCTGGATAAACATTTTGGGCTGAAAAAAATGCCAATATGAGAAATGATAAAATATGAGATGAGTATCCGTCACGGAAACGAACTTTTTTGTTTAATGGCATATCAATCCTCGTGGGTTATGAAAGGCCAAAAACAATCCTCTTAGAAGAACAGTAGTGGTACTATTTAATCCATGTCTGGGGTATGAGGTTGGTCATACCTTTCTCAAGTTTAGTAGTCAGAAAGTGAAGGTAATAGGGCAACTGGAGTTCGAACTCGCTAACAACGAAGTACACACACACACACACACACACACAGACACACACACACACACACACACATATATATATATATATATGTGTGTGTGTGTGTGGTAGGTGGTTAAAATAGAAGATTGGACTATTCCACTTATGTATTTGGGTCAAGTTTACTTCCTGGATCCCGATAGACTGCTGGTTTTAAAGTGGACACTTTCATCTATATAAACTGAACATTTCACTGTGTTCAAGCATTTAGTGCAGAGCGTATTTGGTTACGTCCTATTTTCCTTTTGTCCGGTTACTGGACGCTAGTAACAGCCTTCCCGTGGGGGTGAGTATGATATTTATTCTACATCTCTCCTTCCTAAAGATCAGTTGTGTGCGGATGACGGATGTCGTGAGGTGGACTTGGCAGGTGCACCGATCGATAGGGACGGGTAGAGAGAGAGAGAGAGAGAGAGAGAGAGAGAGAGAGAGAGAGAGAGAGAGGGTCAGTGGCGCTGACAACCCGACGTGATGATGATGGTATTGAATGACCCTCGTATAAATGTTATTTTATTTTATTTATTGAAAGTTGAATCTGTACTTTTAATCTTGGTAAAGTCGTTTCTTTGTTTAATGATATATCAACCTTTGTGGGTTATTTAATGACAAAGCATTTCTTCGTAGTACGATTTAACCCATAGCTGGAGGGATGAGGGTCTTCATACCTTTGCCATCGGTATTAATCCGAAAGTGAACGCAGCAGTGTGACTGGAGTTCGAACTTGCTTACAACGGTATCGCAGTCAAGCACATTATTCACTACGACATCTGGAGGGACAGGATCACAAACACAGCAGTTCTACAGAGAGAGAGAGCTCAACTCCCCAGCTTGTGTTCTTTACTGTGACAGCATCGTCTCCGATGGTTGGGTCATGTCTGCCGAATGGACGATGGACGAATACCGAAGGACATCCTCTCTATGCAGAGCTTTCGTCTGGTAAGAGACAGATTGGTCGCCCCCAGCTGCATTTCAAGGATGTCTGCAAGATCGATCTCAGGTGCTTTGGCATTGCCCCTTCCAGCTAGAAAAATTTGACTCATAACCGCCCTCGGTGACGGCAGGCTCTCTGTAGAGGAATGTTCATGTCTGAAGTCACGCTGACGCCACACCATGAAGCTATGAGGTCCAGAAGAAAGCAGTGGCAACAAAGCACCGGCACATCAACATCTTCAGGGACAGCCTTCACATGCGATATCTGTGGTCGAGAATGTTTTTCTAACATTGGACTTTACAGTCACAGAAGGCGCTGTAACTTGAGGGACACAAAAAACTATATTATAGTCTTCTGAGACTGAAATGCCAAAAGAACTGGGACTCACTAGGGGAAAAAGTACTACATAAAGAAGACAGGGAATTATTTCAACTTAAGGAGAAAGTCTACCAAGGAATACTCAAAACTTAAAGAAGTGGGGAAACTGAGGAACGCTTTAAGAGGCAGCACGGACATTTTAAATGAATTAGTCAACCGAAGAATGTCTTTTATACGTCTTGGGAAAAAATTCAAATCGTAGATAATTGAATTCCACGTGAACGTACGTGATGGAACATTGGGTCAGCTTTTAATCACTTACCTTTTTCTACTTGTTTAACACAAACAAAAAAAAGAAAGATTATTGGACAAGATAATCATTGGTGAGGTTTACACTAAAGTCATGCAATGAGAGAACGGTTTCCAAAAGTTAAGCAGTGATCATTCCATTTATTTCAGATGGGTTACCATTTAGTAACAAAAACGGTACTGCATGTCAGACTAACATGGACATACGTGACGGAACATTGGGTCAGCTTTTAATCAGGTACTTCTTTCTACTTATATAGTTATGCGTATTTATGAGATGGGTTTAATTATGATATTTCGGACAGTTGTCCTCATCTTTATTATGTATAAACATTTATTCTTTCTACTTTTTTGACACAAACAAAATAATGATTCTTGGACAAGATAATAATATGCGAAAGTTACACTGAGACTACCAGAGATAAGCAGCAACGAGCCATTTTATTTTCAGATGGGTGACAGCAGATACTTTGTGCCAGACTAATCAGCCGAGTTAACAGGAATCTTTGAAAAGGAAGAAGCTCCAATAAGTGTAACTTGCAACACAAATAGAGTAGCAAGGATGGAAGACAAAAATATGTCCAGCAGAGATCGGATGTCGGGGCTTTGGGATTACTTCAAGCATAACATTCCTAAAAGATTTCAATTTCAAAGAGGCATTTCGTCTGATGGTCAAGGGTGAGAGAATATAATAGCCGATGGTTCTAGTCGAAAAGATGGGACTTCAAATTATCTTATAACTAAAAATGGGGAAGAAGAGTGGGTAATGTGTTTTTTTTTGTTATATTAAATAGTATCAGAAAAAAAGGAAAGAAAGAAAGAGTAAGGAAAACGTGTAAATATGTAAATTAACCCCAACATATGAAAGAGTAATCTCCCCTTTTAACGATTTTTTGTCAATTTATGATCATTTAAACATTTTTGTTATATCAAATAGTATCAAAAAAAAAGAAAAAAAAGGAAAAACTGAAAATATGTAAGTAAGTAAGTAAAGTCGTTGGGGTGACCTAAAGTCGGTATCAGCCAATCAGCGAGGGAGTCAATCCCCTTTTCACTAGTGCTAGACCAAGGAGATTGTTTTTGCATCTGAGGTGGAACGCCACACCTACAGTCAGCTTCTTACTTTACCGCACAAGTCCCTGTGCTACTCATACGCTGGCGAGGGCCGGTTTCAAACTAGGAACCTTGTGGGTTCTAGCCGAACGCTCTAACGACTGAGCTAACCCGCCCCTTATGTAATTAACCCCAAAATATGAAAGAGTAATCTCCCCTTTTAACTATTTTTTTGTCAATTTATGATCATTTAAACAAGGCTTGACAAATAAAAATAGTCACTGTGGACGAGAAAATTTCCTGCCGAGAAACCAGAAAGAGAAAAATCATTCGTAGACCAAGAATATTGTTCAGAAATTCAAACTAAACTGAATCCGCGAGAGTAAATGCTCTTGCCAAATACGTGCAGATACAGGAAGTAGGAGGTCCGTGTATAAGTTAAAATAAAGTCGTCGGGGTGGCCTAAAGTCGGTATCAGCCAGAACAGCGAGGAAGTATGTCCCTTTTTCACTAGCGCTAGACAAAGCAGATTGTTTTTGGCATCTGAGGTGAAGCGCCACGCCTACCATCAGCTCATTACTTTACTGCACTGATCCATGTGCTACTAAGTTGTTGAAGGTCGGTATCGAACCCGAAACATTGCCAATACGTGCAGATACATGAAGTTGGAGGTCCGTTTATCATAACGGTTCGTAAGAAATGGAACGGGTAACCCAAGTTCTAATCCTGGAAAGGCTGTTGGTATCTCACTTCGGGGTAATGTCCTTGGAAAAAAAATGAATTCATCTGTTTTCCCCCCAGCTATGGGTAAATGTTACATAATGAATGGGCATAGCATATCAGTTTTGTAATGAAGTGTAGGATTTAAATTTAGAATTAAGGTCACCTTGACTTGTCTGTCAAACATTATGAGTTATACTGTATTTTTCCAGTAGTCGTTAAATTTGAATAGTTTTTTAATGGGCGCAAAATTTGAAAATTGCAACGATAAGCAGATGCACCCTTAACAAGAATTCCTTGTTTTCATATGAGTCTCATCGGAGGATTACCACAGGAAAAAGACCAACGATATAGAAAACAAGAAAAAAAAAAAAGCTCCAGAGGAGTTGTATGGTCAACAAAATCTTCTACGCACAGAAGATACGAAATACGAAATCATTGTCTTCGTCTAACACACACGTGCACACACACACACACACACACACACAAACACACACACACACACATACACACACACACACACACAAACACACATATATATATATATATATATATAATATATATATATATATATACATATATGTATACATATATGTATGTAAAATTAGGATTAAAATTTAATGCTGAAGGTGTTTTTATTCCGCGAGATCTTACAGTGCTCTTTGCAAGAAAATGTTGAACAATATCACAATATATTTCAAAGTATAAAATAAGAACGAGATAAAACTCATGACCCAGGGTTTCATGTTGTCGATCCTAAGCTAATATTCAACACGTCTGAATATGTTACATTCAACTGAACATATATGCATTTTTAGTCACGTGACCAGATGTAAATGTGTGCGTATGTGCACAGGCATTAAACACACACACAATCACATAGAGGAACAGACGTCTATGTGTGTATGTTTGTACCTGTATGTGTGGTTAATAATCATACACACATACAGTGGAAATACACTAATACACATACATATGTATATATATATATATATATGTATATATATATATGTATATATGTGTGTGTGTGTGTGTGTGTGTGTCTGTAATCATTAAATGTGCAGACACATACACACACATATATGTATATATGTACTGGTGCATCCTCAGTGTGTCTGTGTGTACGTAGGTGTGGAATCATTGAATATAAACACATGCACACACACACACACACACACACACACACATACACAGAGAAACAGACGTGTGTGTGCATGTGTGTACCTATGTGTGTGTTTAATGATCACACATATATACACTGGGGATTCACTAATATATATATATATATATATATATATATATATATATATATATATATAAACGTGTGTGTGTGTGCATGTGTGCATGTGTGTGCCTGTGCATGTGTGTGTATGTGCTTATGTGTGTCTAATCATTAAATGTACACACATATATATGTATATATATACTGATGCATTCCCAGTGTGTCAGCGTGTATGTGGTTGTGTAATCATCAACTACGAACAAATTCACACACACACACACACACACACACACACACACATATATATATATATATGTACGCATGTATGTGTGCATGTGTTTGTGGTTAATGATTACACACCCACGTATACACACCCACACACTGGGATGCACAAGTATATATATAAACATATATGTGAGTGTGTATATGTGTACGTTTAATGATCACCCCCCCCACATATATATATAATACATATATATATATACTGGTGCATCTCCAGAAAAGATTAGTGAGTGGTCATTTGTTCGGTACCATTTTACCATTTTCCTCCTGGTCGGCCATTTCGGGACATAGAAACTCTGACCGTTCTTTTCTCTTTCCCTCGTAGCATTTTCTTTCAGCCATTCAGGGCCAATTTCGCTTCTAACCGGAAAGTCGCTGTTCTAATCTATAATTGTCAGGTTCGATTTATGGCCGGAAGAATTTACTCAAGATAAGCACTGACTTGCACAGGCTGGAAGAAATGTCTCCGGGGAGATGAGGCTAGAGAACAAAAAGGACAAGTATGCTACCTACTTACCTTCCTGCTTCTCTCTTAAGATTCTTTCTTTCTTTGGTTATATATTATTCTCAACATATATCTCTCTATCGTCAATGTACGTATCTTCAAAAGTGGCGTGAGGTAATGCTGCAGATCACTGATCACAGTGAGACGATTTCGAAACCAAGCTGTGGATGACTGTGACAACTTAACACTAATATACAGGGTGAACCATAATGATGAGACACATTTTAAATGCTATTTGCTCAGATTACAAAATGGACACAGAGCATTAAGTATATTTATTACATAACTGGTACACAGGGGTTTTACATGCAATCTAAGATTTGAATATTATGTCCTTGAGATGGTTACCATTATGACGAAAACATTCGAGAGCTCGATTTCTCATATCACGTAATGTGTGGTTTAGCATATCAACTGGAATAGCTGTCATCTCTCTACAGATGCTTTCTTTCAGTTCCGCTATCGTGTGGGGTCTGATTGCGTATACCCAATTTTCCAGGTAACCCCACAGAAATAATCCACTGGGGTTAGATAAGGTGATCTGGATGGCCAATGGATATCTTCGACAACATAGGCAATTTCTTTTGGACTTCACGGCATTATGAGGATCACCAAAATCAATACCCAAAAGTAATAAAAAATTAATGTAATATTCAAATCTTAGATAATATGTAAAACTCCTGTGTATCAGTTATGTAATAAATATATTTAGTACTCTGTGTCGTTTTTATACTATGGGAAAATAGCATTTTAAATGTGTCTTATCATTATGGTCCTCCCTGTATTTGATAAATACAAAGGAGAGTCAAAAATTATTCGCACTTTTGCCATAAGTACAAGTAAAGTTGTCGGGGTGGCCTAAAGTCGGTATCAACCAGACAGCGAAGAATTCTGTCCCTTTTTAACTTGCGCTAGACCAAGCAGATTGTTTTTGGCGTCTGAGTTGGAGCGCCACACCTACCATCACATCCTTACTTTACTGTACAGATCCCTGTGCTACTGAGTTTGCGAGGGCCGGTGTCGAACCCGAAACCTTGTGGTTTCTAGACGGACACTCTACTAACTGAGCTTGACCGGCCCTTCTTTATTATTAGAAGAAAGCGTGTTTCGAATGCGAGCTTATAGATGTCACTCTTGTGGTCAGGTGATTGAAGTTTGAGCCTGATCGTGCCATGCTGCTTGCTATCTTTACAGTGTAAAGATGGTCGCTCTACTACCAATAAGCACCAAGGAAGTAACCCAATTTCTCTAGTCAGAGGGAGTTTCAGGGGCTGAAATTCATCAGAGTCTTTTAGCCCAACACGAGAACAGTGCACTACCTTTCAATAACTTTCAAACTTTCAATAACCAAGCATCGTTGACAGTTTGTCGTTAATGCGGTTAGAAATGGCCTTCTGAGTATAATTGGCACACACACACACACACACACACACACACACACACTCACACACACACATATATATATATATATATGATCACGTACATTGTGTACGTATGAGCGTATACTGGATTAGTTATAGTTAGGTACTATTAGTGAGTAATAGATATGTTAACTTCATTAACATATCTATAAATATACATCTGATTTTGAAGGGAAAATATTTAGCGGATATTCAGTAATTGTCAAAAAATCTACATTTTACCATTATTCTTATACGGACGCTGACACAAGAAATATTTATTCTGAAAAAGAATTCGCCAAAAATGATTTTATATGAAGGCCATTAATTCGTATAATGATAAATGTCTTTGTTGGTAGATCAGTTGCTACTATGTTTACAGACATAAATAACAATATAGATGCCAAATGAATTGAATTATAGATATATATTGAGATTTGCTTATCCATCGATTTACGCGCTTGAAATAAACTACACATTTTCGTAGAAACGAAATCACATAAAGTGAAAACAGAATGTGAAAGAACCTTTTGTAATGTAATGGGTGGCATGGAAGGGTTTTGGAGTGAATTCAAATTGGATACAAATAAAAAGGAAACTTAATTTCGAGGGCAGGGGGGGGGGAATGAGAGACAAGAAAGACCTGGACCCTAACGAAGCGACTAGAGAATAAACTAGATGGGAGCTGCACAAGAATGCTGAGTGTGATCCTGATCAAGACGTGGAAACAACACCCCACGAGAAAACAGCTATACGGCCACCTGCCACATATCACCCAAACCATCTGAGTAAGTCGGCCAAGACACGCGGGACACTGCTGGAGAAGCAAGGACGAACTCATAAGCAACGTCCTCCTGTGGAAGCCAGCACATGGGCACGCCAGTGTGGGCCGACCAATAAAGACGTACATTGACCAGCTCTGTGCAGATACAGGATGCTGCATGGAGGACCTCTCGAGAATGATGAGCGATAGGGACGGATAGAGAGTGATTGCCATGGATATCCGTGCAAACAGCGCGACATGATGATGATGATGAAGTAGCAGACAGGGTGACCTTTTGAAAATTGACTCATGAGTGAGTCAGGTCATCGTAAATAGGCCCAAAGGAAAGAGGGAATCTGGATTAGTCACGGGTGAATGCTACCAACGACTGATTGTAATTAGGCCAAATAGCGGAAGCTTCGAGTTTTCTGGGAGAATCTAGTGGCTTCTAGACTGGGGCTGTATTTACCAAGATAAAAATCAACAATGAATGGAACGTTAATTCTTCGACACTTTTCTTCCAGTGAGTTAATCATTGCTCAAAACATATCCGAACTGCGACATCATAATGAGCAATTTAAAACTCCAGTTAAGCAATGACGTTCATTTTCGGACTAATACATTTGAGAAAGGTATGAAACCCAATACCCCCTCCCCCAACCAGCCATGGTTTAAATAGTATCACGACAATTCTTTTATAAGTATGAGAAAAAGAAGAGAAAAAAGAAATGAATTTCCAAAAATTTTAGTTCTAGGTTTTAGCTGATCAGCTTACACTGGTGTGTCTATGTGTTCTCTGTTTAGTTAGAGTCCAAGTGGTGCATCTATACAGTAGCACTGATACAGTTACAGAGTGATTGCTGAGCCGGCTTCAGAATGCTTCGGCCTCGGAGCAGCTAAGTAAAATTAACAGCGTTGATCCCAGGGGTCCATCCCCTCAGGCAATACCTGTCCCCTTGATTTAAATGGACAGGGCTGTGTTTATTGCCCAGCACCTGAGGTGTCCCCTTGAGGGGGAATGCCGACGCATATTTTGTACCTACCAACCATGAGCTTCGGCTTGTGGGTGGGCCCACATGAAAATGTCCCTGTGTCAAGCCCTCATAAGTGGGATGAGAGGCAAATACCCTGATACAGCTACAGAGAGATCAGATTTTCATATGATCAATAATCTGTCCCCATCTTTATAGTTATTTATACAACGTTTCAGCCGATATGCCCTCCGGCCTTCTTCAGGTATTTCTTGTCGGACTCGGGAACCTTCTCGGATTCGGGAACCATCTCGGACTCGGGAACTTTCTTGTCGTAATCGGGAGCCATCACGGAACTTTGAACCTAACCCTTTATTCAGTCCACGGGGGTATCCTGTTCTCATTCCGCTAACCATAGCTGGGGTAGTTGTGTTAATTGTTTTTCTATGTTACTGCCGCTTCTCAGGATTGAACCCGGAATCCAGAGATAACTGTCACTTAGAACTGACTTAACCTAACTACCTTATCCACTAAGCCATGTGTCTAGCATTCAGAGAAATAGTAAGATTTTGATTTTTTTCAATAGATTTCTAACATGAATGTGCATAGATAGATACCTATGAAAACAAATCGCCTAATACCTCTTGTACAAGTTGTGTATGTATTAACCCAACCCCTCCCACCACAATCAGGATGCAACAAAACGCACATTTCTACGCTGGTTGAAATCAGTGTTTTCTTCTCCTAAAGTGGTTGGCCCAACCAAGGATAAATCACGGAATGTACCCTACTATTTACCCATAGCTGGGAGGAGAACAGATAAATTTATGCCTTAGCCAAAAGAATATGCGTGAAGGGAAAGACAAACAGTCTCGTCTTAGGTTTGAACTCCGGTCACCGATTCCATTTCGTATGACGATAATCGTTACGATCACACACCGACTGTGTAAGTCTACTCGTGTAGAAAATCTATTGTTTGCACAGTACCCATTCACTTGCTGTTGGAACTTTCTGCCTTGGAAGACTAATCTTTGGATTAACACCAGAGGCTATCCAAAGACGTCTGACTTAAGAAAAACTACAGACTTTGATTCATATATACTAGAAAATATATGCACCCTCCGGGTGCAAGTATTTAAGTTTTAATGTAATAAAATATCATATTAGATTAGAAAGACTAACTAAATAAGAATGAAAAAAAAAGAAGAAAAAAGATTTGAAACAGAGGGGACTATAATCGAAAAATAGAACAACTGAAACTTACTCTTCCATCACTCCCGTCTTTCATAACTAATTTTTTCTAATTTAACTATTTAGTTAAAATAGGAAGTAAAGAATAAAATTACAGTTATTTCTTCTTGTAAATAATTTTCTTTTAAGATTTATCACCGAGACTTTTGCTCAAATTCATAAAGATAAAACCAAACAATTAGAAATCAATAATACCAAGCACATATTTATTAAAATCAAATTTTAAATATCAATATGCAAATTAGCCTTCACATTCACACTGTAAACCGCTATTTTGTGGTATATATAAATACAATTGCATGTTATTCGTATGTATATATGGCCAACAGTATTAATAATGTAAAACAATTTTATTAATAATTGAAGGTTTAAAAGAATGAAATCATGGAGAATTTGACGTAAGTAATTAACGCAATTGTGACTTGAGTAGTGATATAGTTTCGGTTACAGACAGAAAAACACACAATCTCCATTATAATAAGAAGATTGCAAGGAAAACTGGAGACGAGGACATCGACTGTATTTGGTGAATAATAACAGAAGAATCGAACCCCTAAAAATGACTTCACAGATTTTAACAATAGTCATTGAGGATCCTGTCCCACGAATGACGAAAACTCCCAAAAAGGCATTCTCAAGAAATAATTTAACAAAGGCTTATAGAATAATCAAATGGCGGCCGTACAGCTGATTTTTTGTGATATGCTACTTCCAGGATTTATCGAGTATCCTGCATCTTCGTGTAGTTCCTATGAAGCTTTTTCTCTAAGCGTTTCGTTAGAGTCCAACTGGTGCAGCTATATAGTAGCACTGATACAGCAACAGCATGTCTTATAACATAATCAAATGGAACATGAGAATATACTCAGGTAGAAAATCTGTAGCTGTACACTGGAGTAATCCTTAATTTTTTCCTCGTAAATTCATACCATGAAATAAACTGAACCCTCATTTTATGTCTGTGTTTTTGCAATAAATGTTTTATTGCAATACTATATATATTTTCTTTATTCTTTATTCTTTAACAAATAAAGAAAATATATTTAGTATTGTAAAATAACGGGTGCAAGAAAAATAAAACACTTATTGTAAAAACACGGACATAAAACGAGGGTTCAGTTTATTTTATGGTAGGAATTTACGAGGAAAAAGTTAGGGATTACTTACACTGGTCTGGATTATGAACTTTCTCGAAAACACCCAACGTTTTTGTAAAAACAAGAAGTTGATACTACCTACCTTAAATTTAAAATCTCGTAATTTTCTTTACACTAAGGTCAAAGTGAAACCATTTAAATTTAAGGATGGCCGTACATAGATTGGTAGGCCCGAACAGATTTAAGATAGATCGATAAATAGTAAAACTCTAGGTTAGATAGGTAGATAGATATAAATCCACTAGTAAGTAGATCGATCGACTGATTGATCGATTGATGTGAACACACCGGGTTAGACGGTTAGATAGATCGATAGATAAAAGACTGGTTGATGAAGACAAAGAAAAATGTAAAGACGTAAACAATAGAAAATAAGAATATATATATATATAATGGAATGGTTCAAAACGGTTCTTGCCCAATTACTCGTAATAGGAATCGTAGTCGAAGACGGCATCTCATTTTGTCGTGAGGAACCGATTAACGGAGTCCTGATTCGATTAGACCATCCTAATCGAATTATTTCTGATTGGCCTCTCTGTGTCTTCTATTTACATTCGCTTCATTCTTTCGGTCAGTTTTATTCACTTCTTCTAACAGACAGATACCTCACATCTTCCCTGTTGCTTATTTGTCTGCTTTTCCTCGAACGAGATAAGGACTCTTCTATTTTGAAATTAATGTTACCCCTCAATCTGTTCGTATCAAAATATCACGTGGATTTGCCTAACAGAATCCACTATAGAACTGAGAAAAAGTGGGTGCAGTCATACAATAGTACTGATACGGCTACGGCTAGGAAGAAATTATCAAAAGCTTTTTCTCTAATCGTTTCGTTAGAGACCAAGTGGGTGCTGTCATACAATAGCATTGATACGGCTACGGCTAGGAAGAAATTATCAAAATCTTTTTCTTTAATTAGCGCAATTGGTGCAGTCGTATAGTAGCATGAATCCATGAATTGCTTTCGTATTAAATAACCCATTAAAGTTTATATTTCATTGAACAAAGAAACAAAAAAAAAATATAGTCATTTATCTAATAAAGTAAAAGTAATGTCTGGGGAGTGGCCTAATGTCGTTATCCCCTTTCACTAGCGCTAGACATGGAAGAAGGTTTTTACTGATGCGGAGCGGCACACCTACCGTCACATCTTTTAACGCGCAATTACCCAAGGTATAATGCTCATGAGTTAGCAGGGACCGGTATCGAACTCGGAAGCTTACGGTTTTGAGGCAAATACTTTACCGACTGAGCTACACCGGCCCTTTTATCCAACACATATGTATAAATATATCTAAGATTTGTGTGTTGGTCTTGGGTAGCGACCCTTGATGCTTTAGGATAAAATCCTGGTGGTTAAGCAGTCTATGACATGCAAATCCACTTTGTCACTTACTTATGCTGAGTGACCGGAGAGCCACCCATCCGCATCAATCGGATGGTCATGTTACACCCTACGATTATTTTCTGCTGAAAACAATTTTTCTCCTTGTTGGATCTATGATTGTTCCAACCCTATTGGCCTTTATGACCCCCCCCCTTTAAAAAAACCTTTTTAACATATGTGTGCTGAAAGGCGGAGGCTGAGGGTAAGACATTAAACTACATCTAATGGTGAAGTTCCAATTCTGGATCTTTGGGGAGTGTGGCATGCCATTGTTGGGTTGTCTTTTCTTTGCCTGGAAGAGTTATCTTCCCTCTCGGTTCCCGTTTTTGACCACCAAGGGTTTTTATTTGTATTTAAGCGCCTGCTTTGGAACCCTCAGCCGCTCTTCTTCTTCTCCCGTGGCATCTCTGCCCATGGGTTAGACTTTTAGGTCTACACCCATCTCGGGTGGGGGGATTTCTGCCCCAACGCAACGCTAGTAAGTTGACATTGACCTATAGACTCTCCATAACAATCCATTACTTCTATATGTACATTTAGGTATCTCTTGTATACTTCCTTATTGGATCTCTATTCATGAATGTGTCCCTTTTTATATCTTCTTGGTATTTCTGTTATATGTATCATTTCCATGTGCTTGTAGTAAAGTCCTGGTGTATGTCTAACACTCGTTGTTTTGTTCAACTTATTATAACTTTGAACCTTACAGCATTGTTCTCAGGTCCCCTCGGACCCTAAGAGGTAGTATCTGTTAGGGTCCCATCTATGGGTTGGATAGAAAAGAATTTAGTTTGAAAAAATTAAATACCCAATAAGAATGAAGAAATCAAAACGTCTTCGGAATAAAGTAACCCAATAAGGGTTGATATGCTGTAAAATCCAACCAACCAGTCAACGGAGAAACCAAGTTCACAGCTTAAAATACATTTAATTTTGCATCAGAGGAAAGAAAAGGTTTAGATGTTGAGTGCTTTGGGCAGACTCCCAACTAGAACAAAGGTTTCCCTAGTGTGCGTGCCAGGAGTAAGGTTTCTAAAGGTTTTTATGTGTTGTTTCGAAGAACATTCATATGTTCATGTGAAGTCGGAACAGAAGAATTTGTACACAAGCAACTGGAGAGCTGCGATACATCAAAGAGAATAATGGAAGTAATAAAACTTAAGAAAGATTAAAAGAAATTCTTTAAACAAAAATCTTTAAAAGATAATTTGACCTGTTCGAAAAGTAAGTTCATATCAAACAGGGTGCGACATGAGGTCAATTTTTAACTGGTGTTTATCATGTGTGAATTCACATGTTTGCTTTTTTCTATACAGGTTTCTGTATTAAGGTTAACGAGCCCAGCTGTCCTACTATTTACGCTAAACTGCATCTAGTGGTAAGGTTCTAATTCTGAAACTCTTGGGAATGTGGAGTTCCTCTTCATCGCACACTCTGACCCGGAGTGGTAATACCTTTTAGGGTCTCATCTATGTGTGAAATAGATAAAAGATGAGTTTAAAAAAATTAATACACCACAAGAAGGAATAAAACAAAAATGTCTATGGCATAAATAATCCAAGGGTTTACATACCATAAAATCGAACCAACCTACCCACCTACTATTTACCCATAGGAATGATGTATATATTTCCCAAGGGTATTAGCGCTATGTGAAATGCAACAAGTCTCATTTGAATTCGGGTTACCGTATCTATTATCAAGAATTATAACCATTACACATGGGCGCCTATCTTATCAAGTGGGAATGTAAGGCTAAACAAATGTAAGGCTAAACAAATCGA
>CM042138.1:2312017-2324517 GCA_023376005.1 Doryteuthis pealeii | reverse complement strand
AAGGCGGAGGTCATTCCAAAAATGAGTTGTTTGGTTGGATTTTACGGCATGTCAACCGTTGTTGGGTTATTATATAGCGATTACATTTTGTTTTATTCATTGTTGATAGGTATTCAATTTAAAAAAAATATACTCAATTTTTGTTTAAGCATTTTTTAAAGTTCCATTTAACCCATAGATTGGACCCAAACAGATACTATCACTTTGGGTATGCGTGGAACTAGGAATAATGGTGATGAAAGGGTACTCTACACCCCAGAGCAACAGAATTTAAAATTCATCATTAAATACAATCATACCCAGCACACTCCAAAAATGAGGTAACCAAGCGAGTAACCGATGATAGTAATTTAATCATTGCAGTTCTTTTAGATAATAACCAAATAAATAATTTTTTTATAATTAATTATCATTTTGATAACTCCGATGCAATCTATTATATTTCCATATGCCACATGAACAATCTTTATCAAATTCTACAATGGCTTGATTAGTTAAGTTAAAAGTTAAAGTTAATAGAAAATGACTTGATGACATGTATTTTAAAGCATTGAAATAATTTATCATTAATAATTCTAGATTAGTATCTAGATATATAAATAAATTATTCATATCATATCTACATCTAGATAATAAATGTTATGATTAAAGTAATAGTTACCAGGTACTTTTTACAATATCATAATTTTCCTTAAGGAACCGTCCATTTTTCGGCATACCTATCCGGTACCTAAATTTTGAGCCCCACCCTGATCCAGTAATCATTGAAAACAATCTCTAATCCATTTATTATGGTCAAGTCACATTGAATGCACTGGTTCCTGCGATATCACAAAAGTCAAGCAACGATGAGCTTGTCGAATACTTACTTTGGTGGCCACTTAAGCAATAGCATATACTGTATCCAACACAAGTTCTTTGTTTATAATAAATGACTTTGGCATTAATGATCCAAAAATGGTTGCTATAACGTAAGACAATAAAACCAGACAACCAACAAACTTAATTTGAAGCTGATGGTCCGCCGGTATTTGCGTCACATCCAATAATTAATAAGAATAATATCCTATTCATTAAGCAATTTCTGAATAAATTGTGCCCCCATTATTATGAACAACATGTGGCGCTGACAGCATGGATTTTTCAGGATTCTCTCTCACCACACATCCCTATCGGTCATCGCCTCTGGCAATAGTAATTTTACTCTACACTTTGTTTTCTGATGATGAAATTAATACATTCTTGAGGATATTATATTTATTTAGTATACTTTGAATGTAAAAAGAATATCTTGATCTAACGTTTGAATGAATGATGTTATATTTTGAGGTACAATCATCATCATCATCATCATCATCATCATCATCATCATCATCTCATGTTGACAGCATAGATTCACATGAATCTCTCTCTCTCTCTCTCTCTCACCACCCGTCCCTATCGGTCATCGTTCCTGGCAAGTCCGTCCCACGACATCCAGTATCCGTTGATCAATGTAAGTATTTGCTGGGGGCTCACTCTGGTGTGCCCATGTGTAGGTGTCCACAGTAGAGCAACATAATATATTCGTTTTCACTTCTCACTTGAACCCAACCCTTTATTCAGTCCACGGGGGTATCCTGTTCTCATTCCGCTAACCATAGGTGGGGTACACGTGTTAAGCCATGTTAATTATTATTCTATATTACGGCTGCTCTGACCACGATTGAACTGCAGTCTAGAGATAATTGTCACTTTAGAACTGTTTTAATCTAACGCTGTTATCTACTAGTCTGTGTGTCCAATTGGAAAATAGTCCGAATAATACAAATAATACTAATTATCAAACCTCATCTAAAAAATTCAGAGAAATAGATCGATAATCTGTCTATAGTCGTCCATGCCTTTTCTATTCGTATATTGACATCGCTTTCTCTCGATGAGATATTACTACCTAGGTATGTGAACTGGTCTATTAATTTTAGAGGCTTGCTATCCAGTATCTTGTTTAAACGTAAGTTTTGTATAATATCAGGAAATCGATATGGCAATAACTGCCTGGAACGTTAACCTGTGGACAAGCGTATGAAGATACAAGTTGGAGTAATTTATGCTATAACGGCAATAACTTCTTTCTGAATATCAGGCAATTCTTTTTAATCTATAACAATTACTGAGAAACGTTTCTTTAATGTTCACTACAGATGGCCAAACAGTTTGATGTAGGGCTATTAAATTGGCTATGCATATTTCTTGATACCAGAAAAAGCTTTTAACGCAAGTGTTTTTATTTCTCATACAGAGAAAGAGGTTCTAATAAATAGAGGTCTTCAAACAATAAACTGGAGGCTATGTTACTGCAAAATGTATAAGTCTTTAAAAAATATTCTTATGGGCAAAAATATTCGTTTATATTAAACTAGAAGCAATACTGTTCCCTGGGTAAAATGGGATTTTAAAATGTGAGTCTCGCAGATCCATTGATTGTTTTAGTCTTCCACCATTGATTTGTCTATGTTTTAATCATGAACGCATTCCTTTCTCTTACTATTCAATTTCTAATTTTTAAATATCTTCATAAATATAAATAAAATCTTCATTATTTTTGCACAAAAAGCCAGCGCTGGCGATAGTGAATGTGTATATATATTTACTTTATCGTTATTTGTTTAATTTTGGTTGTTTCCTCCGGACATACATACACCCAACATCCCTTTATATATGTATAAATTTCCTCAGGACATACATACACACAACATTCCTTTATATATGGATTGATAAGTCAGTTAAACATTGATACTAAATTTATCACGATTCATTGAATTATTTTTTTAAAATTTAGAATTTTTGTTTTGAGTAAAAATCTAACTAAATATACCAAGGACCAAACTGTGAATGACTTAATGATGATTAAGAGATTGATTCTAACGGCATGTCAACTGATTTAGGGTTATTTTATACATAGATATTTGGAAATTGCATTCATTATACATTTATATTTTCTATTTAGTTTCTTAAGGGCCTGGTTAGCTCAGTCGGTAGAGCGGTCGGCTAGAAACCACAAGGTTCCTAATTCGATACCGGCCCTTGCCAACTCAGCCTATGAGTAGCACATGGATCTTTGTAGGTGTGGCGCTCCCACTTCAGACGCCAAAACAATTTCCTTGGTCTAGCGCTAGGGAAAAAGGGATAGACTCACTCGCTGATTAGCTGATACCGACATTACTTTTACTTATTTATTACATCGATTGAACATGTTATTGATTATGTAGGAATCTGATCACTGATAAAATAGAATGAAAATCCTTTCAGCTTGTAGCCGTATCAGTATTGCTGTATGGTTGCACCCTTTAGACTATCAAAACGTTTAGAGAAAAAGCTAGATGGGAACTACACAAAAATGCTGCTTTGAACAAATCTTGGAAGCAGCACTTCCACAAAACAATATGACCACTTACCCCCCCTTCCATTTTACAAACCATTCAAGGAATGTGAACATGACGTGATGAGCACTGTTCGAGCAGTAAGTATGAGCTCATGTGATATTTACCTGTGGATTACTACAAATGGACACACTAGTGTTGGAATACCAGCAAAAACTTTACATGGTGTGAATAATTAGCATACTGGTTTTAACAAAACGTTACTTGGTGTTATTAATTTCTGATACTGTTTTATTCTCAAAAGTATTAAAAAGCTATCCCTTTTTTGGGGGGACATTTTATTTTTTTGCACAAAACAAGACGTTGAAGAAATAAATGAAAATCTGACGCTACAAAGGCACAAGATATTTGTTGATATGAAGTGGACGCCATTACAAGTAAATTAATTCTCAGTCTGATAATTTTGTTGATACGTGAAACTAAGAGTAACGGAACACGAATACAAAATTTTTAACAGATCTATTTGACCCATTGGTTTTTATTTCTCGGAATTTTTGAGACGAGGTTTGAGAATTATTTTGATTATTTGGACTATTGTCCTCATCTTCATTGTTATCTGTACAACGTTTCGGCCGATGTGCCCTCCGGACTCAGAAACCTTCTTTTCGGACTCAGGGACCTTCTTGTAATCGGGAGCCATCACGGAACTTTGAACCTAACCCATTATTCAGCCCACGGGGGTATCCTGTTCTCATTCTGCTAACCATTGATAAGGTACATGTGTTAAGCTGTGTTAATTATCATTCTATGTTACTGCTGCTCCTGACCAGGATTGAAACTGCAGTCTAGAGATAACTGTCACTTAGAACTGTCTTAACCTAACTCCATTATCAACTAGGCTATGTGTCCAATACCTGAAGAAGGCCAAGGGCACATCGGCCGAAACGTTGTAAAGATGACAATGAAAATGCGGACAATAGTCCGAATAATCCAAATAATACTGATTTTTAATTATTTAGGATTAATTGTTAGGAAGTTGGACATATTAAACGGCAATACAGAGAATAACACTTGTAAACTGACAACTGGTTGGTATCTGGTCCCTAGCGCTTTCAACCATCTCATTGTTCTTATTCAGGGGGATTATTGTTTATATTGATGCGAGTTGTTTGTTTGATGCGAGTTGCAAATGGTTGGTATCTGGTGTGGTCCTATGCCGTGCGGGGAGACCAACTTCAGTGCACGTCCAAACTTCTTGACGGCCGAGCTGAATCTCAAAACTCTCACCTCTCACTCCTCCTTTCTCCCCTTCACCACATACTATTCCTCGTCCAATTAAAACCATGCAACACGTCTATGCTGACATCATCATTAAAAAATGTTTCCGTCCCAACACACACACCACCACTCATACCTTTCCGTGACTAATCAGGCTACTCAGACCACCCTCAAGGTTCCACGTCATGCCCATCGTGTAACACTGATTCCCAGTCAGTAAATATTACTCAAATCCAGTTTTCGGCAATCTAACAACAGTCATAAAATGGTTTGGTTTGTTTTGTTTTACGGCATATCAACCTCAGTGGGTCATTTAATGACGATAACATTTTGAAATAAAGTCATTCTTAATGGATATTCAATTTTTTTCATAAATACATTTCTCTATTTAACCCATAGATGGGACCCTAACAGGTATTACCACCCCGGGTCAGAGTGGACCGGGGAGCAATGGTGATGAAGGGGCGCTCCACATTCCGCAGACCTCCAAAACTGGAACCTCACCATCAGATAGAGTTTAATGTCATTCCCAGACATGTAGACCCTCAGCCACCTCCTTCTAGCACCCATATGATAAAAAGGGGTTGGGGCTTGCCATAAGGGCAATAGGGTTGGGGCAAAAAGGTGCTAGGGCTTGACGTAACCAGCCGATTGATTGGAGGGGGCCTCTCCAACCGCCCGTCTAGCCTAAGTAAGGAGTGTTGCAGGTCATGGACTGCTCAGCCACCTGGGTTCTGTCCTTAAGCATCATGTATTGACACCCACGGCCAACAGGTGACCCTATTGGTGGGGAGTCTTACTCCTCTGCAGAGGTGCAGTCGTTGCATTCTAATGCTCCAGCTGACAGGCAGTCATAAAATGGGCCTCAAAGTGAAACACAACATTGTGCGAGTGTAACAATATCCATACTCACCAAATATTAGCAGGTACTTGTAGTATAATGGTTACCGTCGTAGGAAATGGACATGTCTATCAAGATTCAAATCCTAGACGTGACTGCATTTCACATAGCTATAACACCGTGGGAAAGGCATAAATCTAACTATTCTTCCTGCACGAATGGGTACATGGCAGGTGAGACTAGGCTCTCTATGGCAACTGTCCTAGTAGAATGTAAATTCTCAAGTTAAACCTGTTTAATTCCGTTTAAAAATGACCCTTGTATTACATTCTGTTCGTGCGGAGGTGTTGCGTCAATATATATATATATATATATATATATTATATATATATATATATATATATATATTCACCAGATTTAAAGTTCCTGTTAAACTAATAGTCAAGTGAGATAGACAATAATTTAGACAATAATTGAATATCAATTAAAAGGTTTAACTAATTCATTGGCAATACAAATAATAATATTTGTAAACTCACAAATAGTTGGTATCTGATCCCCTGTGAATAAAGATAATTCAAGTTTTCAGACATTTATAGACAGTCATCAGATAAATCTTTCTTGTAGGCAAATTTCAAATTAAAAAGCTGACATAAGACAGAAATTTCATAATATTTAGAAGAATTATTTCCCCAACACACACACACACACACACACACACACACACACACACACACATATATATATATATATATATGATTGATCTAAAATGATATATCTGAATATAAAGTATAAAATTAGAGACATCTAGATATATAATATCAAATTCTATAAGTAGCATAAAATTATATATACATCTGATATATATATATATATATATATATATATATATATATATATATATATTGAAACCATGGTAGACCCTTTATTTTCCTCTATTAATAATATTAGTATTATATATATATATATATATATATATATATATATATATATATATATATATAATACTAATATTATTATTAGAGGAAAAATAAAGGGTCTACCGTGGTTTCAATCAAATTGACATGGTTTCTTCAGGACCCTACCCTACGTTAACTAATTCGATGTAATTCCTTAGTTAAATTGAAGATACTCACTTACACCAACTTAATATTTAATTACATCGACTTAGTTAACGTAGGGTAGGGTCCTGAAGAAATCATTTCAATTTGATTTGATTGTAGACACTTTATTTTTCCTCTAATAATAATATTAGTTAAAGCGGCAATTGGCAATTGGATACTAATATATATATATATATATATATATATATATATATATATATATATATATATATATATATATCTTTATACTAGTATAGAAAATTTAATTATGCTAATTTTTAGCATTAACTAATCAATAAGACGTTATATACCGTTTAATAAGCCAAGCCAAATCACACCTAATTCTGTCCCTGAAAATACCAAATAAATAAATAAATAATATAATCGTAGTCTAATTTAAAGAATACCCATATTTTTAAATCTATTTTAAAAATCTTTTTAATATGTTGGCCAGTTGGCGTCCCGAATCACAATTTATGAGAAAAATGTGTTGGAAATATTCGGACATGGCTGTGTCCATTTTCTGCATAAAACCATTTAGTTGCGGCCATTGCTTCTTTGAGATTTCATTTTCGCGCCTAATTTCTCACCATGTTTTTCACAGCAAAAAAAAAAAAAAAAAGAAAAAGAAAAAAAAAGAAAAGAAAAGAATATTTTGCTGACCAACGCCTCAAAGATGCTTACTACTTTTAAAAATGATTGACGAAGCTCCTTTGACAGTAAGCCACTCTCTACTTAATCCCTGCAGTCGAGGTTGGCTAAATTAAACATGACAACAGTATAATGTGCTGAGATGCATCAAGCTAAAACGAATATAATATATTACTTAAGCAACAGAGCAATACGTTATGATTACAGTGGACGTGGATTATTTCCGTGGAATATCAAATTCTGACAACTGCATGTGGTCTTTCGCCAAATGGAGTTCAGATATCCCGGTCGTGTCAAGATAAATATTGAGTTATTGGTCAAAGAGTCGATTCCATCGATGGGGAAAACAGATTTGGGGGATTGAAGAATCGTTAAATACGAATTTTCTCTCCTTTCACTTTCTTATCACCAGAGTGCAAGCATTTAGAAATAAATAAATAAAGGGGATGGCCTTTAGGGAAAAAATCCAATCAATCTACCGAGAAAGAATTATGTATTTATGTATGGACGAATTTTCATGGAAGCTATATTTTTATCCCGAGTACAAGCTTGCTTAAGTGAATCTTATAACCTGACTTGTGTCTTTTACCATCCATATCTAATACATGATTACCCTTGAACATTATAGACAAAATCTATCTATCTATCTATCTATCTATCCATCTATCTATGTTCATATCTATCGATCGATCTATCTATCTCACTCTGTTCATATATATCAATCTCATTCTGTTTTTAACTATCTGTCTACTTATCCATCTATCTATCTCTGTTAATATCTATCTATCTATCTATCTATCTATCTGAAAGAATAAAATGGAAAGTGAGGAAAAATCTTTATATGGATTAGTGACATTTCTCTGTCTACTCTCTCACTGTCTCTCTCTCTCACTGTCTCTCTCTCTCACTCTCTCTCTATTTATCTATCAATCTATCTGTTACTGCATCTAGTGGTAAAGTTCAAATCCTAGAACTCTAGAGGGTGTGGATCAACCCTTCATCCCCATTACTCCCAGCACCACTCTGGCCTGAAGTGGTCTTACCCGTCAACGTCCATCTCTGGGTTAAATAGATAAAAAATAAGTGAGAAAAATGTAAATACCCAACAGAAATGAATAAAACAAAACCGCCTTTGGCATAAAATAACCCAACAAGGGTTGACATGGCGTAAAATCCAACCAATCAATCAAACAACCATTCTATATATCTATCTATCTATCTATCGATCTGTCTATCTATCTATGTATCTGGAAGGATACTTCGTTGACCTGTGGCTTACGTACTGCTTATTGACATCGAAGTGAGCGAGTTCGGGTTAGCTCAGTCGGTAGAGCGTTCGGCTAGAAACCACAAGGTTCCTAGTTCAATACCGGCCCTCGCCAACTCAACGTATGAGTAACACAGGGGTCTGTGCTGTAAAGTAAGGAGCTAATGGTAGGTGTGGCGCTCCACCTCAGACGCAAAAACAATCTCCTTGGTCTAGCGCTAGTGAAAAGGGGATAGACTCTCTCGCTGATTGGCTGATACCGACTTTAGGCCACACCGACGACTTTACTTACTTTTACTTACACTTGGTAAATAAGAAAATCCAATAAAAGGTCACTGGTATTTATTAAGTTTAGATTAGTACGTCAAAAGTTTGGATGGAGGGATATGGAGTTCTAACTTGCAAACATAATTTACAATTTTAGTAGATAGAAATGTTAAACATTACGGCATTTGATATATGCGTATTGCATATATATATATATATATATATATATATATATATATATATATATATATATATATATATATATATATATATATATATAGCACTAAAAGTGGAGTAATCATATGTAATTAGGGAGATAATATTTTATTATGGAATAAAATATAAAATAAAGGGGGATACACGAAGGCCTTTTCGGCCGGTACTTTTCAAGTGTATACACCGGCGACGAATAAAAGTCAGATTGTATAAGAAATTTATAAGAAACGAATGGGGGTGAGCCAGATGGGGACAAATAATAAAAAGGGGGGGAAGAAGAAAGGGGTATGTATGAACCCTAGGTTTGAAACAGGGTTAGAAGTGTCTCCCAATAAATAGAGGGAGTGCTTCGGAGTTTGTTTGCACAGAGTAGGCCGAAAAAAAAGAAATATAAACAGCTTCGAGGATGGTTAAATGCTGTTTAGACCTACCTCTGTGCAAAATGGAGAAGCACTCATCTGAATAAACTTTTCTACAAGCATGTATATATATATATATATATATATATATATATATATATATATATATATTAGGCGCAGCAGAGATGAAAGAGGAAGTGTGAAAAGAAGAATAAGAGAGGGATTAACAGGAAAAAGAATTCCTAATCAAATTAAAATAATCGCTAAGATTACAATTTTTCTTTATTTTAGGAATGTTTTCTTGTCCACATGTAGAATATCATATTTTATAAATGCAATCCTAAACTCGTGAGTGTTTTAAAATATATATGTTTCCTAAAAGATTTTGTTCGTATAACAAATTTAGATCCAGTTCTTAATTGCTTGTTGTGTCAATGTCTTAAAAATTCTGTTCGTTTAATTTTTTACCCTTAAAGAATTAATCACGTGCCCTTATTTATAGCTGGAAAATATTGTCTATTAATTCAAATTCAAATTATTTGTTTATTCTATGAATAGTTTATTTCTATTATTAAAACATGTGCTCGTACATTCATATTGTTTCAATTATTCTTATCTAGTAATTTTCAAACAGATCTACTTAATCAAAAGACGAGGCCCTAATAGGTACTACCACTCCAGTTCAGTATGGGTAATGAAATCAGAGTTATGGTAATGAAGGGGTATTCCAACCCCCTTAGAGATCAAGAACTGGAGCCTCACCACCGAATAAATGCTTGGGGGTGTCTTAACTCTTTGCTGGGGATGTAGTCGGCGTTGTGTAATACCCATCGACAGCGCTGGAAAATTCGTAAGAACTCACAAAATCAATTTTTGAACTTTATAGATAACGTGAACAAAATCCGTCGTCGGTGAAAACTGAACTGAAAATCTAAAGGTTGTTTTTTTTACAGCATGTGAATCGTTGGATTATTTTATGGCGAAAAACTATTGTTTTATTCATTCTTGTTTGATATTCATTTTTTTCAAAGTCAATTTTCAACCTATAGATGGGACCCTAACAGGTACTACCATACCGGGTTATAATGTACCTGGAAGTAATAGCGATGAATGGGTTCTCCACACTCCCCATAGCTCAAAAATTTGAACCTCACCACTAGATGCAGTTTAATGTCATTTCCAGGATACTAAGACCCTCAGCCACCGCCTCCTAGCAAATATATGATAAAAAGAGTTGGAGATGCCATAAAGGCAATACGATCAAGGCAATCATATAGGTGCTAGGGATTGACGTGTACAGCCAACTGATCAAATGGGGTCTGTTCGTTGGACCGACTAGCCCAAGTAAGGGCCACAGTGGAGTGTTTCATTGCAGATACGAGTATTTTCTCCTTAAGCATCACGGGTCGTTAACCATGGCCAACAGGTGGCCCCTCTGCAGAGATTCAGTGGGCAAATTCTAAAACCTCATCCAACGAGGTCGGAAAATATAAAGGAAAATGATTAAAGGTACAAATGCAGAATTGCGCACAAGAGATAATATTGGAATCACATTAATTGTATCTAATTATGGAATCTCCCGAAGTAGCTTAACCCTTACCCTAATCCTCACCCTAACCTTAACACTAATACTAACCCAAACACTAACCCTAACTGTAAAACAAACCTTAACCGTCACCCTAACCCTAGCGTCTCAAATATTTCGGGTATTTCCGTGAAATGTAATGCTTTTTATACGTACTCTAATGATATTATCTCTTGGGTTCAATTCTGCAAATTAAATAAGGAGATCTGTATTTTCAGACGAAAATATAAGGATAAAAGATGGTTTTTATCTTATCAGTTATTGTAGTGTTTTTAATTATGCGAATTGCAAAATAAGCAGACTTAAATATCTTTAAAAACAAAATTAAAAATGTCTTTTTGCTTTTAATAATATGTATTATAGATGTCTAGACATTACCAATGACAATGTTATTTGATCTATAAAGATTACGCCAGCTGAGTCAGGGTGTAACGGTATTAAATAGACAATACAGAGACAGGATATTCACTCTGCATCATTCGAGAAAATTCTGTCGTAAAATGGTCCGTACCGAGGGAGGCTCTGCGCTGCCTTCCGGTAAAATAAACGAATACATCTACTGATAATGGAAATTCGGTTTCTCTTTGTCTGTAACTGAAACTAAGTCACTGCTTACGTCACAATACCGAAAGTGTCAATACATAGAATAAAGTACAACCCAGTAATCAGTTTTAAAATTATTTTTACTCTCACTCATTTTTCAGTAAGAAGATGTTAGCTAAAAAGTTTATAAACAAATAAATGCCTACGATTTTGTGTAAAAATTTATGAGGAAAATATTCAAAATAATTATTTAATTAGTATTTAATAGATGCACGCAACATTTTATTTGAGGGGAAAAGAACTTCCACTTTCCATTTCTAATGGTTTTATTTTTTTTCTTCCATTAATAGATTTGATGATTTTATTTACTTATGATTAAAAAACCTCTAACAATTTCAACCCTCGTCCTCAGGCAATATCTTTCAAAAATTAATGTTGACACCGCACGGAGGGTGTCTTGTTGCTAGTAGCAATAAAGTAAAGGACAACATTAAAAAACAAATCTAAATAATACAGTAAGTTTTATTGTGATGTTTTTACTTGAAAAACCTGACAGATGGTTATTAAGAGTTAACCATTTTTCAGTGCTTGAGCGATGACCTTTGATTCTAAGGACTCCGTGCCAAAAAAAGAAAAAAAGAAAAGGATAATAGTTTAAACAAGAAACAATGTGACATTTGTAAAAGCAATAATACCCACGGGGTATTAACGTTGTTTTATCAATAGGAGAATTGGTAAAGTCGACATTGATATTATCACCGCCCGTTCCAAACTGTGCGTCGTCAAACGTCTTTTTTACTTCTGTTTTTCGTCTCGTGAGAAAAAGAAAGGATCAATAAAAACGAATTAACTCAACGACTAACAACAACTACATCAACGACGACAAGACGAACAAAAACAAAAAACAATGTTTCTGTTGAACGGTTTTACACGAAACACATGTATTAAAAGTTCAACAACAATTGCAAAACATTAACAGAAACTAAAAGAAAACTAGAGAAGACCAGAACTGAACTAAACGAGAAAGT
>CM042138.1:2297017-2307017 GCA_023376005.1 Doryteuthis pealeii | reverse complement strand
CATTTTTAATTCAGTAAGTTTTGGCAGTTATGCTTCCCGTTTTATCTCAGATATCCTTCCAGAAACCTCGAAGCGAATCTTTCATTCAATCCACGGGGGTAGATAGTTATTATTCTGTTATGTTCTGCTGGTGTCTCTAATAGTGGGAAATACGGGCTGTCACCATAAAAGATTCTTTTGTTTATCTACACAGACCATCTTTCCATTTCGAAATATCACTGGTGGTGATAAATAAAAGGAATCCTCTATTGTGTGGTAAAATCCCTCGCTGGATCCCTTCCATCCATCCAGAATCTCAGTCGGAGATTTACGCCGTTAGAGGCATTAGCAGTATATGAAACGTGAAACAAGAGGGGAATCCTCGTGGGGCAGTAGCTAACATACTGAACTGTGACATCGTAGTAAACATGAAACATGAACGGCGTATTTCGATGAAGTGCTTGGTTCCAGATTCCAGAAATGTTTCTGACTACGATATACCCCAAAGTTTGTAGGATACAACGGCTGAAATATTGTGAATATTATAACCAAGATAGGGAGATTATTTTGAATTGGTTGTTTGCTTTGATGGCATATCAACCCTTGTGTGTTATTTAATACCAAATCTTGTTTTTCATATATATATATATATATATATATATATATATATATATATATATATATATATATATATATATATAATTTTTTAAGAAATAATTTTCATTAACTTTTTGTGTATTAATAAATAGTAGTGGTTGACTCTAAGCCACTACCCCCTAGCCCCTATATGATAAGGAGGCACGTGGTGTAATGGTTAGTAGGAAATGGATTCGTCGACCCGAGATCAAATCCTGGACGAAGCTGTTGCATTCTGCAGCCCAAACCGACAGGAGGACTATTCTGAGTTCACCAGGTAATAATAATGCTAATATCCTATATAAGAAATTAAGGTAAAAACTCAAGATTTCTTCTTCATAATGTGGTCGTCGTGTGGCCAATATATGTGTTGTTAATTTTGGCGAGACAATCTCCTACGGCACATTTGAATTCATACCCAACATTGGTCTCATTAAGACGACCACATTATCCCGCAGACTAACATTACACTTATCCGATTCCAGCTCCATTAATCAACACCTTAAAACACATTCATGCCCCCCTCTACCTACCGCAAAATTCTAACCGAAAATACACGCACACTACATAAAGAAAAAAACAAACAAAAACTTCAAATAATCGAAGCTTTATATATCAAACAAAAAAAACCTACCTTAAACAAAATAAACTTTGAAATAAGTCAACATATTCTTAAATGTTTATAATTTTCCGCCTATCCTCCTTCCTGTATACCCCTCCCCTTCTCACAACTTGTGACCCCCCCCTCTCCCACATAAAATCACTGCAAAGCTCGCTCAAACCACTACCATTTCTACAACCTCCTACTGCCTATGGTTATTACCTCCCACTTCTAATTCCTTGCTACTATAAATGAAAAACTTGTACGACAGGAATTGTCTATACAGTTTAACGAAACTTGTATATATATATATATATATATATATATATATATATAGTTGAACGTTTTTCAAAGAAATCGATAATCATAGGTCATTTCCGGTCTCAGAAGATTGTTATCATAACCTTATTTACAAACTGCTGCACCCGAAACTTTTCTTTACCAAAGTTATTTTGTTTCAACTCCATAGAATGTTTTTTTTTTTTTTTAAATCAGGCTCGTAGTAGCAAATCGATATTTACCACATTAGTAAAATTTGCGCATTGAAATATAATGATCTATCTCTTCCAACGAAGCATAGCTATCAAAATCGATTGATTAGAGGGTGCTTTAGCACATACATGGTTGTCTCGACCGTATTTCTCTTATGGAAAATACCCAACCCATTTTATCATATATAAACTAGACGCCGGTGGCTGAAGGTCTTAGTGTCCTGGGTATGACGCTAAATTGCCTCTAGTGGTGAGGTTTCAATTCTGTAGTTCTGGAAAGTGTGGAGTACATCTTCATTGTCATGATTTCAAGCTACACTGTGACCCGGAGTGGTAGTACCTGTTAGGGTTAAATATCTGGGTAATTTCAAATGTTTTTCATTTGTGATTTCCACCAAAAAGCAAAAACAAAAACAAAAACTATCAGAAAAATCTAAAGTATGTTACTCAACAGTTACTGTTTGTTTGTTTCCTGTTATTTGTTCCGTTGAGCTACCCTCGGTTGCTGTCCTTCTTTCCTCGTTTTAACCCCCCCCCAAAAAAAAATATTATTGACGCTCTGAATTGACACCAAAATTGCTCAGCACCAAAACTATGAGCACCAAAACCATGATTGCCAAATGGCGGCGCAAAACGGGCGACGCTAAATAGACCGATTCCGCACAACATTGGTAATAAAACCTCTTTAATTCAATGCATCGTCAGGATTTTACTGGCTGTGATTTTTCTTTCTTGGATCACTGCCGATATATATTCATTGCCACTGAATGTAAACATTTCCCAAAGTGCGTCATTTCGGAAATGCTCTTAAGTAGTCATATGGCCCTAATAATTTGGTCCTCTTCAAAGTCACTCAAATCTTTCTACGGGCTTAGAAATGCGAAGTTCCACACATCAAATTGAAATACCTCAAAAAACATCATACATGTTTATTCACTTCTGACTAGGAAAATCACATTTTTTACGAGATCGGTGTTGGTCATAATGGTTTGGCTCATCAGTTGATTACACCTCCCCACTTACACACACACACACAACACACCACACACAGACATATATGATTGAGAACACATCAGGTAAGCTAACAGTAACGCGAAGTGTTTGTATATGAATTTTAACATAACATTTATATTAAGCTGTATCTCTCTCTCTCTCTTCTCTCTCTCTCTCTTATATATATATAATATATAATATATTATATAATATATATATATATATACACAGAGAGAGAGAGAGAGAGAGAGAGAGAGAGAGAGAGAGAGAGGAGAGAGAGAGAGAGATTTCCGTACGTCCACGCTTATTCTATTCTTAATTTGTTCAATTTCAGTTTTTTGTTGACCTAAAACTGCAATTTGAGTTTCAGGTGTACACAAAAGTTCGGGTAACTTAAGGTGCATCCTTATAAAATATAAATAAAAAAAATAAACACAACTTTCTCAGCTGTTACGAGACTGTAGCTGTCATTCTTGTCACATATCTTACTACTTTATTTTGGCTAATCAGTGTACAACTAAAACAATTCGTATATTCTTTCTTCTAGAAGTGAATGCTCAAATATCATTTGCGAACAGTTTAATGAATGCTTGGCTATTTTCTGTATTGGTAAGTTTCTTGGTGGGATTATTTTGACACATGCTCTCAATCTGACAGAGGCAGCTGTTGTGAGACAGTAGCTGTCATTCTTGTCACATGTCTTATTGTTTTTTTTCCTGCTAATCAGTGTACAATTAAAACACTTTCCTCATTTTTAACTCTAGAAAGTGCTCTCAATCTAAAAGAGGCAGCTGTTGTGAGACAGTAGCTGTCATTCTTGCCATATATCTTATTGTTTTTGTCTTTTTGCTAATCAGTGTACAATTAAAACAATCTGCTCATTTTTTACTCTAGAAAGTGCTCGGCATCTGACAGAGGCAGCTGTTGTGAGACAGTAGCTGTCATTCTTTCCACATGTCTTACTGTCTTTTTGGCTAATCAGTGTACAGCTAAAATAATCGGCACATTTTTAACTCTAGTGAAAGTGAATGGTCAAAATATCATCTGCGAATAGCCCGATGAATGTTTGGTTATTTTCTGCCTTGATACAATTCTATCCGAGTCCGACCCTGCCGTTCACTTTTGGAAAAGAACAAAGGCGGTCAATAATTAACCCAGAAATTTAATATCTGACCCCAGAGCAAACACGCTACGAAAAATCTTTTCATTGCAATTTCCGTCAGGATTCTAAAAATGTTGTTCCTTTAATTTCCATTTACGATCCAAGACTGATTATTTTTACATCTCGCAACTTCCCGCGTGATCACGTAAATAGCTCTGATCCGAAATTCTTATTAAATGATGATTACTTTCAACGCAGTAAACGTTATATCATAATATATGAAAACACAGCCTCGATATAAGATGCAATAAAAAGAAAGACAAGATTGTCTTCATCAGAGAATTCTTAATTCTATCACTAGGGATCAAGTGACAGCAAGAACACTTTCTATGGATTTTCTCAGTATTCTATTTATTCATAGCTGGAGAGAGTATAGTTGGACGCATACCTTTCCTAAGTGCATTAGCTAAATCTGAAATACAAACAGCCTCATCGATGGTGTGAACTTTTGGATGTGTTCATTTCCTACGGCGTTAACCATTACACCACGCATCTTCACATTTCTAACGAACTAATAAAGATATTAAGAAGAAGAAAGTTTAACTGAAGAAATCTGAAAAAGAGAATAAATAAGAAAATAAAGCAGTGTGTGTGTGTATTCACCTGAAAACTCTATTTAAATAAAGTCCTATTGAGTTTTTCCCATCAGCGTTAGCTGATGGTCTTTCACTGGAGTCTGAGTGACAGCAAGTCTCCTCAGGTCTCAAGGACTCTTCTGAGTATTCTGGCAGATTGTATATTCCATAACGTTTTCAGTTCTCTGGCAAGGTCCAGCTATTTGTCCATTTTTTCATTTTCCTTTAGCTTCACTTTGTGATCTGGTGGAACTGCAAAATCCACCAGTTGACAATTGTTTTTCACACCAGTCGTAGCTGGTGGTTCACTGAGTGACAGCAAGTCTCTTTAGGTCTCCAGGACTCTTCTAAGTATTCTAGCCGACCCCAACAGTGCCGTAGATTGGTCTCGATTCTTCCTCTGATTTCCAGTTCACCCAAATTCTTTTCCAGAGCTTTGAGGATCGTTCCAAGGGCACCACTTACAATTGGTACGACCTTCACCTTAATGTTCCACAGCTTCTTCAGTTCTCTGGCAAGGTCCAAGTATGTGTCTATCTTTTCGTTTTCTTTCATTTTCACTCGGTGATCAGCACAGCAAAATTCACGAGATGGCAGGTTCTTTCTTTCTTATCAATTCTTGGGTTTTGATCATGTCGAGAGCATGTTCTCAGCATTATTCGTGATGGGTTGAAAATTTCTTTCTCAGTGGATCACCTTCCCCACAGAGAGTCGTGTTCCCGCGATTTCGTCTTCCGTATTAATTCTCTACCCTTATATATTCCTTATCAAAAAAATTTTCTTAAGTGTACATCATGGTTGCTACTTTTTTTCATATAAGTATTATTAAGCCTTATCCCAAAGCACTCCACTCATCATGCCGTAAAGAAAAAAACGCACAAATGCATCCAAAAAAAGAAAAGCCGGTTAAGTTTTTGCTGTTTGTTCCCAAGAAGTTGCATATATTCATCAAGTAAACAAGCAAATACAATTTCAGAGAATATGCCCTTCTATTGTGTTTGATTTTAAAATCGGACAAAATACGAAAGAGAATTCCGTGAAACGCCCGTTAAAATAATCAAAAAGCCAACAAGCGAATCTACGTTCTTTATAAAAGAACATTTTGTTTGCTTCTGTTTATGTCTGAGGTAGAGTAACAATAAACATATATCACATTTTCTTGTAGCTAAGACAACGAGGCACTAAAGAAGACGTTATATATCAAAGATGTAAGTGATGGTGTTTTGTAGAGGAGGAATGGGTTTGGAAGGAAAGAGGGGAGGTATGGTGTTGTTTTGTTTTGTTTTGCGGCATATCAACCTCAGTGGGTCATTTAATGCCGATAAAATTTTGAAATAAAGTCATTCTTAATGGATACTCAATATTTTTTATAAATACATTTTTCTATTTAAGCAATAGATGGGACCCCAACAGGTACTACCACTCCGGGTCAGAGTAGACCAGGGAGCAATGGAGATGAAGGGGTTCTCCCCTAACCTCCAAAACTGTAACCACATAATCAGATAGAGTTTAACGTCATTCCCAGGACATGTAGACCCTCAGCCACCGCCTTCTAGCACCCATATGAAAAGGGTTAGGGCAATCATATAGGTGTTAGGGCTTGACGTGACCAGCCGATTGATCGCCCGTCTAAACTAGGTAAGGGCCAAAGTGGAGTTTTGCAAGTCATGGACTGCTCACCACCTGGGTTCTATCCTTAAACATCACGGGTCGCCACCCACGGACAACAGGTGGCCCATTTTGGGGAGTCTAACCCCTCTGCAGACGTGTAGTCAGTGCATTCTAACGCCCCAGTCGACATGGCGGAAAGAGGGGAAGGAAGGGAGTGGTGAAATTAGGATTAATGAAAGAAAGGAAACGGAGAAAGAGGGAAGCTTAGAGGGGAATAACGAAAAAAGAAGGAGAAAAAGGAAGTTGGGATGGAAAGAAGGAAGAATGGAAAGAAGGAAAAAAGAAGAAATTATTGATGGAAGGAAGAAAAATGAAAGAAGGAATGGGATGAGGTGCAGGATGTAATGGTTATCGTAGCAGGAAATGGTCATAGCGAGACAAGATAAATTCCTGGAATCTACTGTTTGCATTTCACATAGCTCTAATACCCTTGCAAAATGTATGCATCCAAGTATTCTCCCTCTAGTTATAAATAAATAATAGGGCAAACTGAGCTCTTTATAGTAATCGTTCTAGAAGGAAAAATCTAAATTCAAACCAAAAGGACCATCTTCTCGTTAGTGAAAACTACTTTAAGAGCTCCTCCTCTTTCCCTTCTGAATTGTTGCTGTTAGAGGTCAAAGTTGAATGTGAAACGCAAACAGTCTCATCCAGAATTTGAACTCGTCTTGCCATGTCCATTTCCTACGACAATAACCATTACACAAGGCGCCTATACACACATGTGAGTCAAAGTTGGGGAACCCAGTGAATAGAAACACAAACAATTACATACAATTAATATTTTGGCCTCTGTGGATTTATGGGGCTTCTTCAGGGATTTTCTAAAGAATCCTCATAAATCCACAAAAGTGAAATATTAATTGAATGCAATTGTTTTTTTGTTTTCATTTGCAGTGTTCCTCAACTTTTACTCACAACAATATATATATATTGACCGTACTATTTTTATTTAGAAACACCAGTGGAAAGGGAGAAAACAGGAGTAAGAGAGAATTATTTGATAAAATTTGTACATTACTCTGCTGAGAGAGAGAGAGAGAGAGAGAGAGAGAGAGAGACTGGGTGAAAGAGGGAATACCTAGCTGTTGAGTTAAAGTGAAATGTATTAGTCTAATTCATTTCCTTTTTGACCCAATTTTTCCTTACTTTATTTTTCCTTGCTGTGAAGAGTTCTAGAAATTGGTTGATTTTTGTTTCATTGTTAAATTATATCACTTAATTAGTAAAAATCAAAAACCAAATTTTGTGTGTTTCTTAGTTAGAAACACATTAATGTTTCTGCGAGATTTCAAATCAGATATTACATCTCTTTTCAGAGTTATAAATCGACACAAGAATAAAAGAGCGTAATAAATTTGGAAAATTTAGGGTTTTTAGAAAACTTATTAACATAAGCGTGACCAGCCGATTGATTGGAAGAGGCCTCTCTGACTACCGTCTAGCCTAAGTAAGGGCCAATGTGGCTTTGCATTCATGGACTGCTCAGTCACCTGGATTCCGTCTTTAAGCATTACGGGTCACCACCCACGGTCTACAGGTGGCCCCGTTAAGTGTGGGGGTCTTACTTTTCTGCAGATGTACAGTCGGTGTATTCGAAAGACCCAGCTGACAGCGATGAAAAAAAAGAAGAAAATCTTTCGAAAAAAGAATGGAAAAGAAAATGGCACAAGAAAAAGAAATTAAAAGCAAAGAACCAACTGAATGATAAATAAATGTTCGACTTATTTACTCGGCTAAACTGAGTCTGGCACAAAGCCATTGTGGTTTTGTCATAGACAATAGTTCAAACAAAAACAAAAAAACTGACGAATTATTTATTTCTTAGAATAAGACAAGTGTGAAGCCCCCCCCCACGCGCGTGCACACACACACACACACACACACACACACACACACACACACACACACATTTCTTGACTGTCTGTTTTGTCTAGTGTATATATATATATATATATATATATATATATATATATATATATATAGTCTGCGTTATAGAAAAATACTAGGGCTTTTTTAAGCAGGAATTAATGTTGAATCTATGTGTTTAAAAAACTAATATTCAAAAAATACTGTTAACTTATCCGTTATGTTCGAATTATTACTCGTTATGATACTGGATTAAAGAGATGTTTATACTAATTATTGTTTCCCATGGATATCCGGTTATGTTGCTTAAAAAAACAGTATTTTTATATTATTTTTTATAAGAACCCATACAGTAAATATGCGAGGCATACGCGAAACCCTTAATGTCTGTGTGAGTGTGTGTCTGTGTGCGTGTATGTGTGTACTAGTAGAGCTACTGGTGTTGCCCGAGATTTAAAAAACAAACAAAAAACAATCACTTATTTCTATATATCTGTTTTATTTTTTGTCTTTATATATTCTTCTGAAGTAGATAATTCATATTCTTCTTCTTTATATTTTGTCTTTCTTTTGTCATTTCTTTTCTTTTTATTATGTTTTATCATTCATCAATTTGTTTTATTTTTTAAAATTTTAAAATTTTTCTACCGAAAAAATAGGAGTAGATTTTTATTGAACTTTAAACTTTGCTGGTCTCCACCAACTTTCCTTTATAAAAGGATGTGCCCGCTCCGATTAATCGGCTGTTCACGTTAAGCCCTACTACCTATTAGATTGTCTCGTCCCTATTGCTTTGAAGGCAAACTCCTTTTTATCATATATATGCTAGAAGGCGGTGGATGAGGCTGTTAGTGTCCTGTGTACGAATTTAAACTGCATCTAGTAATTAAGTTTCAGCCTGGAGCTCTAGGAGGTGTGGATTACACCCTCATTGCCATTACTCCCAGGTCCACCCTCATCCGGAGTGTTGGTACTTGTTAGGATCCGATTTATGGGCTAAATAGATAAAATGTGTTTTAAAAAATGTGTTAATATTGAGTTTAAAAAATTCATTCTATAATAGTGAATGAGACAAAAACGTTTTCAGCCTAAAAAAACAACTAGGGTTAACAAAGTGTATTGACCTTCCTGTGATTGTCGTGAGCAAGATACGCGACATCACGCACGAAAACGTCCGCGATTTGCATGCGCATGTTGTTGTAGACTAGTTTGGAAGAGAGAACGGATGAAGTACGCTGATGCAAATCAGAAACTCTGCTGATTAACCAATCGGCCGCCTCGCCGTAGCCTATAAAATGAGTGTGTTGGAGGCTTGAGCAGTGGATCGTGAACCATCTTGGAAGTCTGTTTGTGTGAAGGTTTCACTGCTCTCGAGAAGTTTTCGTTTCCCTGTTCTTGCGAAGGTTTCACTTTCTACACGTTATACGTAGTAGACAATATACAATTATGATTAGTTAAAAATTTTATTTATTTTTCTATTTCATGTGGAAATGATATGCTCAAATGGTCTAAACTATTAAATAAGTTGAAGTAAGTAAAGTGGTCGGGGTGGCCTAAAGTCGGTATCAGCAAGGGAGTCTATCCGCTGTTCACTGGCGCTAGACTAAGGAGATTGTTTTTTAGCGTCTGAGACAAACCTACCATCAGCTGCTCAGTTTACCGCACAGATCCTTGTGCTACTCATTCGCTGAGTTGGCGATATATATATATATATATATATATATTATATATATATATATATATATATATATATATACTACCAACCTAAAAATAAGAATGCCCCTACCAATTTATTATAATACACTTAATTTTCTTTAAAATTAAACAAATCAGTTTATTTCTAGTGGAAAAGTATCCGATAAAAACTAAATAAAGTAGATATTATCTATTATGAAATTAAGCCATGGAATAATTAGAAAACCAATGACCAAAAGTGGAACCCATTGATATATCGGATCAAGTCTTCAATAGGCATCAAGTTAATGAAAGATTCATATTTTAACTCATCACCGGCAACTTCCTC
>CM042138.1:2287017-2294517 GCA_023376005.1 Doryteuthis pealeii | reverse complement strand
ATTAAAAATATATATAAATAAAACTGAAAAATGATTAGACAGCATGTTTGATGGGTGGGGTGGAAGTAGAAAGGAATGACGTCGTTTTCTAATGGTGTCTGTGGTTGGTATTCAAATCGAAGTAGAAAATGTTAAATGTTGATTTTTAAGGAATGCACATCATCCCTACAGGGAAGACAACGCAACATAATCGGTGCCGTTATAGTATGTGGCCAACCTTTTTGATTCTGTTATAGTATGTGGCCTACCTTTTTGATTCTGTTAGAGTATGTGGCCTACCTTTTTGATTCTGTTATAGTATGTGGCCTACCTTTTTGATTCTGTTATAATATGTGGCCTACCTTTTTGATTCTGTTATATGTGGACTACCCGGTTTGAATGTGTCCTACCCAGTAAGAGTATATTTATAAATATAATAGTAGGCAATTTATTGAAACTAATTATTTTTCACATATATTCAATTTCAAGAAATGTAATTCAGTCATAAGCTGTATATAGTAATTAAGAATAATTAAAAAAGAATTTATCAATAATTTACATAAATCAGAGATCTATTTAATTCTAAATTCTGAAATAGGGTTAGGGGTTAGGGTTTAGGGTTAGCAGTTATTATTAAAACCTTACAATATGCTTTTTATGGTAGGCCACATACCATAAGAGAGACATGATTTCGTAGGCCACATTCAAAAGGTAGGCCACATACTATAATGGTACCACATAATCTGCCTACCAGATATCTATTTGATTGCCTTATCCTGTACTGAGCCAATCTAAGTAAATAGTTATTTATTTGCCTCTCCCCACACGTGGCAAGAATAAGACACCAAGTAGAATTACTATGCAGGAATATACCCAGAATATTTAATCCTTTTTCTTAAAAAATTAAAACCGGTTAGCTTAGTTGGTAGAGTATTCACCTATGAATGGCAAAGTTCCTGGTTCGATACCAGCGCTCGCTAACTAAGCGACCAAGGAGAAGGAAAACTCTAAATTCAAAGAGGTTCTCTTCTCGTTAGTCAAAATACTTTGATAGCTCTTCCCCCTCCTTATCTCAGCCGGTATCGAACCCAGAACCTTGTGACTCTGAGGCAGATGCTCTAACTATTAAGATATATCGACTTTTAAAATCAACACAAACAACTTTCATTTATGATAGTATAAGTTGAGATTATAATAATATCAGTGTTTATTCAGCGTTTCTCCATTTCAATAAAGTTTTAGATGATGTTTGTTTTGAAGTAAAGGTAAACAAGTTTTATTTCTCCATGGAGTTATGGGAAACAATGTCAAAAAATAATTGTGAAACAACCGGCTTAAGTAAAAGATATAATTAAATTGATAACTCAAATAATGCACGGAGGAAATTTGGGCTCCAAAATTTCAAGAGAAAATTCTTACAATAACTAAACAAATCAACTCCCCCCCACCAAAAAACAAAAACAAAAACAAACACCAACAAAAATAGAAAAAATAACAACAAAAAACAAAACGGAACAAAATAAAACGTTTTCCTTTATTAAGTAACGAAATAATTAACAATTATGTTTTTTTTTCTAATTTTTAAAAATCAGCCTATTTTAGATCTTTAGTGAAACGTATGTGCATGCACTTACATTTAATAAGAGTAATTTGTTTGCTATGACTTGTATAGTAGGGTACATGGCACAACGGATATAGGCGTTAAGTTAATACAGTTCTGAATCAGAATCATCTGGAGGTTGCAGGTTCAATACTAACTAAAAGCAAAAATAACATAAAGTATTTACCGTAGTTCAATACTTCTACCCAGTCATTGCTAACAGAATGAGAGTACTCTATCCAAATGGATGGATTAAATACAAGATTAGGTTCGAAGGATCCCGAGTTCGATAGGAAGGATCCCGAGTTCAACAAGAAACACATGAAGAAGGCCGGAGAGCATATTAGCAAAAACCTTGCTATATATATATATATACCAACCCCTCCGCACGAGTACGATATGACATATGGTCAATTTCTTAAACGGAGTTTAACATGTTTCAATTCAGAGTTTTCCATCTCCTAGATTGGTTACATAGCCATGATTAAAGAGCCCAGACTGTCCTGCTATTTGACCATAGCTGGAGGGAAATTGGATTCATACCTTTCCAAAGGGTATTAGCGCCATGTGAAATGCAAACAGCTTCGCCCAGGAACTGAACTCGGGTCGACGAGTCCATTTCCTACGACTCTAACCGTTAGTCCACGCGCCTCCTTATATATATAACAATAACGATGACAACAACAGTCCGAAAAATATAAATATTACAAAAATAGTATTATTTGGATTACTCGGACTATTGTCCTCATCTTCATTGTTATCTGTACAACGTTGAATAGTCCAAATACTAATTATCAAACCTCATCTCAAACATCCGAGAAATAATCCAAAATTTTTTAACTAGTACAACATAGAAAAGGTTCATAAAGTTAATGTTGTATCCCTAATAAAATTACTCTCACAGGGTCCTGATACGAGTTATTTATAACATTGAACTGAAAAGCAATGATATTAGAGAAAACAGTGGCGTCAATATCAACAAAGAAACAGAAACTGATCAAAAAAAAGGAGAAAACTCTGAAAGAGTAGAAATCTGGTGTCGGAGTTGGGAGAGAAAGTGAAAATGGCGTGGAGAACGTAAAATTAAATTAAATAGCAAACAACGACTTTAGGATAGAGCACATTAGCGTGTTAATATGATTTCAAAAATGCCAGTGTAAAACACTACAATTAGCATTCAGGCAGTTAGCACAGACATTTAGTTGTTATTTTATTTCATTTTGAAAAAAGGAAAAAAGAAAAAAAGAAAATGTAAAATTCCTTTTTGAATGTTTTTCTCTTCTTTTCTCGCATTTGAGTCACAAGACATTTTCGTGCGTTATTCTTCTGATGTAAACAATTCATTTCAGTTTCCTCACGATTTTCAGTTTAAAGGGAAAAAGAAAGTTGTTTAATCGGAGTCTTTGCACGCATTATTACTATAACCAGATCTGTTCTCTTTCTTGGATCTATAGTTTATGTGTATTATATTCTTTCTTTTTTCTTTTTCCAAATAGCCTGCTCGTTACGGTTTATTGTGGATATAGTTATTCCGTAAATTTCTTTGCTTTTAAAAGAATCTACTGCTTTCTTTTCTTTTAATTTTTTCTTTAAAAAATGTTCGTTTTAATATTCTGCTGTTGGCTTAGTAGATATTACTAACATGTAATTACACAAAAAGCTTTTCTTGGTTATTAAACAGAATGGGGCAAAATGATCTCATATATTCTTAGTGAGTAACGTGCAGGGTTGTGACATCATTGTAAGTGAGTTCGAACTTGGGGGAATTAAAAAAAAAACAAGAATAAAATAAAAAGAAATAAAACCAAATAAAATTAAATTGAATTAAAAAATAAATAAAGACACAAAATGTAACAATCTGCCCGTTCACCCCTGATAGGAAGAACCCTCTGGACATGCACAAAGAAAAAAACCTTTCCTGGCGTCAAATAGGAATCTCTTTCTTTTAGACAGGGAACGTCGCTGGTGAACACGCTACTGATTGGCTCAGGGAGAAAGACAATCTCCAAGAAATAATTGTGAACAAAGGAATGAAAGTCTAACCCTAAAACTACAACTTGTCTTTCGTCTCTTTTTTCTTCCCTTGTTCCTTTTTTAGCCTGACAAACCACAAGAAAGAAAACCACATATTACCATCGGGCTTAAAGAAAAGAAACTTGCAACACCAGCAACAACATCCCACCAAAATAACCAGTCTTAGCCCCATAAAAGTCAGTCTTTCTATTACTTTCACTTTCGGACTAATACTCCTTGTTTGAAAGAGAATGCATTAACTTTTTTTTTCTTTCTTTTTATAGAAATTTTCATTTTAATATTCGACTGTTGCTAAGTAGATATTACTAACATGTAATTACACGAAATGCTTTTCTTGGTTGCTATATAGAGTGGGGAAAAATGATCTGATACCTTTGTAGTGGGTAACGTGCTGGGTTTTTCAAACTTCAGTCTCACTGTTATGTTCAATTTTGGACTCATATCCTTAAGAAAGCAATAAACATTTTTATCCTTCCAGGTATTGGTTAAATAGTATCACTACCAAACTAAATCCTCTGCATAAATAGTTAATACAACTGTAGCGAAAGAAATGACGTACAGAATGGTTCCCTAGTCTCAACAGAACGCCTTCCTTGGATCAAGACGCGATCCTCCATATATATATATATATATATATATATATATATTATATATATATATATATATATGTATATATATGTGTGTGTGTGTGTGTGTGATAAAAATCATTTGACTTAATTCTGGTTGTTTCTAGAACATATCCCAATCTGCCAGTTTATATAGTTTGTATAGAAAGAAATGAATAGAAAAAGAAAAAAATAAAGAAGAAAAGAAGAAAAGAAAGAAAGAAAGAAGAAAAGAAGAAGAAAAAGAAAGAAAGAAAGAAGAAAAGAAGAAGAAAAGAAGAAGGAAAGACGGAAAAGAAATTAAAAATGAAATAATAAGAGAAAGACTAATATTAAGAAATGAATCGTGAAAGAAAGAAAGGAACGAATAAAGAAAGGAAAAAAAGAAGTATGAAAAAGAGTTAATGAAAAGTAATAGAAAGGAATGAAGAGCAAACGAAAGAAAGAAAGAAAGAAAAAGAAAGAAAAGAAGGAAAAAGAATTAAAAGATAGAAAGAAAGGTGGAAAATAAGTTAAACTGGTATTTATTGACTGCATTTTTGTTCCTTAATTTGAGCATCTATGGAGTGAAGGAACGATTTAGCTTAGTCGGTAGAGCGTTCGGCTAGGAATCACAAGGTTCTTGGTTCGATACCGGCCCTCGCCAATTCAGCGTATGAATAGCACAGGGATCTGTGCGGTAAAGTGGGGAGCTGATGGTATGTGTGGCGCTCCACCTCAGACGCTGAAATAATCTCCTTGGTCTTGCGCTAGTGAAAAGGGGATAGACTCCCTCGCTGTCTGGCTGATACCGACATTAGGCCGCCCCGACGATGACACTTATGGAGTGAAAAGTTTATAGTGTTAAACTAGTTGTGTATAGTGTTAAACTGCACTGTTGCACCTAAATATGCATCTATGATCTTATAGTGTCAAGCCAGTATTTATTAATTGTATTATTACAACTAAATGTGCATTGATGGCGGAAGAGTTTATAATGTTAAACCAGAGTCGTTCCTGTTTTTTTTCCTTCTTTCTCTCGTTTCTTTCTTTGTCTTTCTCTCACTCTCTCTCTCTCTCTCTCTCTCTCTTTCTAGCTCGTTTCTTTCTTCGTTTCTTCTTTCTTTTCTCGTTTCTTTCTTTCTCTCTCTCTCTTTCGTTTATTTCTTATTCTCTCGTTTCTTATTTTCTCTCTCTACTTTACTTACATAGTAATCCGGGATTATTATCTACCTATTATATAAGCTTTGATAGATTGTTGGTGAATATTTGTTTTTTTATTAATTTATATTTTACAAGTAATTTGAAGTTTTATTATCTTTTCGGGAAATATCTTGATTTGTTTGTTCCTAATACAAATCAGGTTTTCATTCTGTATTAGGATTGTGTTCATTATTGCTAACCTTTCATTGAAATATTATTCATATAATGGATTTCATTTTCAAGGTAATCTAAAATCATATGAATAATAATAATAATAAAAAACAATTGAAAATTATAGTAAAATCAATTTCAAACATACTACATATTTCCAGGTCTCATAAATGAACAAAAACTCTTTAAAACAAATGTTTTATTGATAATTTCCGCCTTTAAATCCATCGCCAAGCATCAAAAAACGGAAACTGGAAAAAAAATGTATTGTTGCATCTAAATGTGCATCTATGGACAGAAAGGTTTATAGCGTCAAAGTAGTAGATATTTATTGTATTGTTGCACACAAATATGCATCTAAGGAAGAAAAAAAGCTTATAGTGTCAAACGCGTACGAATTGTTTTCTTGCATCTAAATGTGCATCTATAAACAGAAGACTTTATATTGTTAAATCAGTACATATTGATTGTATTTCTGCACCTAAATGTGTATCTACTGAGGGAAGAGACTACAGTGTCAAACCGATACAAACATATTTGCGTTTCACTTCTCGTGGGAAAGTTATAAATCAGTTTCTTCTCCCCCTGCTATGGTTTGATAATAGGACGGACTGGACTCTTTAGCCTTAGTAAAGTAATCAGTATAGGAGAAGGAAATCTCTGAATTCAAAACAGCTGTACTCCACTTAAATATTGACCATGTGACACATCCTGCCTGTGACAGAGGGGTTGGATTAATACACACAGTAAAATCAATTTGATATACAACAAATAAGGAATTCTTTTCAAAGTCTATCAAATTTACGAACAACAGAAAAATACTTTTAAGCAACAATGGGAAGAATGTAAGTACAGCAAAACTAATGAATATTTCTCGCAAGAAAGCAAATTTATTAGCTTCTTCCCCCAGTGACCCATGTCGAACTTAACAAAAGTCGCTTATTCAGCTCTCATGACCTTACAATGATTGGGGCAAGAACGATCACATTATACGCCACCATACGGCAACAATTATAACTACACTATTAAAGGGGGGAAGACTACTCAAGATAACAACCAACTCACCCCCATCCATTCATTTACCGTTCTTAACTCTTACTCTCAAGCTAAAGACTTCTTACTTCGTTTTAAACTAAGCACTCGCTATCATTTAAGAGTTCTTGCCTTTTAAGAGCCATTGTGGGCATACTACTCAATATCAATTGTGAATCTTTGCACTACCCGTAGGAAATGATTTCTCATCAGCCTTGTAAAGAGACGGTTCGTTTTAGAAAGGTGGTTTCTAGAGATGGAGCTATTAGAGCGAACCATTAGTCGTTCATTATCTCAATGGGGCCAAGACTGTAGCCGCAGGATTCGGATAAGAATGACCCCAATGACCAATTTGTTTCACACAGCAATTCAAGTGCTAACAAGCCAAACTTTCAACAATGGGATTATCTATTAGGGTCAATGTTAATCATTTAAATTTATGGCAACGCAGTACGTTTAATTTTAATCTGTCTGTTTCTCTCCGTATGAGAATATTTCTTATATATGATTCATTAAATAATCTTTTTCTTTTTAATAGAAACTATTAAACAAAAGAAAAAAGGTTCTAATACGAAACGTCTAAATAAGTTAATAACTGAAACAAATAAACAAGTTAAATAATTAATAGTTTTATAGCATACTAGCAGGACCTGTGGATATACGACAGTATGATAATTTAATTATTACAACTTTTAATATGTTTATACATATATACCAACCCCACCACACGGGCAAGATGTGGCATAAGTTCAATTTTTTAAGTGAATTTTAACAATATTGTCCTTCTCCATGACGTGTTGCCTAACCAAAGTTAACGAGCCCATTTACCAATGGCTGGAGGGAGGGTAGAAAGATTTATACATTTTCTACGGGTAATGCCGCCATGTGAAATGTAAA
>CM042138.1:2269517-2272017 GCA_023376005.1 Doryteuthis pealeii | reverse complement strand
TTTCCTTCTCCTAGACCGGTTGCCTAACCAAGGTTAAAGAGCCCAGTCTGTCCTATTATTTATACATAGCTGGAAGGAGAGTAGAATTTATACCTTTCCTAATGGTATTAGCGCTCAGTGAAATGCAATTACCACATCTAGGATTTGAATTCGGGCGACAATAAGTGTGTATACAGTTGTACCTTGACTTACGAGTGCTCCTACTTACGAGTTTTTCCGAGTTACAAGCTATCACCCGGTCGATTTCTTTTGTTTTGAGTGTTAAAATTCATATAGTTCATATCATCATCATCATCATCATCATCATGTCGCGCAATTAACACGGATATCCATGACAATCTCTCGCCAACCTTTCCTATGATTAATTGTCCCAGAGAGATCCTCCGCGCAGCATCCAGCATCCTCGCATAGTTGGTCAATGTAGGTCCTTGGTGGCCGGCCCACATTAGCATATCCATGTGTTGGCTTCCATAGGAGGACGTCGCTTATGAGCTCGTCCTTGTTTCTTCACCAGTCTCTAGTATGCCTTGTCCGTCTCACTCGGATGGTTTGTGAGATGGTGGGCAGGTGGTCGTATAGCTGCTTCTTTGTGGGGTGCTGTTTCCACGACTTGTTCAAGACTGCACGCAGCATCTTTGTGCAGCTCCCATCTAGCTTATTCTCGATGTGCTTCGTTAGGTCCATGTGGTGCAGCCATACAGCAGTACTGATATAACCACAGCCAGGAAGAATTGTTGCTTTAACTTATAAGTGAGATCGGATTTCCAAATGACTGATAGTTTTTTTGTGGCCGACCATGCCTTTCCTATTAGTGTATTAACATCGCTATCTGTGGATGAGATATTACTACCAAGAAGTGTCAATTTCGAAATCTTTGTGAAAGTTTAAAAAAATGAGTTTTGTCAAATTTGAAAGGACACGTCCAGCACCGAACCTTTTGCTATATATATATATATATATATATATATATATATATATATATATATATATACCAACACCTTCGCATGAGAAGGATGTGACACAAAGTCAATTTATTAAGCGGAATTTAGCAGGTTTGAATTCAGAGTTTTCCTTCTGCTTTTATATTTCTTTTTTATATTATGAATTAGCCACACTATTATTATCATTATTATTATTTTGTTGATGTTAAATTTATTATTATTAGTAATATACACCCTCTTCCTTTTTTCTTTTTCTTTTTCATTTTTTTGTACATTTCTATTTTTATTAATTTAGTTATTTTTTATTTTTTATTTTTATATCTTTCATTGTTCTTTCTTTATTTAAAAATATCTTTTTTGTTTGTCATTACTAGAAAATACAATACGACTTAGTGGGTTTAGTAATTTTAATGGGCTGGTTTAATGTCTTGCCATAGACATCCGTTTTTTTTTTGGGGGGGTGGTTCCAACTCTGCCTGGAAACAGTCGGCATATTCTACAGCCCATACCGACAGGGCGAAATTACTAGCTTATTCTAAATTGTGTCCCCTATTTGAAAGTATACATTTTTATTGCACTCACTGGCTTTTTAAACAGATCCAAAATATCATTTTCTGATTCAATTTACTCCAAAAACATTGAGCCCATTTTAATTTATTCCTTTGCCAATACGATGCTCGATTGACCTTTCATTATTAGTATCCCTAATATACATGATAGGGTCATTAACAAAGGGTTTACAATCCTGGTCCGTCAATCAGGCTCCTTTTGAGCCTCATACACAATATTTTTTATTTATTTATCTATTCCTCCAAAAAACCGTCCGTGGATCCACAATATCTTCAATGATATTTTATCACTTGGAGCAGTGTTCAATTCAAAAGTGTCCCCCTCGACTAGGGTATAATTTCCTTTGTATGGTCAATCGCCCAAATGTTTACTTGAATTTTGCCCCTACTCATTTGCGATTGATCGTAAAAAGATTGGACTTTGTTTAAACCAAACAGTCTTTTCCACTAGCATCTTATTTTTTTTTGTATATCAAAAAAGCATGTCGTACCAAAACTGTATATATTACTAAAGGTTTTCTTTTGTACCAGTGAAACTTTCAAAGGGGTTTTACTCGAAAAAAAAATTCTTAAAACACTATAGGGGGCAATGTAAGCTAATGTTTTTTAATCAAAAAAATTTTTTTATATCACAATAGGGGGGGTGTTGGAATATTTTTAGATATAAGGTTTGCTCTATTTATTTTTGTCTTTTTAAAATTTATGGGTCAAAATGTAAAATCGTCAATGAAATTATGTACATACATTTAATTGAGTCGCGCCACAGTCAACGAGCAAATGGTTCTTATATGAAAAAATAAAGTTTTTTTTTATATGTCTTAATTTTTGGACAAAAATTCTGATTTTTATTTTTACATTTATAGGATTTATAATCCTTTTTTCTGCAAATATAATAATTATTCTCCTTGGTGAGGAAGGTTTGTCATAACTATTATTATTATAATTATTATCATGATAATTGCTATAATTTGTTGGTTTACAATCACAGCG
>CM042138.1:2259517-2264517 GCA_023376005.1 Doryteuthis pealeii | reverse complement strand
GCATGAGTGTGTATTATATTAAATTATAAATAATACAAAGAATATATATACCCTATTTAATTGAAATAATTTTGATAATAATAATGTAATAATTTCTAAATATGTTCACACACACGCACACACACACACACACACACACACACACACACTTTTCGCATGGCGTAGATGTTGTAAAAATCTCATCTCACAATATAAAAAATATTGTAATTACAAATGAAATTTAATAATATTTTAATAATGAATGTATTGGCATTTCAGTCTTGGAAGACTATAATAAAGTTTTTGTGCCTCTGAAGTTACAGCGCCTCCTGTGGACTGTGAAGGCTGTCCGTAAAGATGAGGATGTGCCGGTGCTTTGTTGCCGCTGCTTTCTTCTAGACCTCTTAGCTTCATGGTGTTGCACCAGGGTGACTTCTGACATGAACAGTCCTCTACGGAGATTCTGCCGCCACCGAGGGCGGTCCTGAGCCAATTATTCCCAGCTAGAAGGGGCAATGCCAAAGCACCTGAGATCATTCTTGCAGACATCCTTGAATCGCAGCTGGTGGCGACCAATTTTAATAATAATGTAATAATTACTAATAAATTTCACACACACACACACACACACACACACACACACACACACACACACACACGTAGTTTTAAAAAATACTGTAAAAAAATATTCTAATAATAAAATAATAATATTGTAACAAATGATAGTGTAAAAATTTTTATTAGAATTAGATAACACTTAATAAAATTACCTCACACACACACTTATCAACATAGTTTAAAAAATGTGGGATGCCGTTATTTCAATTAAATAGGGTATATATATTTTTTTTCTATCAATTATAATTTAATATAATACACACTCATGTTTACACACACACACACACACACACACACACACACATACACACATATATAATATATATATATATAGATAGATAGATTGATAGATATACCGGGTGAACCCCCCCCGCCAGAAAAAAAACAGGACTGATTTTTTTAAAAGTCTGTGTTTTTGGATCAGCCTATAGTTGAAACTCTTGGAATGGCCTCAAAAGGTCTGAGAAGAACAATGGAAGAATTGGAGATCAGAGGATGCAGACACCACAGAAAGACCACCAGTTTACTCACAGGGAATGAAATAAATAGGAGTAGTAGTAATGTAGTAGTAGTAGTGTAGTAGTATAGGGGTAAATAAAAGATGAAATGTGAGTAAATGAGAAAAGGAAGACTGTAGTTATAGTCATTTTAAATTCTTTTTATTCAAGATTGTATCTATAGTCCAGTCTTTAATTGGTGACAGTGAGTAAACTCTGGAACACAGTTTTTTTTTTAACTCAGTAAGAAAAAGCAAATAATTTTAAAATTTGCAAAAATCGTACATACTTAACTGCATTGTAAAAAAGTAAAGTAAAGTCGTCGGAGCGGCCTAATGTCGGTATCAACCAGATAGCGAGGGAGTCAATCCCATTTTCAATAGCGCTAGACCAAGGAGATTATTTTAGCATCTGGTGTGGAGCGCCACACCTAACATCAGCTCCTCACTTTACCGCACAGAGTTGGCGAGGGCCGGTATCGAACTAGGAATCTTGTGGTTTCTAGCCAAAACGCTCTACCGACTGAGCTAATCTGACCCTTAACACGTTGAAATATCGTCTTCTCAATCTATCTATCTATCTAACTATCTATCTATCTATCTATTTCCGTGTGGGTATATATATATATGTATATAGGTGTGTGTATGTGTTCGTGGGTACCTGAGTATATATGTGTATATAGGTGTGTGTGTGTGTGTGTGTGTGTGTGTGTGTGTTAAGAGAGCGTAGACATAGTCACTCTATCTTTACCATTCTCTCTACCTTCCCTCATCTCTCTCTCTCTCTCTCTCTTACCCTCTATACACATTCTTTTTCTATACGCCATCACTCTCTATATCTCTAGTGCTTTCCTCTACTCCCTGTCTACCCAAATCATCATCCATCTCTATATCTCCCTCTTCGGTTTTAGTCAGCAAGAGCACATAACTGTCACCCTCACCCTCTCTTAGTTTGAAAATCGCATAGGTGAGAAACTGACAGTTACCGAGCGCCGTTGATCATATATGTCTGTCTATAAATAAGCTATCTATAAAATAAGCTATCTATAAATATATATGCTTCGTGGATATACATAGTGCATATTCTCTCTGTCTGTCTTAACAACATATATATATATATATATATATATATATATATATATATATATATATGAGAGTAAACAAACGACCTGTTTGAGATGACGATAGCCGACAATTTTTGGGAGAATATGTGCTTAATTGAAGTCATGCCTAATTTGCAAATTAATTAGATGATAATTAAAGAATTTGGCGAATATATCTGTTATGTAAGGCGTAAACAAATCGAGAAAAAGTCAATCTCTGTATGTACATTTCGGCCTATTATGCCTCATCATCAGAGCTTTATGTGTGATTCGAACCCTATATATATATATATATATATATTCATAGACAATCAGCCAGTTAACTTACAGGCCGGACAAATCACCCATAAAAGAACACAGACAAGCAAATAAACAGTCAGTCCATCGTAGACCTTCGAGGAAGAGGAATCTACCTTGAAATATTGCTAAAAGATTAAGAAGAAAATATTCATTTTGTTTCCGATCTTCATTCTTTTTCGTGCTTCTAAAACAACCAAACTTTTTGTACAAATATATAATATATATACATATATATATATATAATCATCATATATACATATTTACACACACACACACACACACACACACACACACGCACACACACGTATATATATGTGTATATGCAGACACACACACGTACACGCACACATATGAACTTTTGCATATACTTAATGATACATGTGCAAAAAAAAAAAAAATTTTGCAGCTTTTCTCTGTTAAGTGCTCTCACTATGACTAGAACCGAACAACTCATTCAGACGTGTAAGCGTGAAAATTATTTTTTTCCATTTTACACTGTCGCACCTCGAGGCTTCAAACCATTATATGTGCCGTTTTAAAGTGGGTTCATTGAAAAATAACACCCAGTTCAATATAATAAACGCATTAACATCATATATGTTTGCTGCATTAAGCACAATGTCACAGAATTAAAATAAACCATATATATATATATATATATATATATAATATATATATATATATGTGTGTGTGTGTGTGTGTGTGTATTATATATATATATATATATATATATATATATATATATATATATATATTATATATATATATATATACTGACTGTTTGGGAAAGGTATAAATTTTACTTTCCCTCCAGCTATTGATAAATAGTAGGGCAGACTGGGCTCTTTAACTTTGATTAGGCAACTGGTCTAGGAGAAGGGAAACTGTGAATTCAAACCTCCGCTTAAGAAATTGACCTTGTGTCACATCCTGCTCGTGTGGAGGGGTTGGTATATATATATATATATATATATATATATTATATATATATATATATATGGGAGGTTATGTGCTGAGGGTTGTGTATAAGCGTTCGTGGAGTATATATATATTTTTTGGCAGTTAGGATCTTTGCATGTGTGTTTTAACCAAAGAGATGCAGGTAAACCGTAGTGAGAGCTCAATGTGCCTTGTGCCAGTGAGTGGACGGACAGAGAAAAATATTCAAGAAATGAAGGAAAAGACTTTAAATTTGTTTCATTAAAATAATTGATTTCAACCGCATTACTGCATCATCATCAGGTAAGCTATATATCATTGGATCCTTTCCGTTCACTAAAGACGATGGCATAGTATAAAAAAAAAAAAATTATCTGCATCTGCGCAAGTGACTCTGGAAGCCAATTTTTGAGTGACAGTCTTTGGTGCACTGAATGTACACAAACTGTTATGCTTTCTGGGGCTGCTGGCTTTTCTCTCTCTGGCTCTCTTTTCTGTCGAGGCTACTCTCCTCTCTGTCTCACTTGAAGCTATATATATATATGCATATATATGTATATTGTTTAAGTAAATTTTGTTAACGACCATGGAATATTTCTTTATAATTTTCATGTGTCGATGTTTAAGTCTTTTTTTTTTGCCTCCAGTGAATCAGTATTAATATGGTAGAGAAAATGTCTCATCCTTTTTTACCCAAGCACTTTCGACCATCTCACTAGTCACCCTCATGGTAATCATTGGTTGAAGTGATTGTTTGGTGCGAGTTTTATTCATTTTTGTGGTTTATTCAGATGTATTTTTTCTAAGCATTTCTTATGGGAAATGAGGAGTAAAATTATTTTTTTTACCCGGACATAAATACATTATATTATTATATCATATAATGTTATCTTTATATTTCACAGACATTTTTGAATAGACTAGCAGAAACAGTGGATGTTCCACAGCATAATAATCTAATTATCATAACGTTTGATATGTTCACTTAAGAGTTATTGAAAAATAGATCAATATGTAAAATGTAAAATAATCTTGATTTCACTCTTTCTCACTCATTTCTTTCTTTCTTTCCTTCTTTTCATCATCGATTGAAACAGATTCGCATTATTGCTTTCGCATTCTCACCCCCTCTCTTTCTCCTACTCTCTTTCTCCTACTCTCTTTCTTTCTTTCGCATTATATTTTTTGTGTGGCATGTCCTTTCTTTCTTTATAATAAAAACGGAATAGTCCATTATTTCGCTGAGTTGAGACTAACAAGAAATAAGAATTCAGCGGATAAGCGACACCAGATAATCAGTATTTCCATTTTGACAATTTGGACAGTTTCATTTTTAACCAAGATGATAACGAACGGAAGATTTATGAACAAGAATATATAAATTATTGATATATACACTTATATTTTTTATTTAGCTTTTATTTCATAAAATTAAGCGTAATTAAAAAAAAAAAACAGACAAAAATAGATTATATTATTATATTATATCACTTTCTGTCGATGAGATATTACTACCTACGTATGTAAATTGTTCTGCTGGCCTCTAAAGGCTTATCGTCGAGTGA
>CM042138.1:2114517-2254517 GCA_023376005.1 Doryteuthis pealeii | reverse complement strand
ATCAGAAATCTTTCCTTGACCTTCTCAGATATTTGACCTTAACTGCATCAGAGATTATTCCCTGGCCTCATCAGAGATTTTGCTTTGTTTTCATTAGAGATTTCGCCTTAATCTCATCGAAGATTGTTGAATTATTTGTGGGTATATGGTGTTTTAATAACCACGATTTATATTTATAGACTGTTCCAAAACTGCGGTAGCCGAATCGGCCAATCAAAGCCCAAACATGTATTTAATATACTATTTAAAGGCGTTGATTTTCTAATTGTCCTAAAATTACTCGCTGAAAGGATAGACTAGCAGACAAAGATTATACAACTCTCTACTTCAAGACAGGATAAACTCTGGGGTCAACAATTTTTGAGGACTGATCAACAGACAAGAATTAAAGCTGATACTACATCTTTCTACTTTAAGAAAGAATCAAACTTTATGTCACAAAGGATTTCCACTGTAAAACTGCTTTCAGCGTCAGCCTTAAAATGGCTACACGAATCTTAACAGACCTTGTTTTCATCCGAGATTTTGTCTTGATCTCAACAGAGATTTATTAATGAAAGTAAGAACAAACGAGCAACACTTTCACTTTATATCTCTTTTTTACCCTATTTATTTTAGTAGATTAACTGTTTTATAGTGTTTACTAAACACACATTATTATCAATTAAAATCTATTAATAAAGGAGATTCGCTTCCGGTTTTTGTCTGTAACAAAAATTACGTCACTGCTTACGTCACATTACCCAAAATCGTCATAACATAGAATAAATACGCTCAAAATTTGAACATGCAACATTAGACAGTCCTCATTGTTTTTTTTTAAAACAAGTTTTAATAAATACATGACTGGTATTATATATCTATATATAGTTTGTTTTATTTTAATACATATTTAAAGTTTACATTTCAAATTGTTTTATTTTTTAATCCTTTAATGAATTTGATGATTTTACTTACTTAGGTTACAAACTCGCTGACATTGAATTTTTTACTCCCACTCCTCAGGCTATTTGATTCAAAAATGTATTTTTACATCTCCCGGAGGGTGTTTTTTTTATTTTGTACTAGTAATTATAAATTTCCCGCATAAGCGAGGATGTAACATTGGGTAAATCTAGCAAGAATTTTAAGAGAAACGATTTAGAGCGTTAGTGTAACAGCTGATGGTATTGTTACCGTTGTTGTTGAGTTAGAAGCATTTTTTTGTTAATTTCGTTAAGTAGCCGTGAGTCAATTTCCATTTCACTAACTCTATTGAGCCCATCGATTCAAAAGATTGACTCAGTTGAGATCAAAAGTTGTTTTTCATCTCTTCTGTCAAACAATATGATATCTGAGGAAGACATCTAACGATTTGATACATCGACATCGACGGTTGTGGACTTGTCGCCAGTGGATCGTTCCGGAAACCAGTTAATCATTACGACAAAAAACATAACAAATTGTTAATATATCTGGAAATCGGAACCAAATAAGAATTGTTCTTCTAGAAGATACGTCTGTGAAATACATATCTTTCATAATTTCCTTGCGTACAGATGATGTAAGGACCTCCAAATTATAATTACTGAGAGAAACCATATTCATTTCCATCCTGTCGGCTGGGGTAGTAGACTACGCCAATTGCATCCCTGTAGTGGGGTAAGACGACCCTGTCTGCCGGGGCAATAGAATATCCGACTGCACCTCTGCAGAGGGGTAAAATCCCCCTAATATTATCATCTGTTGGCCGTGGATAGAAATTTATAATGCTTAAGGACGTAATCATGGTGGCTGAGGATAGGATAAAAAAGGGTAGCGGCTTTATCATGAGCAATACGTTCGGGACGATCATATAAACGCAAGGGCTTGACGGGAACAGCCAAGTAAGGGACAAAGTGGAGTGTGGCATGTCGAGCAATGCTTAGCATCATGTGCTGCCACCCACGACCAGTAGCTGGCATCATTAGGGGAGCCGCAACTCTCTGAAGAGGGTCAGTCAGTCAGTGTATTCTAGAGCCCCATTCGATAAGGATGAATTGATTTTGAAAACCAGCATATATATATATATATATATATATATATATATATATATATAGAGAGAGAGAGAGAGGTATTCTGTGTTTAAGAAAGTAATATAAAGTGCTTGATTACAGGTGTCAAAACTATATATATTTATCATGAGATGCCATACAATTAAAAAAACCTTTGTTAACATTAGTTTCAAAGGAGCGTATTAGCCGCTTATCATGAAGACAGAACGCTTTGAATAATGACACAAATTTTCATTTAGTCATAAGTGAGCTATCCTTGTATTTATTCGCGTATTTCCCCTAATCTCGCATCAACTATGGCACTATGTAAGTTTGCCTAATATGGGATTGTGGGTGAGCGTATAAAATATCAGGGTTAGGCTTATGAGTTTTGAACGACCTTCCCATATATATATATATATATATATATATATATATATATATATATATATATATATATAGATAGGTAGATAGATAAATAAATTGAAAAAAAAGAAAATTGTGTGTATATGTGTGTGTTTGTGTGTATTTATTGCTATATGTATATGTATGCGTATGTGTGTTCGTGTATGATTGTGTATGCAGACGCTGGAATTTATCGTGTTAATATTTATAGGTTTCTGTAAATCCTTTGTACGTTTGAGATTATAAATATATTTTCACACATTTTCCCCGACGTTATCCATAAAAAAACTAACATAAATAAAATTAGAAAATAATAAGAAACTTTGAAAAAAAAACTCATCTCAATAAAATGTAGACGATAGAATTTTTGAAGGGACAGAAGGACGACGAGGAAAGACTGTGAAAAGACGAAGTTCGAAATCTCGGTAACGGGGAACGAGATTTTCTAGAATATGCGAGATTTTCCACCTGCTTCTACTGCACTTCTTTTCATTGCTGAGCCATAAGTAAGTAAATATATTTCCGTGGACTGAAGCTATTTAATATGTAATGGGATCTAATTGTCTCTTGTTGTTATGTGTGTCAAGTGACAGACGTAGCAGAAAATATATAAAAATTGAATAAAAATATTTCCATTACCTAAATAAGACGGGCAGACGCACATGGATTTTGAAAGTTAATACTACTTAAATGGATGTCTATATTAATAATTGGGTAAAGTTTTTTTCATAGTTTTTTTTCTGTCCTGTATAGACATCCATATACTTTCCTATAGAACTACAACATTTTTTCCGCATTCGTCTTGGAACTAGGGAAAGAAATTATAGCAAAAACAAATTGTTCCACAAGGGGTAAAGATGGGCTTTTAAAGAATGAGTAGAAAGTATAACCAGAGAGAAGACCACCCTGTTATCTGGGGCAGAGGAATACACCGACTGCACCTCTGCAGAGGGGTAATATCACCCACAATCGGGCTACCTGTCGGCTGTTGGTGGCAATCCGCGATACTAAAGGACGGAACCCGGGTGGTTGAGCAGTTCATGACATGCAACACTCCACTTTAGCCCTTACTTAGGCAAAACGGTCGGTCAAATTGGTTCCCTTGCTGTCTACTCTAGGATATACAACAGTGATTCGGCTTGTGCTGGTGTATTTGCGGGAAGCACTAGATAATCTGCGAACTCTGCATCTGTAATAATTTCTGCAGGATATAGCCAGATTCTTGAGTCGACCTGAGAGTAATGGAAATGAAACAGTACTCCACATTTTCCGATATCCAGAACTGGGTCTTTACCATCAGATGCAATTTTGTTTCATACGCATTCCTCTTTGTGTGTCTCTGTGTGTGTATATGTGTATCTACGTGGTGTGTGTCATTCCTGGATATAGCCATTGTATTCTAAGCCCTACCCATAGGGCAGCTTTTGATATCAAGAAATTATTGTTTGACACAGAATGAGTCAAGAGTATAAGTCCAGCCGGTCTGTATTATCTGAAGGGTTTGTCGAATATATATGTCCGACAATTATCTTACAAGATTCAAATTCTCAATCCCCCTGTGAGGATTGATCTCATGTCTCAATTGCCTTTGACATCAGCAAGTTAATAAATGCCTCACCACGAATGTTCTACGAGAGGCAAAAATAATCGAAGATTATCAGATTTCTTCGGTCGGGTCGAAATTCTATGAAACACACAACAAACCTCAGCTTCATGATCCGTGATACACCGAATTGAAGAGATATGTCTTTAGACTTGTAGCTGATAACAAAGGAAGACGGATTGGTTTTCGAATCAGGGGAAACCGGCTGTGCAAACGACGCCGACGGTTGATGTAGCGGCGTAGAATACCGCGCAAAAATCAGATATCAAACTGCTAGGAGAGGAACCTACCAATGCTAGACAAAATTCTGCTCACAGATACGAGGGTAATTCAAAACGTAAGGTCTCCAACGCAATGAAAGTACTCGTGCAGCTATTGTCAATACTGTTTTTTTAGTATTATTTGGATTATTCGGACTCATCTTCATTGTTATCTGTACAACGTTACGGCCGATGTGCCCTCCGGATAACAGATGACAATGAAGATGAGGACAATAGTCCGAATAATCCACATAATATTAATTATCAAGCATCATCTAAAAAATTCCGAAAAACTCTTGTTTTTGGTGTGCATATGACTGCGCCTGTCCCTGTCTGTGCCTAGCTGCCACGCTCAGTTTTCGCTTGACTGGTATTTGATGGAGCTCCCGATTGACGCTACCGGCAAGTGTGAAGTTCGCGCAGTTATTCGATTTTAGAACACAAAAGGCATTAAACTGAGGGCAATTAACAGAAGTGTATAGCGAGTCGTGCATGAATGCCAAAAACATTGGCAAGTAATGTAGGGAATTTGTAACGACAACGAGGTTCAAAAGGATATAAACATCATTGACAATCTATATATCAATACTCGTATTCCTTAAAAGTACGACTGTTATCCTCTTGCAACACCCACTGGTTAAAAATGAGACCGACCAAATCGCCCAAGATGAAATGCACAAAGGTAAATCCTGAATACCTGGTGTTGCTTATCCGCCGAATTCTTATTTTTCTATGAGTGTCGTCTCCTCAGCTAAATAATGAAACATTGCGTTTTTATTACAAAGATAGAAAGCGAAGAAGAAGGACATGCTAGAGACAAAGATATAAGAAGAAAAAAGAGTGGAGAGAGAGAGAGAGAGAGAGAGAGAGACAGAGAGACAGAGATAGAGAGACAGAGATAGAGAGAGAGAGAGAGAGAGAGAGAGAGAGAGAGACAGAGAGAGACAGAGAGAGACAGAGAGACAGAGAGAGACAGAGACAGAGAGGGAGAGAGAGAGGGGAATTGGGGGAAGAGGTGAGCGCGCAGAAGCGATAAGTTTAATCTGTTTCAATCGAATATAATGAAAAGATGAAAGAAAGAAAAAATGAGTGTAGAGAGAGAGAGAGAGAGAGAGAGAGAGAAGAAAGAAAGAAAGAGAGAGAGAAAGAGAGAAAGAGAAGAAAGAAAGAGAGAGAGAGAGAGAGAGAGAGAGAGAGAGAGAGAGAGAGAGAGAGAGAGAGAGAGAGAGAGAGAGAGACGTTTTATATATTGAATATGTTGCAATAGTTCTTAAGTAAACATATCAAACATTGTAATAATTAAATGATCATACTGTGGTATATCCACAGGCCCTGCACTAAATGATTCTGTGATTTCTAGATATTTTGCTGACCTTACCTTTAAGATGATTCGAGCATCTACGAAGACACCTAAGATTAAGTAGATACGCACACACCTACTGTGTTCGTAATACCTTTTCTTAGTTGTACGTCGAATAGATATGTTTGCAATTTATTTGGATTTCATAGGAATAATTGAGAGCATAAAACAGTGTGTAAAAAAGAACAATAAACAACAAAAATTCGGACCATATGACCTTTAGGCACCGCTTTTTGATCGCGATTAAGAAAGGACATGTTTTTCATTTACGCCGTCAATATCCGGTTGTTTGTTAGGAGTTAGAGTTAGGGTTTAGTGTTAGGGTTAGGGGTAGAGGTAGGGTTAGAGGTTAGTTTTATAATTTAAAAAATCAAAAAATTGTCTGTTAAAATAACCGGATATTGACGGTGTAAATGAAAAACATGTCCTTTCTTAATCGAGACCAAAAAGGGGTGCCTAAAGGTCATATGGTCCAAAAATTCAAGTAATTATTTTTGGTTTGGTATCTTTGTTTAATGGCGTATCAAGTTTCGTGACTTATTTAATGCCAAAGCCATTCTTGTTTAAGAATATTAGTGATAACCCATATCTTGTAGGATTAGGGGATTCATACATTTCCCAAGGGCATTAGTCGTAATGTGAACGTAATAGCAATACTAGAGTTCGAGCTCACTTACAACGATGCCACAGTTCACAACCGTACCCACAGGGTTTCCCTCCACTTAAGAAACTACAGAAAAAAATGTAATGGTGGTCTGCGTATAACACGAAACTGCACTTGATGGTGTAGTTCCGGTTCTGAAGATCTTGGAAGTTACCCCTTAGTTGCAATTACTCTCAGGTCAACTCTCCCGGGTTATGTTACCTTTTCATGTAGTCTAATGATTATAGTCGTAGGAAATGGACTCGTCGACCCGAGTTCAAGTTCTGAACAAAGCTGTTTGCATTTCACATAACTCTAATATCCTTGGGAAAGGCATGAATCTAATTCTCTCTCCTGCTATGGGTAAATAGCAGGACAAACTGGGCTCTTTAACCATGGCTAGGTAACTAATCTAGGAGAAGGAAAACTCTGAATTTAAACCTGTTAAACTCCGCTTTAGAAATTGACCTTGTGTCGCATCCTGTTCGTGTGGAGGGGTTAGTAAATATATATATGACCTTTTCTTAGATATGATTCAAATATATCTGTTTGCAAAATTGTTTTTTATCATTAAGAATAATAGAATGAATTGTTTACTAATGATTGTTTTTAGCTACTTGAAATCATAAAACTGTGTGCAAACAAATGACTATCATCAAATAGAAATAATTACTTGAAACCATACAATTGTTTATATTAGATATGATTACTTGAAAATGTACAACTACAAAATTAGGACCGGCTTAGCTCTTTCGGTAAAACATCCCCCTAGGAACAACAAGGTTCCAGGTTCGATACCGGCCCTCGCCAACTCAGCGCATGACTAGCACCGCTTGGATCTATGTAGTAAATTGGGAAGCTGAGTGGGTGTAGCGCTCCACATCAAACTCAAAACAATCTCACTGGTTTAGCGCTGATGAGAAGGAGATAGACTCCCTCGATATCCAGCTGACGCTGACAATAGGCCACTTCGCCTTATTTAGTTTATTTTTCATTGGAATACGTGATATCATATAACCCTCTCTAAAAATACAACAGATGTAAATATATACATACAACGTGCGCAATTACCTTATCTCCAAGCATAAAATAACCCCAGACAAATTGACGTGCCGTTGAAATTTACTCGATCATATAATCGATTTTCTTTGAATAAAGGTTCTCAATCGCAGCCGTCTGTCAACTTGAACCAGTCGTTCATAATTATTTTGATATTTTTCAAACTGCATTTTAAATGTCCTTAAATCTACGTCTCGGTCTGTCACGGCTTCTTTATCTGATAACTAACTGGAGAAATAGGATAGTTTGATAGACGATTTTCTAGTCTTGCCATATAGCCGGAATTTCTTAGCTTTTCCCCGTGTTCGCAGATTTCCATACGTTGGTAGCCAGCTCGCTTCAATACCTTCAAATTTTCTCACATCTGGTCCCCATTTGCTGTTTATTGTCATACACAGATGTTTCACTATTAAAGATCATATCTTTTTTCATTTGAGATTTGTAGAGTATACAACATTCATGAACGAGCAACCACCAGCTTTGTATACATTGCATTTTGCTCTGACCGAGATATTGCAATTTTCCCATAGTCAATCTTCCAAAATCAGGTGAGGCTTTAAAACAGTGTTTCTCAATCGGGAGTCATATGCCCCCCCCCCTCGGAGAACATATATCATTTTTTTTGGTCCATGCAAGCAAAAAATATTTTATCATAGAAATACAATAGGATTTTTAAACATCGAATGTCTAGGCGGGGGTTCCACCATAGTAAGATAGTAATCCAGGGGATCCATAGCTAAAAAAGGTTGGGAACCACTTGAGTTCTACGTTCAGTTTATTGTCATCGTAAAACCAAAATATATAAACTACTTTCAATGCAGAGTGATGGCTGGTTGGTGGATTCTTACAGCATTTCAATTCATCTGGGGTTATTTCATGTTGGATTATTTGTAGTATATAGTTATTTACTAAGTGTGGCTTAGATGCGACACAAGGCCAGAAGTATGGAGCACCCAGTGAGAATCGAACTCACTAACAATGGTCTGCTAATCTAGCTAGCTAACCATTACACCACATGAGGTGCCCAAAACTAAGCACAGCTTAGGTTTGGCACAAAGCCGTAAGTATGGGGCATCCAGTGAGAATCGAACTCACTATATCGTAGCAATGAATCTGCGAGTCTAGCTTTCGAACTATTACAACACGATGGGACGCCTGTAGTAATTTACCAAGCTTAGCTTAGATGTGGAACAAAGCCAGAAGTATGGGGCACCTAATGAAAATCAAACTCATTAACAATGGTCTGCGAATCTAGCATGTTAACCATTACACCACCTGAGTGGCTACTTATTTGTAGTATATAAACCGTGCTGCCATCTACCACTTAAATGTATAGACTAAGCGAAGTCACCTGATATAAACCTCAGCCAATGAACAGCCCGAATACGTAGTTGGTCAACTACTTAATCCGGCTGATACTGACAGACGTCCATTTGCAGTCATTGACGAAGGACCTGCAAGACTGAGGACCACCAAGGAACAACCAAAGGATTCTTCACTAACACAAAAAATATCCGCTGGACAGCAGTCTTGCTAGAAACTTAAAGGATGGCCACAAAAATCGTAACAACAAACACTTAGAGTTTAGGTAACACAAGAATGTTCCCATTTTTTTTGGGGGGGGATTACCTGTCTGTAAGGGTTTCAGTCTGTGTATTCAAAGTCCCGTCGCCAAGGGAAAGTAGACAGAATAAAAATAAAAGTTTGGGATTTCTAAGAATTATACTTGGCCACGATTTCAAAAGAGATGCAAAGCTTACCATCATAGAACGAATTGAAACTTCTACAAAAAACATTCAACAATATCAAGGCGATAATAGAAATACACGAAGATAAATCGAATACTGACCCAAAATGGCATCAAACTAAATTATTGTAAATAATAGAATATACTCATGTTCACACACAACTATATAACATAAATTTTGAAGCAAATAAGGGTAGCCAATCGTAGGCCATATGTATGGCAGCAGGATTCGGCCCTCTGCCACACCTCCGGAAAAAGTCAAAAATGATTGTCGGCGAATTTTTACGACTACACTAGTCCCAATGTTTGGACTCCGAACTCCCCAGATCTTAACCCCATGAATTATGTATGTGGCCCTGTTGAGAAAGACACCATCGCCGTGCCAGTACTACATAAGCCCCGTTAATCGACAGAATTATGGTAGTTTTTGAAACCCTCCCCAGGGAAACTGTATCATCAGCTTGCTCCAGGAGCAGAATTGAAGCTGTGATCAACTATAATAGCGGTTATTTTGAGTGGAACTTGTTGACAGTAGCGTAATTTCCGTGCCAATTGAATTTCTTTACAATCCATTAAATTTTGTTGTTACCAAGCACCTTTTCTTTTTCCTTATGGAACTATCAAATTTATCCCGAACACCCTATATATATATATATATATATATATATATATATATATATGTATACAGTATGAACAAAAGATCATCGTCAGGAGAAAATTTCTTATTTGAAGAAATTGTTTGTAGACTTTTTGAAAGGGAGCATTATAGAAGAACTATAAAAATTGGAGTATTTTTGAGGGTTTGACATGCTATTAAAATCCGGGTAGAAGAGTGTGTTAGTCGTAGCAAGTCCATCTGTTCCGTGAAAAACCTCTTTGAATGCTCTTATATATGTGAGGGAGGGTTCTTGGGAGTTGTGTATATGTCCATGTATGTATATATATAAATGTATGTGTGTGCATACATATATGTGTGTGAATTTGAGTGTGTGTATGTATCTCAGTACTGTGCACATGACTTTTAGATTTTTAAATGGGTCAAAAGTGGCTTGTTTGATGTGTGGCGGTCAGTGTTTGTTTATTTAGGTGCCATCGGCCCCCTTTATAGTTGTTGATTCGACTTTTATTGCCATTATTAAAATGATGAGTCTATTTTCTGATTAAAACCAAACGGATGAAAACTTCTTATCCCTTTTATCCATCTTTACTTGTGGTTTTCGATGACAGATTTAGTGTCAGTATCTCTTTGGATTCTTTCAATAAGGGTAATTTGGCGTCTCTGTCAAAGTCATGGTCATCTAGTCGGAAGTGTTGCTTGACTGAGATGAGATTGCTATGATCTGTATTTTTTATGCGGTATCTGTAATTATTAAGCCTAAAATAAAATGCCCACTCTGACTTCCCAACATATTGCTTCTTGCATTTGATGCAATCGAGTAGGTAAATTACGTTTTTGCTTTTGCAGTCTGATTCGTGGTAGATTTTGAAGGTTTGTTTGGTTGTTGAGCTTGTAAATGTGTCAGTTGTTTTTATCTGTTTGCAGCATAGGTTGTTTTTTGTACTACAGGGCCGGCAGAATTTTGTGGAGTTAATTGTGGGTCTCATGTTGACTACTCTATTGTTGAATATGTTGTTACTTCCTATCATTTCTCTGAGGTTATTAGGTCGGCGATAGGTAACTAAACCGTGTTCTTGGAAAATATCTCTTAGTTCAGGGTTTATTTTCAAGATGCTCCAGTGTTTTTTTATTATTTGATTTAGTGGTGGGAGAGTGTTATTAAATGTCGTTATTAGGGGGATGTGATGTGTCTTCTTTTTATGTTTTGATTTTAGGGTTTCTTGTCTAGGGATGGAGATAGCTTTAGCTACCTGGCAATCTATTAGTGTGTGGGAGTATCCACGTGCTGTGAACTGTTGTCTTAGTTTATTTATTTGTTGTATATATATATATATATATATTATATATATAAGTATTATACTATCATTATGAGCGAATCAATCTTTGTTTTCCAAAGACTTTTTTACTGTTTACTTTAATTACACAAAAGTTATATTAAAATATTCCGTAGTTTTAGGATTATGTTTGAAAAAAACAAAAAAACATTTTAATTGGTTCTAAATTGTCGTAATTTGCAATAAGACAAAAACTGACCCGTCTTTTACCTCACATTCTGGCTGTAATTTTACTCATCTCTATATATATCTTAATTACCTCCTCGTTAAATGTATTAGTTTCTCTGTAAAGAGAGTAATTTAGAGAATGAGAAATATATTTGTATGTTAAGTTTCAGGACATGAACACTTACATAAACAAATTTCAAAGTTAAATATCTAACGAGAACACCTATACGATAGTTCTGACACTGTTGCCTTTATGACAACATCGGAATCATTTTTATCATATGTGCTAGAAGGCAGTGGTTTACGGTCTTAGTGTCCTTGATATGACTTTATACTGCATCTAGTGGCGAGGTTCCAATTCTCGATCTCTGAGGAATTACTTTCAGGTCCACTCTGACACGGAGTGGAAATACCTTTTAGGTTTCCCGCTATGCGTTAATAGTAAAAGAAAGAGTTTTAAAATAATTTGAATACCCATCAAGAATATGTAAAAAAACATTTTCAGCATACAATAACCCAACAAATGTTGACGTGCGGGTAATTCTATGTCAAATCATCCAGGCCAAGTCACCCGTCCCCTTCAATTTTTCTGAAATGTTGTCCATGTGTGGATTATGATAAAGTTAGCCAACCCTCAAATTTTTAGGATTGTCTAATGTTAAGATAGTCCAAACACGGAAAAAAACCCAGAAACATTGAAGGGGTGGGTGACAATTTTACTTTTTTCTGGATGATTTGACATGGAATTACCCATGCTGTAAAAACCAACTAACCAATCTTTAAAACATTCAACAGCAAGCGCACGATGTGCACCTGTCCTGACCATGATCGTAACTGATCGCACCTGAATAAGATATGGTAAAATATTCATTAGATGGAGTTACCAATACCAGTTGCCTAAATTAACTTACGCCACACAGGTGACTATTTCATATTCAGGAAGTATTTATGTAACTGTTTTTCATTTCCTTTTGAACTATGAATTAGAATCCGCGAAGCCATTATGGGGTTGTGTTGTTGTTGTTGTTGTTAAAAAATCTTGGTGTTAATCCAAAGTCTTTCTGGTTGTTTATTTGGGTGGTTGAGTTTTACGACATGTCAAACCCATTGGGTCATTTTATGCCGAAAATGTTTGTTTTATTCATTCTTCATAGATAAACAATTATTTTAAAAACTCAATGTTTTTAAACACATTTTGTACTATTTAACCCATAGATGGGACCCTAATAGGTACTATCACTCCGTAGTCTTTCTGGTGAATTATCCTAAGTCTGTAATCCTTCTAGTGGTAATCCAAAATATGTAGTCTTTCTATTGTTAATCCTCCCAGTAAGTGATATTGATCACTGTGCAAACGATCTTAAATGCTTTTTTCATGTAATCCCATTGGCCCATTTCCACCAGAAGCTTGATGTTGCTGCTTGCTAGGGTCAATGAATAGAAATGGTGATTTTTCTTATGTCTCACCATGGATATGCCAACATATTACTATTATTATATAGCAATCATGGTTGACTGCAGCTACTTTTCATGCAGGTAGAGGAGAGGAGAGGAGAGGAGAGGAGAGGAGATTCAGGATATATCTTACTAATAATCTTATAATATGAAACAAATCCTACCTATGCAGAAGGTGCTGTACTCCCAATTAATGCAAGCAAGTACGTCCTTGATGCCTTACCCCCTGTAAGATCTTTTCGGTAGATTTAATAATCTGTCGATTTCAGATGGGGGTGGGTGGGCAAAGAAGTCATTTGCATCCCCTTCAGCGTACAGCCATGATATTAATATTATATGATTATAGTAGGATAATCTTCACAAATTACTGGAATTCCAAGTTTCTGAAAATGCTCTTGGAGTTAGATTAGCTTTTAATACGGTGATACCTTATGATTTCTTCCGATAAAGAGACTTTTATTTATATTAGATAAAGTGCTGAACTTGCGTAAACAGCGTTTGGACAAACTACGCAATATCTGAAAATTAATATCAAGCTCAAATGACTAAGTGGCTCGTATAATGATATGAAAGTCTGAGTCCAGTGCCAAAACAAATTCGGAATGACCTTAACGAGTAAGTAGCGAAATGATTTATTTAAAGAGGCAAATAAAGTTCTAACAGATTTGAGTTCAACTGCCAACAGCTGTGGGCGTCGTTGAATAATTATAACACTCTCACTTTCCATTTTGACTGACCATAAGCGACATGGCAAAAGAAACTCCTCGGATAGGAGACAGTGCTTATGACAATAAAACCAATGAATTAAATACAAAAACATTCCATCCTGTTGCGTAGGGGCCAAGTCAGGTTGTAGTAGTAGCCGTTAATTCAGAGTAACAACATACGAAAATCGTATAGTCAAAAAGAGGTTGTTTATTTCTTTCTAGGCTCGTGGGTTCTTTTTCAGAGAGAAGGAGAATGAGAGAGTAAGGTCAAGCTGTTCTATCGTAAATCACGTTCTTGCGTGCTGTTCGTTGTTAGCCTAGACAGGTCACGACAGAGCGCCAACAAATACGTCCGTCCCTTCACGGGTCTGGCGAAAAAGAGACCGAATTTTCTTACTTCCGTTTGGGGTCCCTGGGTTGGGGTTCACATCCACTTCCGCTCCTCCGCAGAAACTGGGACCTCCCTTTTTTAATATTAAATCTAGTTCCAGGGTCATTGGTCCGTCAATGGCTGGCACCCGTTGAGTGTTTGCCCTTCCAAACTTTAATCTCTTTTTGTTCTTATTTCTTTTTCTTCTCCTTCTCCAGAAATTCGATTACCGTTTTCTTTAAGTTAATCTATAAATAATGGAGAATCGGTGCCTCTCTGTAACCGAAGCCTCATTACTACTTACGTCGCAATACCCCCAGGAATTGCGTAAGTTTATCAATGAGTATTTAATTTATAGTCAAAATCATTTTCACATAGAATAAATCTTATTTATTAACGCTGTTCCTATGAAAATCTGCGTTATATTTGCCTCAAAACAACCCATGTCATTAGTGCTTTTAAAATCCTGAAATGTGTCTTATATATCGCTAAGTATTAAAGGTTTACATATTAAAGGTTTACATAATATTTGGTGTTGTTAATTTGCATACTGGTTTTAACAAAACCGGGTTTGATAAATAACTACTTTGTGTCATTGATCTCTAATATCATCGTTTTATTCTCCAGCATATTAAAATCAATGCTATGAATGATTTTATAAAGAAACAAATTAAAATATTAAAATAAGTATAATCTTTTTTTATATTCGTTCTTATTTAATTTCGTCAGTCTTTCTAATCTAATATATTTACTTACATTAAAATTTGAATACTTACGTCTGGAGGGCGCATATTCTTGCTAATTGATTTTAATTTAGAAAAGATTTCACCTTAAAACAATCTCTTTATATTACATCTATATATTAATACGGTAGTACCTACCTATGCGTGCCACACCCTGTCGTCAACTCAGATAAATAATGAGTCATTCAATTAAAAAGAACTAAATAAACGTAAAATAAAGAAAGAGAAATGTAGAAGAAAGAGATGAGAAGAATGAAATAAACGAATTAAGTAACAACGAGAAAACGTCAACTACGCCACGTATTCTTTTGCAAAGAGTTGGAAATTGTTAAATACAAATAGGAATCTACAATGATTTACTTAAAATGTTATTTCCATAAAATAAACAAATGAATTGAAGAGTGAAAAAGAAAATAATGCAATCTCCGATTTATATAATGAATACAATATGATGTGGAAAGGTTTGCTACGAAATGTAAAATGTAAAATGTTCGTCAAGAAATGTGTAATGGTAAATGTGAAATGTTTATGTAGTTGAAAGTTTGGATACGCGTGCTAGAAATGATAATTAATTTGGTCAGCGAGACGAAATATGTCTAATTGCTGATTTCTTCTCTGTATTTTATAATTACAAGATGGATCAAAAAGTAATTAATTTTTTGAGGCACGGACACGCGGACATAGTAGTGAGCAATGCTAACCTAGCCAATCGATTCTGATTTTTATGTAAACATTTGTTTTAATCACTTTTCCTTAAGTTTAAGAAAAGGATTGTGTTCGTGTGTTTGTTTTAATCTCTTTTCCTTAAGTTTAGGAAAAGAAATGTGTACGCGTATTTATTCTTATTTTGGTATAAAATATAGAATTGTATTCTATAATATTCAGTGAAAGAAAAAACGAAAAAATAGGATTGTACATGTTTTTAGTTGTGATGGAAGAGGCTTGAAAGTTTCCTGTGAAGGAGGATAATAGATTTTTCAGTATAGAAAACTTGAAATATCACCCTAAAGGGAAACGACGTTAGGAATTGAAAATGATAACTTCATGCTTGTAATTTAACGAAAATATATAGAAGAATTTCAATGTCAAAATATTTTCTCTTCGGGGAACGAACATAGATATACGATTATCTAGATATTCACAGTCACACACACACACACACACACACACACACACACACACACACACACACACAGAATGAGAGAGAGAAATAATTATGAGATAGAAGGTCCGCAAAATGGCTTTGGAAAGGTGAAAACTGTGCGAAAACAGTTAATTCGGAAAATAAAGGAAGCTCTACACGAATTTTAACAAAGCGAAATTACTTTATTAAAAAATAAGAACAATATTTTTACTCACGCAGGACAACACAAACCTTCCGCTTCTTTGGGTTTTTTGTTTACTTTATTCAATGTACCTTTGATGACAATGCTTTTACGGAGTATCATTTAAAAAAGAATATGTTTACAGCATTTCTCTAGTGGAAAATGCGTTACCGATTCTAAAGAGTTTAAGAAATATATGTTTGCCTCGAATGACATAATTTAATACCCGAGGAACTAATAAATTGCACATTAGGATTTTGTTTATCGGAAACGAACTAAGCTATTATTGTGTGGATTTTTTAACTGAGCATATATATATATATATATATATATATATATATATATATATATATGTCATCCACAGACACGTGTTTCGACGTTTCACGCCTCTTCAGTGTGGCTAGACACAACAACTATCCTTGGCTAGGGTCCAACTCCGACTGACTGTTTGCCAACCTGATATCTTATCCCCTCGGCCACTGACAGCTGCTGTAGCGGGGATTGGTATTTAAACTATTAAATACATAGGTTTGTTTATATATTTTTCGATCACATTTATCAAACCCTTCTCTTCGAGTAGGACGTGGGACACGGTCAAATTTAAAGCTAAATTTAACAGGTTTGAATACAGTGTTTTCCTTCTCCTAGACCAGTTGCTATACCATCTTTAATACTTAGTGAATAATACTGTTTTCCAACAACATTAGAACCTTTGATACGTTTTCCATTATTTATTGTAGGGGAGACCCAAATTCTATCACATGTCAATAAGTTACGTTCTCCTGTGGCCACTTTCACATGGGCACGCCAATGTTGGTCGACCAACAAATACCTATATCAATCAGCTCTGCGCAGATTCTGGATGCTGCTTGGCAGACCTAACGGGAGCGATGGCAGATAGGGACGGTTGTTGAGAAAGAGACATGTGAATCCGTACTAACAACACGACTTGAGGATGAATGAGTATTCATAGAAAATGCATTAAGTTTGATTAATTGTGTTCATTGTACATTTACATATTTATAATATTTTGCACACAGTTCCAGAGTTTCAAATATTCCTATCTAATACTAATAATTATATGCTTTCAAGTAATTATTTCCATTTAATAATTGTCATTTCATGACACACAGGTTTCTTGTGAGTAATAATAATCCTTAGTAATCAATTAGAGCTTCAAATAACTATTCTTAATACAAACAATTTACTCTTATTTAGCGTCAAGTATTTCAATCGAATATAAACATTTTAAACAGATCTATTTGATCGATAGATGGTATCCTAACATGTACTACTGCTCGGAGTCAAAGTGGGTCTAGGATTAATAGCAATGAAGGGGTACTCCATACTCTCTAGATCTCTAGAACTGGAACCTCACCATCAAATGCTGTTTAATTTCATACTCAGAATACCCTCTATTGGGCGGTGTCTAGAGTATAACATTAAACTTCATCTAATGGTGAAGTTCCAATTCTAGAACTCTGAGGATTGTGGAGTACCTCTTCATTGCCATTACTCCCAAGTCCACCCTGACCCGGTGTGGTAGTATGTCAGGGTCCAATCTATAGGTTAAATGGAAAAATGAGTAAAAAATTCAGTTTAAAAATAATAAATACCCATCAAGATGAATGAAACAAAATGTTTTCGGCATAAAATAACCCAACAAGTGTTGACATGCTGTAAAACCCAACTAACTAACCTAATGAAGGGCATCATACCGCTCTGCAAAGGAAACATCAGAAGCACAGATATCCAAGACAACTGTCCGTAAAGCAGCTCCTTCTGCTATTATATCAGCAGCAGCTTGCCTGCTGCCTATTTCATAGTCATTCAAATTGTTCGCTTTATTTCTACTAATAAGTCAATCTTGGTGAATGCGATTGTTTTGTCATTCAGTACGAACTGTTATTTTTTTTTTGAGAACTAAAAAAATCAACTTTTCAAACCAAGCGTATCTTTTTAAATGTAAGAAGAAAAAGGGAAATGTTTTTATCAATATTTTTTACGAATACTTTCATATTTCTTAGAATAAAATGGATCCATTTTTTAATCAGCGAAACTCAAAACTTTTTTTAAAGAAACTATTCATTAAATAATGAAATTTGAATTAATATGCGAAATATTCTACCTACAAATAAGTTAATATTTAGTTATGAGCAGTTACAAAAACTGAATTTAAAATTGTCTTACGCACGAAAAAGTTTTAGAAAAAAATAATTCAAGCGATTAAAAAAAAGGGATATAAAAAAATTGGATACCCGCATACTATTATTTTCATATTTCTTAGAAATGATTAGATATATCCATTTTTAATTTGAAACTCAAAACGTTTTTGAACGAAGAACAAAATTTAAATTAAAACGCAAAATAAATAAAATATTTAGTTGGATTCTTTGTAACTTTTGTTGATCAAAAAAGAAATTACAATGTTACATTTTATTTCTAACTCAACAAGCAATTAAAAAGTGAATTTAAAATTATCTTACGTACGAAAAAGTTTTAGAAAAAATCATTTAAACCATTCACAAGTTACTTTTTAAAATATTATTCTCAATGTTGTAAAAAAAAAAAAAAATCGCAAATTCTTACCGATTTGAAAAAGGGAATAAAAAAACACATACTATTATTATTTTCAAATTGCTAACTGGATTTATATTTAACACAATTAAACTTCAGTAAAGGTTAATATTATCTTCAAAATTTTTAAAACCTTCAAAAGAAGAAACATAAATCAGACTTCTGATGATTTAAAAGAAAATTTTCAGCTTACAGAAATAATGAAAATTATGAACGAAAACAATGTTTATCTTTTTACAGCGTTAAATCAATTGAAATTTACAGTAGTCAAAAACGAGTTATGACTACTGGCTTTTTAAAAAATTCTATGAAAAATTATCTCATAGTCAAATTTTCACGAAATTTTCGGTAATTATTCATCTGTTGCTGAAAATATGTTTGAAATAGGTTTTTTCTTAAAATATATAAGGGGAAATGATTTTACGAGCTCCCCCCCTAATTTTATTTTATGAAATGTGAAAAAAAAATGAACAGAAAAAAACGATTTTTTTCTATAAAGATAAGAGTCTAAATGATTATATCAGAAGATTTTTATAAGTTTTAATACGGGACATTTTTAATAAAAAAAGAAAAAACATGAATTGTAAATTCTGCTAAAAATGTCAATATTATTAGACACAATTCCGTAAGTACGTGACATCCAGCAAAGATTGAACTAACTATGCAGTAGTAATGGATTCACAAGACTACCTTACTAACCATTACACAATGATGGGACCTCATTTTCTTTACTCAACCTGTTCGTCACAGGTAGGATATGGTACAAGGTCGAAACCAAAGGTCATCTAGCAAGTATTAAAATTGCTATTCAGTAATAATGTGAGTCTAACTTGCAAACCCTTACACCACAATGGAATTCTATTAATATTAAAAAATATAAACATCAAAAAGAGACTATTCCTAAAATAAACTAATATTATATTACACAAACTGTTCGTTTTTTTAACATTAAATATCCAATAAACGAATAATTTTCGTTCTAATGAAAACTCATTTTTTAATCTATTCTTCCCAGAGATCCAGAATTGAAACTTCACCATTAGATGCACTTTAATGTCAGACCATTTTTAGGAACATTCCCTGGTGTTCCTAAAATGTTTTCGTCCGGTCATAGACCGTGTACATTTGCTAATATATATATATATATATATATATATATATATATATATATATATATATATATATATATATATATATATACGGCTACCCGTCTATTTCTCTCCTTCTGATAATTTTTATTGTCATTTCTAAAAACCCATTCGAAATCGATGACAGCGTTAGCCGGCGAGGATTCGCAAAGAATCTTGTCAGCTGTGAACTGTCAGTCATAAATCCTTCATTTAACGGCTCTCCTTTACCCGATCAGCAAAATGGAGAGTGACAAAATGACATGTGAAGGTCAGAGTGTGTCGCCAGAAGACAAGAAAAGTGTTGACAGCGAGTGAATAGATCGACGATGACTCCCCCTACCCAGTCTCGAGTTTATGATTTGAAGAGGGCGGCATCATCATCATCATCATCATCATCATCATCATCATCATCATCATCATCATCATCATGAGCTTCAATCTACTTTGCTCTTCACGCAGAGCAGACAAAATCAATATTGCACACGTGGCCAATCATTGCCTTTAATTGATCGCCTGTCTCATTTTTTATCGATTCCTCTATCAATTCATCTATGCTGGTTAATATATGTGCATATATATATATATATATATATATATATATATATATATATATATATATATATATATGTGGGTGTGTGTGTGTGTTATACATAACTATTCAATATATAGCTATATCATTGTCTATATGTCTTTATCTATCTGGATATGTTCATATATATATATATATATATATATATATATATATATATATATATATATATATATATATATACAGTAAATAAAGGGAAAAAAACTCTAAACATGCTTCATTACAATAATTTATTTCAACTGTATTACTGCATCATCTTCAGGTAATCGCAAGAACATGGCTCTTACTGAGAATTTCCCTAACAGTAACATCGCTTTTAAATCTATCAATTTGGGGAGGGAAGGGCTGGTGTCTTAGTTTGAAATGGGCAGGATTAGTTTCTTTGAATGAGGCGGGGAGGTCTATGCTTTGGATGAGGGGTGGCTTAGATGGGGGACCGATTCCTTGGGGAAATAGTTGTAAAAGTGTACAAACAAAATGAGCACAATTAAAAGACTATATATATATATACATACAGATATATATATATATATATATATATATATATATATATATATATGTGTGTGTGTGTGTGTGTGTGTGTGTGTGTGTTTAATACATGTCTATTCAATATATAGTTATATCATTATATGTCTTTCTCTATCTGGATACGCTCATATCTATCAATCCATCAATCTATTCCAATCTTAGCTATCTAATTTTTAAGAAAATGATCTAGGTACCAGACAAAGGAGATCAAATCACCGAATCTATTATCAGATCACAACATAAGCAGTTATGCTTTCTTACATTCTATATGATAACAATTCGATTTATGTATGTTTCCATAAGACAGCAAAAAAAGCACATCGTTGAAAGAATTTTCTTAGACCAAAAAGTATTAAATGCAAAAAAAAAAAAAAAAAAAAAAGAAAGAAAGAAAAACCGAAAAACAAGTAATTTCCAAACCAATATGATAATCAAGATTTACAGTACAGGAATCATCGTTCGCACTCATACTAATCATTATAATTGTTCACTCGAGATAACTAGTAAATGTTTATTCTAGAGTAGTATCACTTCTTTATTTATTTCAAAGTAGTCATAATGCAGATACATAAATAGCAAATATTTGCCAAACCATTTCACCACGGAGAATGGAGCTCAGAGACTAGCTTGCTAACCACGACGGCACGTAAAGGCTGTTTGGGAGAAATTTGACAGTTTCATAAGGAAATAGAAAAAGTGCCTGCTAACTACAAAATTTAATGGATTGTAAAGAAATTCAACAGGCACGGATATTACACTACTGTTAACAGGTTTCACTCAAAATAACCACCATTAGCGTCGATCAAAGCCTCAATCATGCTCCGGAACCCAGAGCAAGCTGATGTTACAGTTTCCCTGGAAAGGGTCTCCAAAACTACCTTAATTCTGTCGATTAACAGGGATTTTGTGGTACTGGCACGGCGATTGGTGTCTTTCTCAACAGCGCCACATACATAATAATCCTCGGAGGCATTGGGACTGGTGTAGTCGTAAAATTCGCCGACAGCCATTTTTAACTTTTCCAAGAGGTGTGGCAGGAGGCAGAATCCTGCTGCTATATATATGGCCTACCATTAGCTACCCTTGTTATCTAGGACTTGACTACAGTATTTAGCAACTCCACATAGGAATCTGACGGTCCCCCACCATGTTTTTCTGCAGATTTTGCGAGGAATTCTGCTGTACGAACGCAATCAGATCGTCTGTTATATTGCTTTCTTCTAGCCACAGTCTCGTAGTCTCCATTACAATTCTCCAGTTCATACCTAATTGTTTTTACCGTGTTCAGGGAGCATTTGGCAGCAACCACAATCTCCTTATTTTGATGGCCGGCGTAGATAATCATGATACGTTATTCTCTTCCATGATTCAGGTGGGATCCAGTCATCCATTCTATCTGTCATCACGTATATGAATGAAGAAGGGTCCAAGCTTTTAAATGATGCGTAGTGTGCGTCAATACCTCCAACTACGGAGAAAAATAACCAAATATAAATATGCCTAATTTATCCCGAACACTATATATATATATATATATATATATATATATATATATATATATATATGATTTGTTGAACTCAACGGACAATTCGAGTTTAAAAAAAAATCCTTTCCAATAGTGAGGGCATCTTTTTAATATCAGGGTGGAATTGGTGTATGAATATACCAAAGATTCTAACACGTGTACTTTCTGCACTACTTAGTGCCATCATCAGGTGTGGATCTGTTGTTTCTTTTTAAATAAACAGTAGCAGTAGGAATAATTAGGAGGAGGGGCACACAAATGTGACTGGATACATCATGCAACACTTAAAATCACATTCAGGGCCCCCTTTAATTACTGGAAAATTCTAACTGAAAACAGACATATACAACACAAAGAAAAAACAACAAAAACTTCAAATACTCGAAGCTCTATACATTAAAAAACACTTTAAACAAGATCAATTATGAAGCCAGTCAACATATTCTCAAATGCCTATAATTCCCCACCAATTTTCCTCCCACCATTCCCCATAACATTCTTATAAACTTATCAGCTCCTCGACCCACTTATTCCTACTGCTACTGTTTATTTAAAAAGAAATAATGGTGTGTATTTATGTATGTATATAGTGAATGTGTGTGTGTGTGTGTGTGTGTGTGTTCAGCCCAGCATAGACGAGACAGCAGAGATGTCCGGCCATCAGAGAAGAGACACAAGAAGATAAAACGAAATACAATAAGATGTCAAGAAGAGAAAACAGGAAAAATAAAACACGTTGACATATGCAAATTGACTTAATATTAGTAATAATGAATCCTAGATATTAAATGATACATATTTATCTATAAAACTGGACACATCTTATCTCGATATATATATATATATATATATATATATATATATATATATATATATATATATATATATAGTCATCCACAGATATCGTGTTTCGACGTATGACATTTCCTTAGTATGGCTAGATTTCGCAGGTTACCTTCAGTCGGGATCGAAACTCGACCAATGTATCATAAGACATAGTTTTTAACCATGGGCCATCATCAACACCCTCAAGTAGGAATTAGAATTTAACTGATAAATACATACATAGGTATATATATCAATGTCACCAGAGAGTTCATATTCGTTTAATAGGAGAACCTTGCTAATTTTGAAGCGTAGACGGTGACCGTCAGGTAAATTCCCTTTCATAGAGCTCTACCAGTCGGGATATATATATATATATATATATATATATAGAGAGAGAGAGAGAGAGAGAGAGAGGGGGAAAGAGAGAGAGAAAGGTATCAAGTGTTCCGTGACAGGATTCAACTATTGAGAACACCGACGTATATATGAACATTTTTTGCACATATATATAAATATCAATGTATATGCATATTTTTACATATACGGTCTATATTATGACTAAATATATGGAAACCTTAATTTATCATAAATAAATTTATTTCGGCGAACTTCACCTCTTCAAGTCTGATTTCATAATAGTCCATTATGAAATCAGACTTGAAGAGGCAAATGTAGTTGAAATAAATTTATTTATAATAAATTAAGGTCTTTATATATATATAATATATATATATATATATATGTATATATATATATATATATATATATATATATATATATATATATATATTATAATGTGTACAGAATTTGCGGGAGTTCATGTATTTTATTGAGCACTTTATATTTATTATAACGCTGACTCATCCGAATAACACTTATACCAACCAAATATTGAGACCAACCCAATATTTCTACTGGTAAGTCATTCCTTTTACACACACACACACAGACACACACACACACACACACACATATATATATATATATATATATATATATATATATATATATATATATATTGCACCTTCAATGAAATAGGCATTTTCAAACATTATTTATAAGAAAAACTTTTAAAGCTATTGAAACTCATGGTAGAGTTATGTAGAGAATCTCTTGACGTTTATTGTTGCAATCAAAAATTGCTCAATATATGCAACCCGATGCATGCGGCATTTATGAAGGCCACTGTAAAGTTCTTCTTGACAAACTCACATTAACGTATCTTCAATTACAGTAGCACCAGCTGTTGTCATACGTTGCTTCAGATTATTTAAATAGTAAAGAGAAAAATACTGAAGATCACCCAAACACAATAAGAATATTAATGATATGTAGATAGATAGATGTGGGTATATAATGAATAAAGAAACAGCGCTTATGTTGAGCTATAGTGACTTCATGAGTAGACCAAGTATAAATCACCCTGACAGCCGTGACTGGCAACCCGTGATGCTTAAGGATGTAGCCCTGGTGGATAAGCAGTCCATGACATGCAACACTTTGGTCCTTACATAGGCTTGATGGGCGGTCGGAGATGTACCGGCCGATCAATCGGCTGGTCATGTCTAGCCTTAATCCGTATATGATTGTCCCAATCCTATTGCCCTTATGGCAACACCCAACTCTTTTTTCAGGCGGTGATTGATATTCTTCGTATCCTGGATATGACGTTGAACTGTCTCTAATGGTGAAGTGTTAATTTTTGGAGCTTTAGTGAGTGTGGAGACATATATATTTTATGTCTACACCCGTTCAAAATTTTGGATCTTTGAATCATTAGTTCTTCGGGATTAGTTTAAGATGCGATAGCCGATTTCTCCTCAATAGATTCTTTTAAAAATTTCCCAATTCATAACAGGTTCTATGCCATATTTATTTTTGATATGCCAAATATATTTAGAAAGGGCCTGTATTTCATATATGTGAAGCTAGTTTTATGATTGTAAGATCTTTTTTTTATATATCGTAAATGATTTGTATTTTGTTTTTAAAATATTTTATTTTTTATTCTTAAAAACGAAATTAAAACCATTTGGCGGACCTTATTCATAATGAAATATTTATTTTCACCGATTTTTCTTAATTTAACAGTAAATAAACTAATAACAGAAAAGTCGCAAACAATCTTTTATCTTATAGCTGAACATTCACAAAACCAACAAGATTAAACTTAACTTAGTTTTAACTTTTTAACTTAGATTTTTGCAATGAATTTTTGAATGGATTTAAGGTTTTCCCTGTCTTTACATACTTCCACTTTTCCTTTTTAAACGTTGAAAAAATTGCTAAAACGATTTAGTTTAGTCTTAAGTCAGACAACTTTTAATCTCTCTAAGAACTCAAAAAATGTTTGAGTGATGGTGGTTTTGCATTAGGAAATGAGAAAAAGAAAGAAAATTCCAGAAATCCTAATAATGAAAGTCTTTTGAATATAAAAGACGTTTGGCGAATAATGAAGAAGAAGAAGAAGTAAGTACACACATCCAAGATTCCTTTTTATTTTTCTCCCTTTTCTTAAATCCCCCATATTTTCTTTCCTTCTGTCATTTTTTATTTCCTGATATTTCTTGATATTTCTTGATATTACTTAACCTGTCACACAGACCTTCAGTTATAATACCTGCTTTACGAGAATGGTCAGTTCCTGTCGGTTGAGGATTTAGAATAAACTTCTGCAGAGGAGTAAGACCCTCCCACCGCCAATGAGGTCACCTTTAGGGCGTAGATGGCGACCGGTATGCTTAAGGACGGAACCCTGGTGGATGAGCAGTCCATGACATGCAACGCTCCATTTAAATCCCTTAATTAGGCTCTTACTTAGGCTAGACAGGCGGTCAGAGAGCCCCCCTTCGATCAATCGACTGGTAATACCCAACCCTTTTATCATATATGTGCTGGAAGGCTGTGGCTGAGGGTCTTCATGTTCTGGGAATGACGTTACACTCTAACTGATGGTGAGGTTCTAGTTCTGGAGGCCTGGGGAATGTGGAGGACACTTCATCACCATTTCTGCCAGGTTCACTCTGATCCGGGGTGGTAGTAACTGTCCCATGGGCTAAATAGAAAAATGGGTTTATAAAATAATTGAGTCTTCAATAAGAATGATTTTATTGCAAAACTTTGTCGGCATTAAATGACCCATAAAGGTTGATATGCCGTAAAAAACAACAAAATAAACAAACTAAAATGGTCACCCACGTAAGTACTGAACAGACTCCACTACTTAACTTCGTTGATCGGGTTGGAACTGGTTCTTTAAGTCTGAATTTATCCTAATTTTGGAGCCTTTCTTTCTTTCTTTCTTTTTCTTTCTTTCTTTTTTCTTTCTTTCTTTCATATAACATATTTTTGCTTCCACAAAGACTCATTGTTTGTTTGTTTGTTTGTTTGTTTATTTCTTTCTCTCTTTCATGGAGTGTCCTTTTTCTTTTTTTTCATTCTTTCTTTCTTTCTTTCTTTCTTTCTTTCTTCAGAAAACATCTTTTTTCGTTCACAAGTCGTCTCTCTTTCTTTCTTTCTCTCTTTCTTTCTTTCTTTCTTTCTTTCTTTCTTAAAACACCTTTTTTACAAAGCGTCTTTCTTTTCTTGTCTTTTTCCTTTTCTTTCTTTTTTTCCTTCCTTCATTTTTCCTTTTACAAAGCATCATACTTTTCTGTATTTCTTTCATCCTTTCTTTCTTTTTTTCTTTCTTTCTTTCATTCTTTCATTCTTTCTTTCTTTGTGTCTTTATTTCTTTCCTTCTTTCTCACATTCTTTCATAAAACATCTTTCTTTTTCCTTTCACAAAGCATTTATCTTTCTTTCGTTCTTTCATTCATTCTTTCTTTCTTTCTTTCTTTTCTAACTCTTTCACAGGACAAACAAAATCAAATGTCAATCAAGTGAACAACAAAATCATCTTTTCCCGCCCTCTCAAACCCTCACCTCAATTCCATCTTTTTCTTTGTTATTCGTCTTCTTTTGTTGCTTTATAAACACCTAGGGACCACTGAAACCAAAACCGGAAGGACCCACTAGTAAAAATGGCGGCCAATGTTGCTCTCTGCTCTGCCGCTGTCTTATTTATTGACGACAGCGCCCTCTAGCGATATCTCTGATATGCCATAAATCTCACCGACCCAGAGCGAGGCTTGACAAGCCCAGCGTCAGTTTGTACGTTCGGGCTGGCCGCTATGAAGTGCCGAAGGGAAGGAGAGACAATATTAGAGCGAACGCCCCGGCATCGATTCCAGTTATTTTCTCTGAGAACCTACAACGAAATGATTTGAACATTCACGCCGTCAGATAGATAATGGCCAGGATTGGGGGAGGTTTTCGGAAACGCCGCTGGCTGATGTGAATCTGTCTTCTTTAGCGTTGAACTGACGACCCCATTCACTGGCCACATTTGTCATCACCCCTTCCTTTCACTGCCGTTTTTCTGTTTGTCTTCTCTCGTATCGGTTAGTTTTCGTGTGTCCGACGCGTTTCACGATCCTCTAAAAGGGGCTGACAGAAGAATTTATTTTAGTGTTTTATGTTTCGGTGAATAAAGATTTAGCTTTTCTGTTCGGATTTCTATCTGTGACGTCTGGGACTGTCAGCGTATTTATCTATCTACGTGTTTATCGCGTCTTGTCTTCTTTCTATTGAATGTATTCAAATATTTGATTCGATGTGCCGATTTTGTTATTTACTGTTGCAAAATTATTTAAAATAGAATCAAGGTTATTTTTTCTCTCTACACTTCTAGGAATAGATCTATCTGTCTATTTATCTATCTATCTCTCTATCTATCTATCTATCTCTCTATCTATCTATCTATCTCTCTCTCTCTCTCTCTCTCTCTCTATATATATATATATATATATATATATATATATATATATATTTCAATAATTTATATCTAAGTCAACCTATTCATATCTATTAGTCTATTTCAGTGTATTCATATCTATCAACCTATGTATCTCTCTCTGCTCTGTCTATCTGTCTGTCTCCTCTCTCTCTTTCTCTCCCCCCTCTCTCTCTCTCTCTCTCTCTCTCTCTCTCTCTCTCTCTCTATATATATATATATATATATATATATATAATCTCAGTCTATCATGATTTTATCTGACTATCTCAGTCTATTAATATCTATCTATCTATCAGTATCTTTTGTGTTAACATAATACAAATGATGGTCTGCGAAACTGTTGTGTACTCATTAAAGCAGCCCATAATGACATTAATATTTATATTTAAAAAGAACTGAATAATGCCTGTTAGCATTTTTCGTAATCTAGTTATTTTTAATTGTATAAAAGATTTAATGATTTAAAAATGATGTAAATTCCATAAAATTATCATTAATTTGTAAAAGTAATTGTGAATTGCTTTATTATCTGAAAGCATTTCAAGTTTATTAGTTAATGAAAGATCTTACAATTGTATAAGTTATAATATGCAGTTATGTAATGTAATATAAGCTATATAATATAATAATTTACAGTAATATAATATAATATAAGTTAATAAGTTATAACTTATCATATGATATAATTATAGTTAATAAGGACAGCCCTTTTATGCGGGTCTTATTCTTCTACAGAAAAAACAGTCGGTGAGATCTAAACCCCTCCACAAAGACGAGGGCCTAAATTTAGTAAGCATGAATAAAGTTATGTTTAAGTGTCTAGGTTCCCACTATATACAGCGATGACCCTGCACACCACTTCTATCCAAGAATCTTTCTAGAAACGGCAATAACCGTAAGAAAACTATTATAAAATGCCTAAATAACAATATCTGCTAGTGTATGTTTTTGTAGCGTAATTATTATGGTCCACAGGAAATTTAGGGATTGAAAAGAAAACGGTAATCGGATTTCTGGAGAAAGAAAAGAAAAAGAAATAAGAACAAAGGTTAAAATTTGGAAAGGTAAACACTCAACGGGGGCCAGCCATGACCGACTAATGACCCCGAAACTAGAGTTAAAAATAAAAACGGAAGTCCCAGTTTCTGCGGAGGAGTGGAAGTGGATGTGACCCTCCAACTCCCGGGACGACAAACGGAAGTAAAGACAATTCAGGCTTTTTTTCGCGAGATTCAAGGAGTGTCGGACGCGTTTGTTGGGGTCCGTTGGGGGTCCGTCGGGAGATATCTAGGGTAGCAACGTACGGCGCGCCTGATCGTGATTTACGATTAAATTGCTTGACCGTAACCTCACTCTCCTTCTCTCTGAAAAAGAACCCACGAGCCTAGAAATAAATAAACAACCCCTTTTTGACTATACGATTTGCGTATGTTGTTACTTCGAACTAACGACTACTACTATAACCCTAGCTGGCCCTACGCAACATTTTTGCCATCTGAACAAAAGTTTGGTCGTCACATTACGATACAATATTACACCCTTGTGCAAATTAATTGAAAAAAACAAAACACCGAATGATTCTGTTATTATTACAATATTTCGTTGAAAGACTTTCCAGTTTCTGTTGCAAATGCACAGAATGAAATATCTTATAGTAAGGATGACAGAGCGGTCTAAGGCGTTGCGTTTAGGTTGCAGTCGGGTCTTCCCGGCGTGGGTTCGAATCCCACTACTGACATATAATTAACATATACGTTTAATCGAGCAAATTGCTGTACACAGGGTCTTGTAATTTCATTTTTCGTCAGGATATATATATATATATATATATATATATATATATATATATATATATATATATATATCCAGTGGGTCTATAACTAACCGTATAGAAAAAGAAAGGAAACTAAAGCGGTTGTTTCAGTTAATTTGCACAAGCGTGAAGTTACAAGTTTGATACACTCTAAAGTAAACTAAATTGGTTGTTTCTTGAACATTTCGATTGGACATTGCAAATTTATTAGCCATACATTAGGCGCACGTTTATGGGCCAGAATTTCTCCAGAAATCCATTCATGACCTCTAAATTGCCATTTGTGGGGAATGTTCAATGTTTATTAGACTTTTGACACACGTAGAAGCGAAAAGAAAATCAAAGGTCAATTGATAATAAATACCATACATCACTCACTTGTTAAAGATGAAAACCAAGAGACAGGGCGTTATTTCATCCTATTTAACGATTATCTTTTGATAACCTGTTATGATTATATTTTTATTAATCTCTACAAATAGCATAACTTTTATCTAAAAAAAAGAATGCAATCAAAGTCTTCGATTCTTCGAATTAGCCAATTCTCTAGTCATAATTTCTATTGCTGTGTTGGTTCAAATAGAAGAATGTAAACATTAGATGTCTTCAAAGTAAAAATAAACATACAAAGAAAGTGGAGTGTATGTGTCAATCTAAGAAAAACTTATTAAATTTTATAATTCAAATAATAAAAACAGATAATGGATAAATAACACAGGTTAAATTGATACTTTAAATTTTCCCTACTCAAATGGGAAATATTTTAGCAATTTTTTACATTTTTATTTAAAATGGAGTTTGCATATCCCAATTGATTTTCTTCGGAATTTTGTAGCATACTAAGATATATATATATATATATATATATATATATATATATATATATATATATATATATATTTATATATATATATATTTCTGTGAGACAAACAAAACAAAACAAAACAAGAAAAAAAAATGACTAATGACAAAATCTTACCCCTGGTGGAATCCGCACATGGAGTATAAAGTGAAAATGTCAGACTGAACACTAGAAAAAACTGCACGTGTAAAAAGTAACTACTTGCACACAATTTGACTTACAGTAACAATATCCATTGTATGAAAGAAATGAATCTGTATAAATATTATAGATAAGCAATTTTTTTTTTATAATTTTCAATTGAAAAGTTTTCAAGCATTCTATAAAATAAGATCAAATTTCTTACATGCAGTATTTTAATGTTTTTTGAGACCAACCGAGGGTATCCTGTTACTTAAAAAGTTTATGTAATAGAGAAAAAAACTAGGTTACATTTTGGACGCATAGGCTAAAAGTTAATCAATAACAAGTGTAAGATCTAACTCAAAATTTGTGATACCCAGTGTAAATGTTTTATTATATTCCATTATAAATAAATATTTAAAACCTTTCATAATTTAAGCACACATTTTTAGATGCTGTATTTCTAGGGCGTTTGAGAAAAAGCCAGTGTATCCTTTAGCTCAAAAAGGTTGATCTGCTATAGAAGAACTGGGGTCATTTTTGGACTCAGTGGTAAAAATAGTCAAAAACAAGTGTCAACAACTCAACCAAAATCGTGTTCCCCAGGGTAATATAACTCGTAGAAAAACGATAATTCCGTTACTAATGAAACGAAGGCTAATTCATGCCTTTCTCTTTTCTCACATTGGCAAGAACTACTACGTTGGAGGAAGTGAAGGCGCCTGTTGTGTAATAGTTATCATCCTAGGAAATGGACACGGTGATATGAGTTCAAATTCTGGACGAGACTGGCAACGTTTTATATAGCGCTAACCCCTCCCTTTAGTTACCTCCCTTTAGTCATTAAATATAGAAAATTTTTCTTTTGAAAAATTAAAAAAAACAAAATTAATTTCGTATGTTAAAAGATGTATGTTTTTTCAAAAAACAATTTTTATATATATGGTAAAGTTTTTAAAATTGTTCAATATAATTTAAAGGTGGATGGTGGTGTTCATTTGTCGAAAGAGGTAACTTCTTTAGCCTTTTTATAATAAAATGCAATCTTTGAAAAAATTGAACATTTAAAAATCCGAAGTGTAATAGCGTCCACAAAAGCAACCGACGTTATTTGCAGTCCAGAATATAACATCAAGAAAGGATCTTCAAATAAACACCATAAGATCTAATTTGACAGCCTGATGATTGCGACCTAGCAAGACAACCTGGGTAGCTGTCTATAATAGGCATTTATTTAAAAAAAAACTCAACAAATTAAATAAATAATTGCTCTCACAATTTGTGATTGAGCACTGTATTTTCTTTGTTTCATCACAAAAAAGTTGTTTATATATATATATATATATATATATATATATATATATATATATATATATATATATATATATATAGAGAGAGAGAGAGAGAGAGAGAGAGAAGCATCCACCCCCACACACAAACACAACCTCGCACATACCTGTGTATATAGTTTAGGCGAAACCCAATGGAACAAAAAAAAAAAATGAAAAAGAAAAGGCCGAATGAGTCACAATTTTGAGTGTTGAAAAAATTTAAAAAAAACGAATAAGTTGGGATAAAAGATATTGGAAAGTGTTCAATGCGAACTTTTAGAATGAGTTTAGGCAACCGAATCAACGGCAGAAGTTAACTATCATAGTTTCACCGAGAAGGATCATCAGGATAATTCGGATACACAAATATAAGAACAGGAAGACATTTTCATAAACGAGGAGGAAGAAACTGGAACATCTCGTCGGATCTTTGATTTAAAATTTCTTCAGAATTGGGGTAAAATGCAATAGCAAGTTAACTCTGTCGGTTGGGGCTTTAGAATACACCGACTGCGCCTCTGTAGAGGGGTAAAGACCCCTCACCAAATGGTGTTGGCCGTGGGTGGCTTAAGGACGATGTTAAGTTAGCTTGGACAATAACTCAACGACACGTGGTTACTGACTGTTTTTGCCCATCCTTTTTTCAAACCAATATATGCTTCTGTGTGTGTGTGTGTGTGTGTGTGTGTGTGTGTGTGGTGTGTGTGAATGTTTTCGTTTGAAAATCGCATAGCCTAGAAACTGTCAGTTAGCATCCACCGTTGGTTTTATATCCACGACACCCAAACTAATATATATATATATATATATGCTCCCCATCCCCCAGGGGGTTGAGCAGTTTGGAGGGGATTTTGCTGATGACGGCTAACTAAAGCGTAAACGCAATGCTCTCCTATAAAAAGGATGGAACACTCTATGACGGCCTTTACCTACATATACACGTGTGTATTAAAAAGTTAAAAAACCCTTCCCTTTCTGTAGGTGACGATAGCCGAGCGGTTAAACAGTCCGACTCGAATTTCTATCCCGGCTGTAGGTAGCTTACAAATGTATAGCCACACTGAAGAGACGCGATACGTCGAAACACGGTGTCTGTGGATGACTATATATATATATATATATAGGCAGCATTTCTTCTTTAACACATATTTCGTTGAACTGTGCAGCCATTTTCTGTCTGCAAATCTTGTTCATGGCCCTTTCGAGTTGTCGGGTTGATGTAACTATATCAGGTGGAAATTGGCTGATGTATTTGCCATAGCTTATTATTTCCTGAGTACTTTTTGTCCCAGGCCATCTTCAGGGGTTGTGCAAGAACAATACAACAATGGGCTGTTCCATTAATCTGACAACTCGAAAGGACCATGAATAAGATTTGCAGACAAAAAATGGCTGCATAGTTCAACGATATATATATATATATCATCATCATCATCATCATCATGTCGCGCATGTAGCACGGGCATCCATGACAATCTTTCGCCAACCCTCCCTATCATTCATTACACCTGGAAGCTCCTCTGCGGAGCAGCCAGCATCTTCACATAACGGGTCAATGTATGTCCTTGCTGGGCGCCCCACACTTGCATGTCCATGTGTTGGCTTCCACAGGAGAACGTCGCTTATGAGTTCATCCCTGCTTCTCCAGCAGTATCCTGCATGCCTTGTCCGTCTCACTCGGATATTTTGTGAGATGGAGGGCAGGTGACCGTACAGCTGTTTCCTTGTGGGGTGCTGTTTCCACGACTTATTCAAGACTGCACGCAGCATTCTTGTGCAGCTCCCATCTAGCTTATTCTCAAGACGCTTTGTCAGGGTCCAGGTGGTGCAGCCATACAGCAGCACCGACACAACCACAGCCTGGAAGAACTCTCGCTTCAGCTTTCCAGGGAGATCGGACCTCCATATGACTGATAATCTATTTGTGGCCGCCCATGCCTTTGCTATTCGTGTATTAACATCGCTCTCTGTGGAGGAGATATTACCACCTAGGTATGTGAATTGTTCTACTGGCTTAAGAGGCTTGCCGTCAAGTGTGGAGATGTCTCCTTTATTTTTGAAATTCATGAACTCTGTTTTACCGGAGTTCACATAGAGGCCTATATTCTTTGCTGCCTCCCCCAAGCTATGTAGCAGTGATTCAGCCTTTGCCGGTGTATCTGCAAGAAGTGCAAGGTCATCAGCATAGTCCGCATCTGTGATTGTTTGTGCGGGATATCGCCTGCTTCTTGCCTTTTTTAGTGTTAAAACTTTTTCTTTTATGGTATCTAATGATGTTCGGAGTACGTAGTCTAGACATATTATAAATATATATGGTGCCAGTGTGTCTCCTTGAAGGACTCCAGCGGCGATGTCAAAGAAATCTGTGTCGCCATCAGGTGAGCGTACCATCGCTTTAGTGTCTTTGTATAGCATCATTATAGCTGAAACCGTTTCATTGGGGAGGCCATATGCTAATAGTATTTGTTCCATTTTTCCTCTATGTATGGAATCGAATGCCTTGGAGAAATCTACGAATAATAGCGTTGCCTCTAGATTCTTTGCTCGTACCCCTTCTATGATCCGTCGTATAGTCAGGATCTGAGGTTGTGGATCGATTTCTGAGGAATCTATTTTGGTTTCTCCTAAGGATTTTTTTCTATTTCGGGCCGGATGCGATTAAGTAGAAGGGCATTATATATCTTGTCTTTATATCAAATAAACACATTGTTTATTTACCTACTTATGTATATATATATATATATATATATATATATATATATATATATATATATATATGTAAGTAGGTAAATAAACAATGTGTTTATTTGATATGGCTTTTAGCCGACAATTTTTGGAGGATATGTGCTTAATTGAAGTCATACCTAATTTTGAAAATTAATTAGTTAATAATTAATGAATTTAGGCAGGCATATATGTTCAAATGCAAGGCTAAACAAATTCAGGGATTGATATTTTTTCGATTTGTTTAACCTTACATTTAAACATATATGCCCGCCTAAATTCATTAATTATTAACTAATTAATTTCAAAATTAGGTATGACTTCAATTAAGCACATATCCTCCAATATATATATATACGCTTCACTAGATATATATGCTCTATTACTGATATTGAACACTATTTATTAAGCTAAAAAATATAAAAATATTATACAATACGAATGTCACAATAACGGAACATATTAAACAAACTGATACATATATGGACGCATACGCGTGTGAACGCGCGTGCGTACACACACACACAAACACTAACACACACATAAACACACACACACACAGTCACAGACATAGACACACACATAGGCACACACACACACGTGCATACATATATGTATGTATCTACAGACTAGGGACTCAAAGAAACATACACACACGCACACATCTCTCTCTCTCTCTCTCTCTCTCTCTCTCTATATATATATATATATATATATATATATGAACACATACGCGTAGGTGCACATAAAAATACACACACACACACACACACACATATATATATATATATATATATATAAGCACACACACACATATTTGTTGAACGTGTTTCATACATGACGTTAGTATTAAAAAGGTTTGAAAGCCAAAAAGCCCGTCTCCTGTAATATTATATTGCCTCTTGATTACATTTCACTTTATTTTACTTCATATTTTCTTTGGCCAATCGTCAAAGTCGCCTGCAGCTTGCCAAAATCTCGTTCCAGTGTCGGCAAGTTAATGGATCTCATTGCCGAATTTTCGCGCTCTGGCTGCTAAATTTATCATTTCAACACCCAATTCACCGGAGGGCAAGAGGCATTCTCTCAAGTGGCCGATTTCTTGAAAATATTGCGAAGTGACCGGGAAAATTCTGGAGTGGCTACCTGTACAAGACACGACAAACTGCAACCGTTGTCAAAATCAGCCTCAACTGAAGGCCATTTTTCTTTATATCCTATTCAGGCTTCATTTGATCTTTTTGGTATCACTGTTTTCGTTCTTTTTCTAACGAGGTGTGTTAATGTCCAGTCGTGAAATTCATTTTGTCAAAGAAAATTACAAACTTTTAGTTTATATCAAAATAACCCTGACACGACATAACACTGAATGTATGGCTGACGTAAAGAATATCGTAGAGGAAAATAAATTCAGCTAATTGGAGTTCAAATTCTAGTGGAAACAGCTTACGTTTACGATGCTTTATTTGCTCTTGACTCGCAATCTGTTCATATGTATTTATATCTGTTATTATTTATCTATATTAGACCATCTATTTCTGTCTATCTATCTATCTATCTATCTATTCATCTATGTCTTTCTATTGATATATAGGAATGTTTGTGCAAAAAAATAATGAATAAATGTTATTGATAACTTATTATATATATATATATGTATATATTTATATATATATATAATGCTGAAGAAATGTATCATCACACCTTCAAGCGTAGAAGATCTGGCCTCCAACAGACAAGGTTGGCGAGACGCCTGCCACACAGGAGCTATATCGAGATAAACAGAACTGCATCGCGGCAACGTCTTCATCGTCATGAACAACCAAATGTAGAAGGGAATTTCCCCGGCAATGTGTGTGACCACATCTGCCAGTCCAGAATTGGACTAACGAGCCACCAGAGGGACCACAACTGAAGATATGAAAGGACGACATCGTCGTCTGCGACGGACTTCCAAAAGAAGAATATATATATATATATATATATATATATATATATATATATATATATATATATATAATCGAAACGATTTTAACGTGGACTGATTTTCAAATATTAATCTTCATAATACTTATTTTTCACATTTATTTATCATTTCGTCCCCATAATGTGGGATTCATTCAGTTTCTTCCTAACATAAAAATATTTATTAGTAGCTAGCTTTATAGACATACACACACTCACGCACATATATAAGTATCTCAGTCTATCTACATCTATATATCTATCTATCTCAGTTTGTTCATTGTCTTTCCATCTCTGCTTATGTGTTTCTCTCTCTCTCCCCCCGCTCTCTCTCTCTCTCTACCTCTATCTCTATTTCAGGCTGTTTAAATGTATGTATATATGCATGTATTCATGTGTGTATGTCAATGTGTCTTATGCAGTCTATAACAAAGTCTGTAAGTCAGCTTCTGGTTTTAAGGGACTTATGGTAGTACATAAGACCAAATGTTATCATCTGATACAACGGGAAGGACGTCTTTCCTATGTCATATTGGCATCAAACTTTCTGGATCTGAAGCGGGTTTGATGTCATTTGAAGGCTCATGAGAGGAAAGGTTCTAGTGGTGGAGTTATAGGATTGTGAGGGACGGCAGTGATCTGTAAAGATTAGGCTATTGCTATGTCAAATTACATACTAACTTTAAAAAATCAAGACACTTATAATCATTCGTTTCCATCTCATATTTATTGTAATACAAGTGTTCAAATAAAGTCCGGGATTAAAAAGACATGTAAAGTTTAATAAAAATGTTATTCCACTGGTTGATCTCATTAACCCTGAACTAAATTTAAGCCAGGTTTGTCATATTGGCTTTAAGTCTTCCAAGTTGGGTGATAAAGACTGCTGTCATCAATCACATGTGAAAGTTATCATGTATATATGTATGCACACACACACACACACACACACACACACACACACACATATATATATATATATATATATGGAGGCGTGTGGTGTAATGGTTAGAGTCGTAGGAAATGCACTCGTCGACCCGAGTTCAATTCCTGGACGAGGCTGTTTGCATGAATCCAATTCTCCCTTCAGCCAAGGGTAAATAGCAGGGCAGACTGGGATCTTAAACCATGGCTATATAACCAGTCTAGGAAAAGGAAAACTCCAAATTCAAATCTGTTAAATTCCGCTTAAGAAATTGACCTTGTGTCGCATGCTGCTCCTGCGATATATATATATATATATATATATATATATATATATATATATATATATATATATATATATCCGCCAATGTAATTGAGTATAAAGTTTTTAAAAAACAAGAAATAAAAATTCACAGGGAAGCTATATTAATCATAGATTGATATATATATATATATATATATATATATATATATATATATATATATATATATATTCAAATATTAGTTATTATGGATTTAATATGCCGTAACAAAAGTGTCATGCTTACTTGTAATCATCAGACGTTCAAAATCAATTTTGAGCGTCTGATGATTGCACCTAAGCATGAAACTTAAGTTACGGCATATTAAATCCATAATATCTAATATTTGATTATATATATATATATATATCAATCTATGATTAATATAGCTTCCCTGTGAATTTTAATTTCGATAACTTCACTTTGATAACCAATGGAATATCTATGGAAAGTACATCGAGAAAATTGGTTTATTTTCGCTATCGTAGTTTAACTACAAACTTGGGCAATCTTGAACTTTTTCGACTGTTTCACTTTTATTGGAGAGATGTTCAGTAAATCATTATACGTTAAAACTAAGACTATTAGCCGATTGTGAGTCAACTATATCATTAGGAATTTTATTAAATGTTTTACTTTCATTGCTGTTCTTTCGCTACAAGAATTCACAAAAGTATGAATCTAGCATAAATGTTTGAATGCCATACTGCTTTTATTCATTTTATAATAACAGATATAAATGTGAGTTGGAATTTTCAGAACACTCCGCCGTTCACTGGAGAAACTTATTAAGGGAATTAAGAGAATTAAGGGAACTTTGTGCTGGCAATTCTTTAAAGAAATAGAATGTAATTGGCAGGTCTGGTATTGGATTGTAGAGACTGATGGAAACATTTTTCTAATGCGTAACTATGATAAGGATGGATTGACCCCCAAAACAATGGGTTTTCAGAGGGATATATCACAAGACAAGATAAGATAAAAAGCAATATGACATTCAAGCGGATATGCTAGATTCATATGGAGTTGAATTATTGTGGAGAGAGAACGACAAAGAAAGTAACACTTTCAATTATCTTATTATAATGGAGATTTGGTGTCTTACTGTTTATAACCGGAACTACGTCACTGCTTAGGTTAGAATACCCCCAGGAACTGCGGAAGTTTATCAATGAATATCTAATTTAAAGTCAAAATCATTTATATAGAATAGAACAAATATTATTCATTAACTTGATCTCTATTAAAATCTGAGATTTACCTCAAAACAGGCCATATTATAGTGCGTTTAAAGTTATGCAGTGTGTCTTATATATCACTAAGAAATAAATGTTTACATAATATGTGGTGTGGTTAATTTGCATACTGATTTTAACAAAATCGAGATTAATAAATAATTACTTAGTGTTATTGATCTCTAATATCATTTTTATTCTTCAAACCAATTGAAATGAAATTAAAATGAGTATAATCTTTTTATAAGCATTAAAAAAAATTTGTTAGTCTTTCTAATTTACTATATTTCATTACATTAAAACAAAAATACTTACGCATATTCTTGCTAGAATTCTTAACGATATAGTTGATTCAGAATCGAGTATTTTTCAAAGCCATCTATTGCTTAAGGGTCATATTCTTTAAGTTATAACAATTTACTGAACCCAACACCTACAAAAGGGAAAGTTCATGAGTGGAGAATTTTTTTCTTATTTCCTTTATTTAAGAAATAAAACTATTGGCCCAATACTTCAACAGAAAAGGAATAAATAATCTGTATCCTGTCTGAAAACTTCCTTATTATTGAACTCACTCACACATAGAAATGATGAAGGAAGTTCTGTTTCAGCAAGATGGAGCACCTTGTATTGAGCTCAGAATTAGTTTCTAAATCAACATTTTCCAGACAAATAGATTGTGAAAGGTCGACCGACATTTCGTCTGCCATGAATATTAGATTTGCAATCATTGGATGTATTTCTTTTTTCTGATTTTTTGCTGGTTGGTTGGTTGGTTGGTTGGATTTTTACGGCGTGTCAACCGTTGCTGGGTTATTCTAATCCGAGGACGTTTTATATTATTAATTTTTGATGGTATTCAAATATTTTTTCAAATTCAATATTTTCAACAGATTTTTAAACCAATTTTTCTATCTAACCCATAGATAGAACCCTAATAGGTACTCCCCTCAGAGCGATGAAGCGTTACTCCACAATCCCCAGAGTTCCAAAACTGACACTTCACCATTTGATGCAGTTTAACGTCATAACCAGGAAAATAAGACCCTCAGCCAAAGCCTTCTAGCACATATATGATAAAAAGGGTTGGAGGTTTGCCATAAGAGAAAATAGGAGTGGGAAAATCATATAGGTTGTTGGGGGTTGACGTGATCAACCGATTGATCGGAGGGTTTCTCTCCGACCACCTGACTAAGTAAGGGCAAAAGTTGAATGTTGCATGTCATGGACCGCTCAGTCACCAAGATTCCATCCTTAAGCATCATGGGTTCACACCCACGGCTAACAGGTATCCCCACTGGGGGGTGTAAACCGTTGCAGAGATGCAGTCAGTGTATTCTACAGCCCCAACCGACGGGGAGGTTTCAGCAAGTTTTTCTCTAGCCTAAGTAAGGGCAAAAGTTGAATGTTGCATGTCATGGACTGCTCAGTGGCCAAGATTCCGTCCTTAAGCATCATGGGTGTACACCCACGGCTAATAGGTATCCCCACTGGGAGGTGTACACCGTTGCAGACGGGTGGGTTTTAGTAAGATGGAGTACCTTGTATTGAACTCAGAATTACTTTCTAAATCAACATTTACCAGACAAATAGATTGTGAAAGGTCGACCGATCTTTCGGCTGCCATGAATATTAGATTTGCAATCATTGCTTTTTTTTTCTTTTTCCCATTTTTATTTGAGGGAACAAATAAAGACAACTGGCACTTTAGCTAACCTGTGGACCGACATAATTAATGTGATTCAGGCCATTACTGGCCATTAAATGTGATTATAACGCTTGAGAGAAAGACACAGCAGGTAATATGTAATGACGATGGACAATTAAGAGTAACTATCTCAATAAATAAATAAATAAATAAATAAATAAACAACTATATATTAATACGATTGTTCCTAAATGTTCCGTCTGTTATCATCCTGCAACACACTCTGGCTGAAAATGAGACCGTCCAATTTATTCAAGTTGCAATGCAAAATGTAAATCCTGATAATCTGATGTCGCTTAATCACATTTTTTTTTATTTGACCCATTTCATTTCACCCGATTTTTAAAATGAAACATTCCAGATAGTCTTGCGTCGCTTAAATGCCCAACGTAAAATTAAAATGAATTGAAAAAAAATTGTTTATTTTATTTGTAATATTGAAATTGAGAATTACGGAATACACTTTGGTAATTTTGATCTTATGTCGTCCCTGACTACTGCCTTAATTCGTGTTATTTTTAAGTGAGCAAGCGTCAGGCGAAATTCCAGCCCAACTTAGATATTTTTCGAGTGGTATTTTTGTCACTATTTTGTCGGCAAATTAATGTAGATATTTTAAACACCTCCCCCTCTTGATTTTTATCGGCAAATCAATGGAAATATTTTACACCCCCTTTTAAGAGAGAGAGAGAGAGAGAGAGAGAGAGAGAGAGAGAGAGAGAGAGAGAGAGAGAGAGAGAGAGAGTTAAATCAAGATTATTATATTTTTAGATATTAAACTACTTGCAATAGCTCTTAAGTAAACATATCAAACGCTGTATAATTAAATTATCATACTGTGGTATATCCACAGGTCCTGCTAGTAAATATAACTATGAATAAATGAATAAATAAATAAAGAATAAAGATATACAAAAAAGGATACATGATTTCACTTCTTTTTGTTTGAACTACATTTCATTATTTCTCACCTCCCGTCCCTATCGTTCATCGCTTCTGGCAGATCCTCCGTATCCACACACAATTAAGATGATGTATGTTTTTGTTGGTAAATGCTCTCATTTTACTACCTTATTTCTTCCTTATTCTTTCATGCTTTCTTTCATATATTTCTCCTTTCTTCTTTCTTTCTTTCTTTCTTTCTTTCTTTCTTTCTTTCTTTCCCCTCTTTCTTTCTTTCTTTTTTTTTCTTTCTTTCTTTCATCTTATTTCCTTCATTAACTCTTTCTAATTTCCCATCCCCTTCTTCATCTTCTTATGTTATATATATATATATATATATATATATATATATATATATATATATATATATATATATATATATATTACCAATCTGTTTGGTTGAGCTCTCTGGAGAGAACATTAGCAGACGGCCTTCGATTTACGCTTAAATTGCAAGACTCTCCCATAAAACTGATGTGAACTCCCAGGTGACCTTAACATATATGTATGTATGTATTTATCAGTTAATTCTCCCTCCTTGCTCGTAGGCGGCCGAACCCTGACTGATGAAACATTGTTCGGATTTCGGCTGGAGGTAGCATGCTTAGTTTAGCCACACTGGGGAGACAGGTGTCTGTGGATGGCTATATATATATATATATATTATAAAATTTAGAGAGAGAGAGCGAGAGAGAGAGAGAGAGAGAGAGAGAGAGAGTGAGAGAGAGAGAGGCATACACTAATTTTCGAATTGGATTGCACAATTTTTCATTTTCTAATTTATTGTCGTTTAACAATATAGAGCAACACTCACTCTACGATGTGTCATCTTTGCTGTGTTAATATAAAATTCTTGTAAAAACATTCAACTTTCTTTCTCGTTCTCTTTTTATTACTAATAAACATCAAATTCTTCCCAACCATAAAATACTAACAAGAACAATAATCGTAAAAAATAATGACTTCTCGAATTCTAATGGCATTATAATTATTGTTTTATTACCAGAGTCATCGACTCGGTGACAACAATTTCACCTTAGTGTGTTATCTAGCATAAGGCACTCCTACTTTCATTTTCCTTCTCGCAAACATTTAACTCAACCAATTGGTTAGAGGATAAAGACTTGCATACTCCGAGGTGAAATGACGAAATAGATTTTTTCTCACATAATACAAAGTTTAAATGGGTGATTTTCAGCTCGTATCTTCAACTGCTTATATTTTTCTAACGTATTATTTTATGTGTTTGTTAATCAAACTATTTGTGAAATTATTAATAGTAATATCTTATCCACAGAAAGTGATGTCAATTCACACACATGCAATGCATGGTCTGCTATAGACAGAATAAACTTGTCTGTGATGTTTTCAAGGTCGAGTATATAATAACTAATTTTAAGGCAGTTTCTTCACGCTGAATCTAAAAATCATACTAATTTTTTCTAATCAGATCAAATTTTGAAGAAACATTTACTTGAAACGTATAGAACAGTATTATAGCTGTGACCAGTAGTGTCCACAGGCATTTGAATAAGGGTTATTATAATATTAAGTTATGAAGTATCTTAAAAAACAGTCCTGACTAAACACAATGAATGGTATTTTTGAATTTAAAAATGGCAGTCATATATCACTTGATAAACCTTTGACCTTCGGAAAAGATTTTTTTTAACGCAACCTAGTGTTATCAATCATATGGAAATCTGATCTCACTGATAAGTTTAAACGACAATTCTTCCAAGCCGTTGTTGTATCAGTGTTACAGTATGGTTGCCCAGTTGACCTAACGAAGCGCCCAGAGATGGGAGTTGCAGAAGAATGCTGCGCGCGATCTTAAACAAATCGTGGAACCCTCTCCACACACTAGAAAGCAGCTGTACGGCCACTTGCATCCTATCACACAAACCAGCCGAATGAGACGAACTAGACATGCTGGACACTGCTGGAGAAGCAAGGACGAACACATAAGTGACGTTCATCTGTGGACACCTGCAGATCAGTGTAGGCCACCCAGCAAATACCTCTATTGACCAGCACTGCGTGGATACTGGATACTGCGCAGAAGAGCTCCCAAGATCGATGAATTATGGGGTCGGTTGGCGAGATATTGTCATTGATATCCATGCTTTAAGTACAACATGATGATGATGATGATGATGATGATGATGATTAAATCTTTGTCTACTTTAAACCGCTCACTGCAGCACTCCCACCACCATGACCCTACAATAAACCACTGATAGTGGCTCTTTTACGTGTCCCTTTTTTACATTTAAAATCAATAATAATCGGACTTTATTTGAATAGAATGAGTTCTGAGATGAATAGATAATAAACTTTGAAATATCCCATCTTACAGGTAAAAAAAAATACCCAGAAAATTTGGTACAGCTGTGGGGGAAATTTGGTGGGCAAAGAGTTAAATAAATTTTTATACGCAATTAGTACATTGCCTTGTGTATGCACTTATGACAGTCTCATCTGTATATATGTATATATTGCCTTGTGTAGACAGTTACTGGTGTCAATATCTCACTACTGAAAGTGATGTCCAATAGGTAAAACAAGGACAAATATTGACGGCCGTATAGAAATATGCCTTCTCTAATAGGATAAAACAGGACTTTTTCGAAGCTTAGCTGTGTCAGTACTAATGTATGGCTGCTCTGCTTGGACTTAAATGAATACTGGGTTTGGATAGAGAAGTAAGGATGAACTCATACCCGACTTTCTCCTACGGACTCGCTCACATGAACATATCAGTGTTGGCCGAACCAGAAAAAGGTTACATTCTCTTGGATTATTTAGTGGATATATATCTACCAACCTCTCCACGCGAGCAGGATGTGACATAAGGTCAATTTCTTAACGGAGTTCAACAGGTTTGAATTCAGAGTTTTCCTTCTCCTAGACAGGTTGCCTAACCTAGGTTAAAGAGTCCAGTCTGCCCTACTATTTATCCATAGTTGGAGGGAGTGTAAGATTCATACCTTTTCCAAGGGTATTAGCGCTAAGTGAAATGTAATTACCATGTCCAGGATCTGAACTGTCTGTCTCTCTCTCCACTCCCAGAGGAACTAACATATATAACGAGGAGATAATCAAGATATACATAGGTAGGGGAAAGTGATAGGGAGAATGTGAAGTGAGTGACGGGTTTGTTTTTGAATTAATTACAAATTACGTCCAATTAAAATCAATTAAAATTGATTTTTTCAAACATAACTCAAAAAAGGAAATAATTTAGTACGACTTTCGCAAAAAAAAAACTCGTTTTTAACCAGAGAGTGTTAAAAGTTGATAATGCACGGAAGATTTAGGAACACCAGTATTAATATATAGATTAGATATGATAAAACAGGTGCGACAGTCTCAAGTACACTTCGTAGTGAAGGTACATAAAGGATTTTGGGTACCTGGAAAAGTCATAACAAGTCATGCCAGGTAAGTTAGACACAAACATTGACTCGCTAGGCTTTAGTATAATATATATATATATATATATATATATATATAATCCAAAATTCCAGAGAAGAAATATTTCTTACGACACAAGAGTTTTATTTAAAAAACCTGTTGCAGTTTGAGAGCTCAATGTGTAAACTTAATGTTAGAGTCACAGGGCAAATATATAAGTAAAGAAATAACAAAATACTTAGAGATTTAGCTTTATAGTCTATTTCAGGGAGCTTAGACAAATAGTCTAACTCTCCCGACTCATCAGATGCGCATCTGATGAGTCGGGAGAGTATTTCTCTAAGTATTTTGTTATTTCTTATATAATATATATATATATATATATATATAATATATATATATATATATATATATTATATAATCTCGAAATATATATACATACTTATATTTATTATAATCAAATATATTAATGAACCTTTCCAATCGAAATTAAAGAAGAACGGTATAGAATATTTTGAGATATTGCAAATGTTCGAACTGATTATCGTCCTTGTTCACTGATAACGCGAAAAAGTCGCAATTGCAAATATCAGTGAGTTATCGCAGGTGTTCAAACTCATGACAATTCTGTTTAAGGCACTGCTGATAAAACCGAACAAATGTAATTGCAAACATCACAGATCATTTCAATTGCTATTTGTGTGTGCATTCTCTTTCAATTGCTGCTCTCAACTCAATGATTGTTACCGGTTTTATGCTATGAAGTTAAATGGCTCAATTAAATGTCACAATTGCAACTGCTGGGATCCACACAACCATATGTTGCAGTGGAACCACACGTAATTTACCAGGGGTTACAGTGTGGTGTTTATTATCAATGTTGGGCATTATTGGACCATTCTTTTTTCACAACGCGGGCAATCGTAAGTGTGTGTATACACGTAGTATTTTTCATTGGATCTTTTTTACTAGAGGTTATAGTGTGGTGCTTATTGTAAGTATTGGGTGTTATTGAATCATGTAGTTGAAGACACAGGCACACAGAAAACCCTCAGTGTTGAATGTAATTGGAACATTCTCTTTTGAAATCACAGGCACCGGTAAAAGTGTGTATACACGAAAATGTTACTGGAATTTTTTTTTTAACCAGAGGTTACAGTGTGGTGTTTATTTTCAGTGTTGAATGTAACTGGAACATTCTCTTTTGAAATACAGGCACCGTAAAAGTGTGTATGGTGCGTGGTATAATGGTTAGAGTCATAGGAAATGAGATCTTCGACCCGAGTTCAAATCCTGGAGAGGCTCTTTGCATTTCACATAGTGCTAATACCCTTGGAAAATATATGCATCCAACTACTCTCCCTCCAGCAATGGATAAATAGTATGGCAGACTGGACTCTATAACTTTGGGTAGGTAACCAGTCTAGCAGAAGAAAAATTTGAATTTAAGCGTGTTAAACCCCGCTTAAGAAATTCACCGTTGTCCATTCTGCTGTGGGGAGGGGTTGGTAAATATGTATATATACACGTATCTTTAGTTGGATTTTTGTCAGTACGCGTTTTCGTCCCACGTTTATTTTGATGAATAAAATTTGATTTAAAAGAAAAAGAAAACTTATAAAACATCTCTATGAATAAATTAAAATGTCAGTGTGTTAGAATGTCACGTTTTTTCAACTTAAATTCTAGAGGCTCTAGTCCAACATATCATACCATTTTAGAATCAGTGAGCAAATTAAAAACATTCCGGGCCAATGCTGCGATTGTTTTCGGCGATAAATTAACGTGATTTTTACTATAAATCTTTTGTACGATAATAATTTTTTTAAACATTGTAATAAATTTGAGAATAATCGAAATTAATTTCGAATTCAATCGAAAGTTCCCCATGAAATAGAAATGATTGTTTGTGCAGAAAGTAAGGATCTTCATACAATAAAATGTCTTTAAATTAAATGGCAGCAGAAGAATTGTCATTGAACTTTTGAAAGGTAAAATTAAATATCAATGCAAAACTTAAATGAAGCGATCAATTGTGAATTCTTTTGTAGTTTATTGTTGTCTATGTATACTGACCCCGAATAGAAAAAAACAAAACAAGTATGTTGTTTTTCATGCAGCTTTTCAATAAGTTCCAAATAGACAAATTATATCATTGTTTTGTTGAAAACTGTTTTTTTGAAAATATTGTTCTAGTTTAATAACATTTAATCTATACTATGAGATGATCTCGCATTGTTGGGTTGAAGGCTTAATGAAGGGCAAGCTTAATTGCCACCCAATAGGTTGGTCTTTAAGCTAATAAATACTATTTAATATAACACATGTTGTATTGGAACGTCTACCTTCGAGGGAAACATGTAGCACAACCTCCCACCCTGTCAACTAGGGCTGTAGAATACTTCGACTGCACCTCTATAGAGGAGTAAGACACCCCAAAATGGGGCCACCTGTTGGCCGTGAGGGGCAACTCGTGATGATTAAGGACGGAATCCTGGTAACTAAGCAGTCCATGATTTGTAACACTTCCCTTTTGCACATACTTACGTTAGACAATCGGTCGAACAGGCCTCCTCCGATCAATCGGCTAGTCATGTCAAGCCCTAGCACCAATATGATTGCCCCGACCCTATTGCTCTTATGGCAAACACAACTCTTTTTATAACATATGTGTTAGAAGGCGGTGGATTAATGTCCTGGGTATGTTAAACTGCATCTACTATCGAAGTTTCAGTTCTAGAGCTGTGGAGAGTGCGGAGTACCCCCTCATCACCACTACACTCAATTCTACTCTGGCCGGAGTATAGTACCTTGTAGAGTCCCACCTATAGGTTAAATAGAAGAAAAAAAGTTAACAAAAGTGTGTTTCAAAATTGAGTTACAATAAAATAATTTTCAGTGCCCATCAAGATTAATAGAAGAAAACGTCTTCGGTATTAAATAACTCAACAAGTGTTGGCGTGTCGTAAAATCCCAAAAGAAAAAAAAAAGAAAGCCTGACATCTCTTTCATGTGGAGGTATGCATCCTTTTCTATGCTAAGTGTTTGTAGAAATTGCTGCATGCAACAGACTGTCTCCACGTCTTTATATCTTTTCAGCAAGAAAGGCAATGCGGTAATTTTCACCTTTAGTTGTCAAAATACCTAGCAAATAAGGCAATTAGAGAAACCTTCCTTGACGTTCACTTTGAACTAAGCCGGTAACTATTTTGAAGGTCTCCGTGCGAAATAAACAAATCTTAGAAACTTTTTCGAAATCAATACAACTGCATGCTTTAACACAAAAATATCATAAAATGTATTCATAATAACAAGTTCATTTCAAATAATGTTATGCTAGGAATTTAGCCAACTGACTTTCACTTTGAAACAAGACAGTAGCCATTTTGAATGTGTCCGTGCTAAATATACAAATCTTAGAATCGTTTCGAAAACAATACAACTGCATGCTTTAACACAAAAATATTAATAACTTAATAATAACTAAGTTCATTTCAGATAATGTGCACGCACAATTTTATGCTACGAATTTTAACAACTAAAGGTGAAAATTCCCGGCACTGGATCGGTTTCTATGAAGCAATGATAGCGGGAGAACCTAAAGCTACGCGTTGTTTGTTCTGCAGTCAGGACTATGGAGACTAGTGGTCACAGAGTGCTGAAATCAGAAGGTTGCATACATATGTGAGAAGATAATCGAAGCAAATAGTCCGGCATATACAAAGGAGAGGTCATAGAATGCTGAAGTTGAATGACTGAGGTAAAATTGCTTTTCCATTTTCTCTTTGACTCTTCCTACCATCATGCTTTATCCATAGATTATTTCATCGACAAAGACAAAGACAAAAACTGAAAGCAGATAAAGATAAAATGGAATATATGTTTCCATTATTATCAAAAACATTATATTTACCAATATTAGACACACACACACACACACACACACACACACACACCACATATATATATATATATATATATATATATATATGTGTGTGTGTGTGTGTGTGTGTGTGTGTATTTGTTCTTGGGATTGCATAGACAAGAAACTGACTATTGCCAAGTATCGTTGACTATTTGACAATTCTATACTATATTAGATAAACATGCTCTATCACTGATAGTAAGCAGTCTATTTTTTTTTTATAAATATAGCAAATTTATATATATATATATATATATATATATATATATATATATACATATATATATATTATATATATCTGTATAGTGGAATAAACAAATTGTTTTAAAAACGGTTTTCATGAATCAAAAACGTGCTCAAATTCTGAACAGTAGAGCAGGACAATACCTAAAATAAATAAATGCCTATTCACCTCTCATGAAACCCTCATCAGTTTTCATTATTTTTTACAACAGAATTGGTTTGAAAATCGCATCGGGGAAAGTATCACCTACCAAACGCTTTTGACATGTTTTCGCTACTCGAACTTAGATACTCGTAAAATTATCCAGAATTTGGAGATATAAACAGATAATCTAATCCAGACCAGACTTGGTGTTAACTAACAAGAAAATAACTTTTCATATTGTGCTTTTTTTTCTCGTTTCAGCTGGCCAAGGGGTAAAGTAAAAAGGTGACAGTGATCTAGTTGGGTCGCTTGTAACCGTTCCCAAAGACCTGGAAAAGCGACTTGAGGAAGGGGATATCAGAGGAAAAATCGAGACTGTTCTGACTACAAACCTTCTCAATGAAAATAGAAGAATCGCAGAGATATGATTAAAAAACGAATATCCATGTGTTAGTCATATTCTTCCTTACACCACATTGCTTTTAGCGTAAAAATATAATTTCATCTCAAGTGACTCGTATTTTTCTGGTTTCACCTTTTCGAGAACAAATTAAATTCTCGGCTATGCTTTACAATGAGTCTACATGATCAGTAAAATGTACGAAACTCAACTTAAGACGAAGCAAAGCCATATAGAAGGAAATGGAAGTAAATAGTATTACTTCAATTTTCTAAGTGAAAAACAGCCTGCCTGATTTGAAAATGAACATTGGAAATCCATTCGTTTCACTGCGCATGCGTTTAATGACACCAAGCGGAAATGTACAACAATCTAACATCGAGAGTTAGATTGTTGTAAATTTCCCTCGGGTGCCATTATTTCTTGCCAGTAAATGTCATGGTATCATTTTTTGAATTTCAAATAATATCTGAAATTGAGTCTTACTTTTTAATTCGATAGAGAATGATACAAATGAACAATGAATGATTAAATCTTTGTTGAAGCAGATTCCTATTGCTCTTTAGTTGGTTGGTTGGTTTATTTTACGGCGTGTCAACCCTTCCTGGGTTATTTCATGCTGAAGATGTTTTGTTTGATTCATTCATGGTGGGTATTCATTTCTTTTAAACTCCATTTTTTAAACACATTTTTCTAAACTCAGTTTTTAATTATCTTACCCATAGATGGAACATTAATAGGTAGTACCACTCCGGATCAGAGTGAACCTAGGAGCAATGGCAATGAAGGGGTACTCCACACTCCGCAGAGCTTCAAAATTTAAACTTCCTCATTTGATGAAGTTTAACGACATACGCAGAACACTTGCTCGATGGTATTTGTGTTCGATCCGAGGTAAAAGTTTTACAAACTCTTTACTTTTTGGAAGTTTGGTTCATCTCAATTTTCTTGTTAAGGGACACTCATTCTATAACTGTTGTAGGAAATATACGCTCTCCTATAAAAAGGATAGAGCACTCTATGGCGGCCTTTACATACATACAGATGTGTGTGTATTTAACAGTTAAAATCGCCTTCGCATTTTGTAGGTGACGATGGCCGAGCGGTTAAGCAGTCCAATTGATGATGCATCGATCGGGTTTCCATCTCGGCTGTAGGTAGCTTACACATGTCTAGCCGCACTGAAGAGACGTGATACGTCGAAATACGGTATCTGTGGATGACTATATATATATAGGACAATAGTTTTTCCGTTAAGATAGAGACAATAATACGCAACATTGGTAATCTCAGAATTAGAGAAAGTGTATTAATAGCTAAATTAGATCTTAGTATAAACAATAGATTAGAATTAAACACTGAATACATAATTAATTAAAATACACGTTCCTTATAGTATATAGTATACATAGTATGTATATTTTACTATATATACATATATCAAATAAATAAAAATAAATAATACATAAATACATAAATATATAAATAGATAAAAATAATAAAATTGAAGTTGAATGAACAACGGCTATTATGACAATCACGACCTTTCGCATGGCGTTAAAAAAAAAGAACACCACGAGACGCGTGTTTATAACATATAAATAAATAAATTAACGACACAAAAAAACGCGTCCATTTCTGATTTTCGTCTCTGAAGATAAAGTTTACTTTGAAATCGATAAGACAAAAAACATCTTTTTGCTTTATTTTTTATTTGCATTGTAATTGCCTTCAAATCATTAATAATATATATATATATATATATATATATATATATATATATATATATATATATATATATATATCGATGATGAGGATCTATGTGCCTTGTGCTAGGCGTGTGGACGAACATAGCAATATAGTGTGTAAATGAAGGAAGAAAACTTTAAATTTGCTTCATGTAATAATTTGTTTCAACTGCAAGTCAGAGTATCTTTAAACAGAGCAAAAACATGGTTCTTACTGATTTATTTTGGGATTTTTGAACACATAAACCTATGCTTTCTTAGGGTTTAGGTATATTTAAATACCAGAACCTTCAGATAACTCTCGAAGAAGTAACCAAAAGGAGATAGACCTGGTGAACTATCGATGCAAAGATAGTCACTATTTAAAAAAAAGAGCTTTATTAACAAACGCACAATGTTCCTAATTTCCCGCCATGATACCAACATTTAACGATCGTCCGGCGACAATTTGAAATCCAGAAGATCATTCTGCAGCACCCTGTATATCATGATTGGATTGAGTTGTGGATATAATTCTTTTTTCTATCTCGCAAATAAGAAGCGCGTAAGGATTTATTAAGCTTGGGTGACATTGACCTTACGCCAACCAAGAAAGATCACACAGAGATTTTATACTTTCAAATGTCATTGCTTAGCTTTTTCATGTGCTAGCTGTTCTTTTTGAAGTCGCACTGAAATACTGGCTATTATGCGAGTTGTGGTTTATATCTCACGAGCACAGATAACATTATCTTTTTCTAATGATACCTCGAACAAATATTTTCCTGAACCGCTTTCAAATATTTTGAGCATTAGATGCCTCTGCAAGGGATATAACTTACAGGGGCTGTGATGTTTTTATAATCAAGGTTATTGTAACGCTGATCTCCCGACCGCTGTAACCTGTCGTTAAGGTTGACCATTTTACCGAAGGCTTTTTCCCATTGTTCATATATTACATAAATGTAATGTTTTTGTATTTTGAACCGGTCAGCTTTTTCTTGTGTCATAAAGGTTGATAATTGAGATGATCGACTAGGAGATAGATTATTGTACGACCAGAATAAGTTTTCTGTGAATTCTTGTTGAGAATTCTCCCTTGGGTGTATTCGTGTCTTTAGCCTCATATGGACATCACATTAGTTGCGTGTTAGTTGTTTTGCAAATATTTTAGAACTAATACTTCATTATCCACTGTCAATATATTTCCTCCTCTTTCTCAATCATACGCCCCCATTCACAATCATATATATATATATATATATATATATATATATATATACAGGGTGATCCAAAAGGACAAACATTTTTTGAAAGTCAGGCCTCTATTTTTTTGCCCACTCTGCACACAGACACACACACACACACACACACACACACACACACACATATATATATTAAATATATATATATATATATAAACTCTGTGCATATATATATATATATATATATAATATATATATATATATTATAGGTCGACCCAAAAAACAGGCCTGACTTTGAAAAAAAGTATTTGGAATCACGCAATATATGTGTATGTGTTTGTGTGTGTGTGGAAATTGTTCTTCGCTATACTAACTTAGATATATATACTTTCTCATCAATATTAACTACATTATACAGACACAGGCACACACAACACAAACACACGCGCCGCACACACACACACACACACATACATATATATTATGTAGTTTGCACCATTTACAAATAAAGAGTGCTCAATATCGGCGATAAAGATTCTTTCTTTGTGTAATGTCATATAAACTGTCAGGAGTTATTTGATGCCAAATCCATCATTGTAGAGGATAGTAGTGGTATTATTAACCCAATAGCTTCGGGATGAAGGGATTTATAACTTTCCCCAACGGTTTTAGTCAGAAAGTAAACGTAATTGTGGTACTTGAGTTTGAACATGCTTGCTACGATATCGCAGTCATGGTCAGCATGAGGTTTATAGAAATCGCGGTTGTGCACGTGCTCGTGAACTGGCATGTTTAACAAACGCGGAATTTGGAAAAAAACAAGTGAAAAGACAAAAATAAAGAAAATGAGAAGATTGCAATAGTGAGACCGGGTGTGGGGTCTAAAAAAACAAAACAAAAAAAAAACACAACAAAGACCGGAGTGAAGAGACAATATATCGAAATAAATTTATATCTAAAACAAAATATATATCTATTTATCTATTCATTTATTTATAATACTCCGTATATGTAAAAATATATACGCACATTTTATATGTACGTCTGAGTCCTCAATTTTGGTTGAATCATATCAAAGAAACACTTGATATCATACACCTATATTTATATATATATATATATATATATATATAGTATTACAGTGTGAACAGTAATAATCTACTCGAGTTTCACCATAAGGATCTTCATAATATTTTTACCGGTAAGTTATTCCCTTTATTATATTCCCTTTATTATATATATATATATATATATAGTTCAATGAGAAATCAAAACAAATAAAAGTTTTTGCTTTTATTTATTTAATTACGGGAACGGTATTACAACCAGCGGTTTCTTGCTGAAAGCATTCATCAGATATATATATATATATCATCCACAGACACGTGTTTCGACTTATCAAGTCTCTTCAGTGTGGCTAGACATTTTTTGAGCTATCTACTGTCGGGATAGAACTCTGATCGATTCAGCAGCAGTTGGACAGCTTAACCGCTCGTCACTGTCATTGTCACCCACAGAATGCGAGGATGATTTTAACTGTTTTAATACACATATCTGTATGTATGTAAGGTCCGCCACAGAGTACTCTATCCCTTTTATAGGAGAGCGTTGCGTTTACACTTTAGTTGGCGGTTATCAGCGAAATCCCCCAAAGTGCTCAACTCCGGGGGATGGGGAGCATATATATATATATATATATATATATATATATATATATATATATATATATATAATGAATAAAATAAAAACTATTGAACAAGAAATTGAAATGATGTTAAGGTACAGTTGCACGGAAAATCTTACAACTAATAGCAAAATATAAACAAACATGTAGAACAAAAGTAATTACAACGACCCTCGCCTACGTAACCGTATACCTAAGGATAACGGCCCAGTTAATGGTAAATGCTTAACAAAAACGACTGTAAAAACTGAAGATAGACCCAACATGACTTATATAGAAGCCAGAAAAGGAATTTGCAAACACAGATTTTACACTCACAAAACTTCTTTGCTATTCCAACAGCACAACGTTATCTAAATATATTCTGAAAGGACAAAGAAAAAAAAAAGAAACGAAAATAATAAAACACATAATCGAATGAAAGTTGATAAAAAAGACAGGAGCACCTGGGGCAGAATTGAGAAACTGTAGATTGTGTTTAGTGGACAAATTTGAAATCATCATTTTCCCCAAACAAGATAATCTGTTGAATAGGAGGTCTGATCTTATGACCGTTCTTACCTGATTTTATACTTTAATATTAAGCAGATGCAGACACATTAACAAACATATTTTAAGTTTATTAGCTCCAGATTTGATTTTTTTAAAAAGATAGTCGCTATTAAGAACAAAATATTTTGCAATTGCTGACCATAACTGTCGTGTCTCCAATTTTATTGATGTAAGGGTGAAAGTATTGGTGCTTTGACGATATAAAAGAAAGTGAATTCGGTTTCTGAAAGGAATGAAATTATACCCAATTGATGATTGAACATAGCTCGTGAAACTGACAGTAAAGGGAAAAAAGGTTTTTGCGTAATATCTTTGGTTTTTATGAACGGAATTTTAAGATTCTAGCACACACACACAGACACAGACACGCACACACACAGACAGACAGACAGACACACACACACATACACACACATATATATGTATGAATTTCCATATTTACCAACACCTGCGCAACCACATGATATATATATATATATATTCGATGTTTCACGTCTCTTCAGTGTGGCTAGACCCAGTAACTACTTCTAGCCGGTAGCGAAACTCGACTGAGTTTTCATCAGTCCGGTTCCTTAACCTCTCAGGCGTCGGAAGCTGCCGGTAAGGAGCGGTGTTTTAACTGATAAATACATATATCGTTGTATATATTTTACGAGTGCTCAAATCTGAACAGACGAGCCTTGATTTATTACGCTAGCGGTGAAAGTCAATTAAGGTCGCTCCTAGAGAGTTCTACTGGTTTTTGGGAGCATGAATTAAACCTGTTAAACTGGGCTTAAGAAACTGATCTTGTGTCTTATCATAATCGTACGGAGGGTATATATATATATATATATATATATATATATATATATATATATATAATATAATATTGTCGATTTGTAGTGGACTTGGTAAAAAGAAAAACAAAGAAGAAATTACGGGATGGATACATGGAATAGAATGTACGATGAGTGGCTCTCAATCATTTCCTTCTTAATCAGGGTGGAAGTATCTGTGGCGTAGTAGGTACCGTTCTGGACTGCGACATCGTAGTAAACGAGTTCGAACTCCATTCGCCCTACTAGGCATTAAATAACCCATGAAGGTTGATATACCATTAAACAATGAACCACGACCTTTTTTACCAGGCTTCAGCCCCTTTCACAACTAATACCCTTGGGAAAGGTATGAACCTCCCTATTTTCAGACTCAACATTTAAACAGTACTGTCCTTCTGGAAGGATAGTTTTGGAATAACCCATCAAGGTTCATATGCCATTAAACAAATTAAACATACCTTCTTTATCCGGCTGAAAAAATTCAGTACCTTCAGAGAGAGAGAGAGAGAGAGAGAGAGAGAGAGAGAGACAGACAGACAGACAGACAGACAGACATAGATATGCATTGCTTGAAATCAATAGCATTGAGAGAGGTATGAATCCCCACATCCCCCAGCTATGGGCTAAATAGTACATCAACTATCTTTTTACAATGATGGCTTTGGAATTAGATAACCCATGAAGGATGATATGCCATTAAACAATGAATTGAAACCTTTTTCATCATGCTGAATATAATAATGTTTCACCACCTTTTAGAGAGAGAGAGAGAGAGAGAGAGAGGGGGGTGGAGATATTTTATAGCTTAATTAATAAAATAGTGTTTTTTTTTCGAAATTTTACTTTTTATGTAGCGCATCAACAATTACTTAATTTGCAATCGAAAATACCGGACAATCACTTCACACAGGCTCCTATTCGTGAAACACGTGCGTTGTCAGATTTCGAAAGGTGAATAAGAAAGGTGAAATGATCTAATATAGCAGAGAATCGAAATAGGAAATTCCACTTTCAGCTGTGAAGTGGGTGATCGTGTAAGATTCACGTTGCAAATCGGTAAATGTGTCAGATTGATTTAAAATCAGCCCCTCCCAACCACCAAAATGCCTGTAATACACATTCATCAAATAGTTTAGTTAAGTATGTTAAAGCATTGGCGGGAAGAAATAGATTTCTTAAAGTAGTCAACATCCAGGAGAGAATGCAGTGAACAATTGAGTTTGATAGAGGGTTCCGCAGAGTTTAGTTTCGGGGTCATTTCTATTACGATGGCGATTTTATTTGCTCCATTTTTCAAATTGGTAGTTAAGAATAAGTCTCGAAATGATGTAACCGCGAAACTGATTTTGAGATGCCGCAATCAAACATGACTGATTTTTATATTACGTCGCGTGAATCAGTTTGTTGGACATTGGTCTTTTAACGAATTATATGTGAATGTGAATATCGGTCTTGAAAAAAAAAAAAAACTTTTTCCTTCAGCTTGAATGATTTCTCCCAATATTCACTGATGGTTATTACAGCAAAACAAGAAGAGAATGCAGAAAACAAAATAAATAATAAAAATAAAATTTTCTTTGTACACAAATACACACACATATATATATATGGTTTTTAGTGTAATGTAATTTTTAAATGTTAATCGTATGTAATTTTGAAAGAAATGTTAATGTAAGTCTAATGTAATTTAATTTTTGAATGTAATTCAAATTTGAATGTAATTTCAATGCAATTTCTATTGCCTTTTTATTGTACTATCATTTAACGTTGAATTTTATTGTATTATTTGGATTATTCGGACTATTGTACTCATCTTCATTCTTATCTGTACAACGTTTCGGCCGATGTGCCCTCCGGCCTTCTTCAGGTATTTCTTGTCGGTCTCAGGAACTTTCTCGGACTCGGGAACCTTCTTGTCGTAATCGGGAGCCATCACGGACTTTAAACCTATCCCTTTATTCAATCCACGAGGGTATTCTGTTCTCATTCCGCTAACCATAGCAGGTATTAAGCTGTGTTAATTCTTCTTCTATGTTACTGCTGCCCCTGACCAGGATTGAACCTGCAGTCTAGAGATAACTGTCACTTAGAACTGTCTTAATCTAACTCCTTTATCCACTATGCTATGTGTCTAATTAGACAATTCAGTGTAAATTTTGGGAACTTATCAACCTAATGTCTTGTTTTTTGCTGATATTGTTTTTTTTTATTAAATCTAATCTAGCCTTTTTAATTGGGTTTAGTTCTGTGATGGCTCCCGATTATGACAAAAAGGTTCCCGAGTTCGAAAAGAAGGTTCCCGAGTCCGACAAGAAATCCCCGAAGAAATCCGGAGAGTACATCGGCCGGAATGCTGTACAGATAAGAATGAAGATGAGGACAATAGTCCGAATAATCCAAATAATACTAATTATCAATCCTCATCTCAAAAATTCCGAGAAATAAAAAAGAGACAATTCAGTAAGTTTTATAAACAAATCAATCTTCTTCCATGAATACTATTTCGCGGGCTTTCTGTAATATTCCATGGAAAGTCCCGCCCTTGATATGAAAAGGGGCCATCCCTTCAGAAATACAGGGGGTTGACAATAATCTATGCATAGATTATGTAACATTGGTACATAATGGTATATAGCAAATCGTTAAATAGAGAACAATTCGAACATTATCAGAAAATCTATATATTAATACTCGTGTTCCTTTTCGGAATTTTTGAGATGAGGCTTGATAATTAGTATTATTTGGATTATTCGGACTATTGTCCTTATCTTCATTGTTATCTGAGTGAAATGGACAGCTTAAGGGATACCCTCCGTAGTAACAATTATCCTGAGAGCATAACATCAGCTACGAGAAATCTGGATCGCAGGACAGAGGATGATACGCGAAAAATTGCCACAGTCTGTCTGCTCTATGTCAAAGGATTGGCTGAAAACATTCAAAAGATCTGTAATCCATATGACATCAGGAAAATATTCAGGAGTGACTCGACTCTTCGTAAACATCTCCTCCGAGTCAAACCCCCAATAGAATACATGACCAAGAATTGCATGTATTCCATCCCATGCAGCTGTGGCAAAGTATACAAAGGCGAACCATTTGTTCGGTTCAGGCTCCAAAATAATCGTTCTTTACAATATCGATATTGATAAAAACCAAAATCTTTTTCCTTACTTAATTATCAGTTTGGTAAATATTCAGAAGAATTTTTCAGTGAAAATCAAAGTTGCTAAAAATTGTTTGATGCACATCGATTCTTAACCTTCATTTTACCTATGAACCCCCTTTGATTGCAATTTTATTCAGGTGGGCCACCCTGAGTGGATGATATTAAGTGTTACTTTGATAGGATTCAACTAAAATTGAGAACCCAAACGTACATATAAATATTTGTGTTTGTATTTTTACATATATGGAGTATAATAAATAAATAGATAAATAACATTTCGAGATTACGACGCCACACCATATTCGACACGCACAAAACATGAAAATTATAAATCGCGATCATGCCCGTGCCTATAAACTGGCGGATCTAACAAACGCAGAATTTGAAAAAAGTGAAAAAAAAAGTAAATAAAAAAAAAAAAATTAAAAAAACGGGAAAATCACATTAGTAAATCAAGGGTGAAATAGTAAAAAGAAACAAACAAAAAAATGATGAGACGGCGAATGTCGAAATAAATTTATTTTCTGAAGGTATATATATATATATAATATATATACATATATATTGGCAGTATTTTTTCTTCTAAAAATGTGATCTTGAACTCACCGGACTATTCTTGTCTGACGAGTTCGATCCTTTCTAACTGTCTGGCCATCTTTTTAATGTTTGCGTGGAATTGCTGTATGAATCCACCTTTATAACATACTTATAAACTTGTGAGCCCACCCTCCTACTAATTCCTACTGCTACTGTTTGTTTAAAAAGAAACAATGGAAACATCTCACCAATTCCACACCTGATGATGGCACTAAATAGTGCAGAAATCGCTTGGGTAAAACCGTTGGTGGATTCCTACTCCAATTTCACCCGGATATTAAAAAGATGGCCAGACAGTTAAAAAGGATCGAACAAAAACTCGTCAGTCAAGAATTGTCCGTTGATTTCAACAAAACACACACACACACACACACACACACATATATTATATATATATTATATATATATATATATATATATATATATATATATATATGAGTTTAAAAAATGAATACCCAACAAGAATGAATGCAATAAAAACGTCTTTAGCATAAAATAATACAAAGGTTAACATGCCATAAAAAAAAAACCAACCAATAACAAACAAAATATTTGCGGACCAAACAGGAATTTTTCTATAGAAAAGATTTTTTTTTATCTATGTAAGAAATACATGGAAAATTAAATAATGATAAAACAATGTTAAATAGATTAAAAACATGAGTTTAATAATGTGTTTAAAATGAGCTAAAAAATTGATTACCCAACATTAATGAATAATACAAAAAAGTTTTCGGCATAAAATTTTGACATGCCGTAAAACCAACCAACCAACCAACCAACCAAAACCCATGAAAAGTTTATTTATAATGTCATGATGAAATTTTACAACGCTACTTAGAACAATACTATTTATTAAGAATAGCGACTTGTGTAAGTTCTTCCTTGATGCAATAGTTTGTATCTCATTCCAATGACGTCTTTTTCGATGCTCACTTGAGCATTACATTTCTTTAGACATATATATATATTTCCTGTGCTGTCTTTTCTAAAGCCAACATCTTTGATTCTTGACCAAGATTTGTTGGTGTCTCGTTGTTTCATAGGCTATAATTCTGTATCCTGTCCGGGGAATGAGATTCTCTGGCTAAACGTTGTGTTTATTCGATTTGTTACGCATATTGTTTGGGCTTTGATGTTCCTGAAATGTCGAATCCATCGGTTCTGTAATCATTTGTTTACGCAGTGGCCTGTTGGAGATGCTTTTATTCAATAGTGAATTAAAGGATACTGAATACAAAAATACATAGACGCATCTATTGCCGATGTATACGGTTATTCGTTGATAAATACGCATGGATGAACACGGGTTTATACACCTATAAACGCACTCCCTTCCATTCATACACTGGCTCATATGTATCTATTGATCGTATAGATAGATAATCTATGATTATACATACTTACACACATACACACACACACATACATACACATATATATGCATATATATATATGTTTGTGTGTATATATATATATATATATATATATATATATATATATATATATGGGTATAGATTGTAGATTCTGCGTTGGTAAAGGCGCATGTATAAAGACAAGTACTTGCACTTATGAAAACCATCTTGTATTCGTACGAAACCTCACAACTATCTCTCTATCTATCTCTGTATATATATCTATCTCTCTCTCTCTCTCTCTCTCTCTCTCTCTCTCTCTCTCTCTCTATATATATATATATATATATATATATATATATTATTGATATAGAAGCTATTACGAACTGACGATGACCTAAGGTCGAAATATTCCTGTTTGTGTTATCACTTTTTATTCATCTTATATATATATATGCTGTAGATAGAAAGAAAGTGGTCAAGAAATGATCAACTCAAAACAAGTCACAGGGTGATACGTTTCGTCTGTATTCACAGACGTCCTCAGTCATTTGAGACTTTATTAAAGCAAAGCATACGTTTAAATACACGTAGCGGCGGTGAGGTCAAGGGGGTGAGTGTGTCACCCCCTTGACCTCCCCAGGCGCCACCGCCGCTACGTGTATTTAAACGTATGCTTTGCTTTAATAAAGTCTCAAATGACTGAGGACGTCTGTGAATACAGACGAAACGTATCAGCCTGTGACTTGTTTTGAGTTGATCATTTCTTGACCACTTTCCTTCTATCTACAGCATATCGTCGGATCCTAAACCCATCCACCCTTCCCCCATATATATATATATATATACATACATATATATATATGTGTGTGTGTGTGTGTGTGTGTGTGTGTGTGTATGTGTGTGTGTGTGTATGTGCATATATATATATATATATATATACATATATATATATATATATATATATATATATATATATATAATAGGCGGAATAGTGCTTTTTGTGTATATGAATTTATACCAGTAATCTAACAAAGTCGGATATAATTACTAGGTATTTAGTATGCGTAACATACTTTTAGAAAGTAAGACATTATTCATTAACATTTTAAAATTCCTCTCAATCTGAAAATGTTTTTTTTAAAGAAACCTTCTTAAACAGAATCATAAATATAATCTAGGAAATCTGTTACAATATAAAACCAATGATTTCACGATTTCTCTTGTAGAAAAGAAAATATCCCTACTTATAAAACAAGGATGACAACGAGAAAATCTTCATTTTGAATGCCAACATCAATGAGATTTCTTGGGGTTTAAGAGTCAGCTTTCTCCCTCCAACCGGAAGAGGAAACCAAATTTAAGTTTTGTAAACAGGAGAAAGAAAAGTTTGCAAAAATACTAAACGTATTCTTCGAAAACAAACCAAGTGGGAAATTTAAATTGAACAAGAAAATAAAGAAATACCAGGACTTTGCAAAAGGAAGTAGGTATTTGACCAACCCGTTTGCCATAGGTAGGATGTGACGCAAGGTCACAAGTATGAGACATCTAGCGAAGATCGAACTCGCTTTTTATCAGTAATGGATCAGTGAAACTATCTTGCTAGAGATTACACAACAACGGGACTCTGCAACAATATCTAATTAGTTACATGACCAATAAGGAGGAACGAATGCTGAATAGCTACGGTAGATTGCCTTTTATCATTAGCGTGGATTTGCTCACTGGTTTAGTCTTTTGAGTATATGCCCTGGAGCCACAAGTGTCCGGGTTCGATACCAGTCCTCGCCAACCCAAGAAAATAAAGAAATACCAGGACTTTGCAAAAGGAAGTAGGTTTGCCACAGGTTCGATGTGAGGCAAAATCGCAAGTATGGGACATCCAGCGAAGATGGAACTCGCTATTCAGCCGTAATGGTTATGCAGTAGAAAATACTCTACTATTTCAGCCACCAAGCAGTGTTTTGATAATTATTGTTGTTATTCTGTCCATTCATAATTATTCCAGATGATAATCAGTTTATCTTCTGAACGTATTTATTCGGCTTTGTACCTCTACTCTGTCCCGTTATTAGAAACATTTATGCCATTTTCACAAATTTGTTCAAATTATGTTACATATGATTATTGATTGATACGTTAGTTCTCCAAGTGCTTGTCTCTTTGTTAATAGGGAAGATAGAAACATGTTGAAGCAGTTATTCAGTAGTTTATAAGTCTTGTTTAATGGAAGCGCCTCGTATAATGGTTATTGTCGTAGGCGATATACTTGGCGGCCCGGGTTCAAATTCTGGACGAGGCTCTTTGCATTTTATACAGCGCTAATACCTGTAGGAAAGGTATGAATCCAATTATTCTCCTTCCAGCTACAGGTAAATAGAAGGGCAGACTGGGATTTTTAACTTTGGTTAAGCAACCAGTCTAGAAGAACGACATCTCTGATTTTAAACCTGTTAAACTCCGCTAAATAAATTGACACTGTGTTACATTCTACGCGTGCAGAAGGGTTGATATATATATATATATATATATATATATGTGTGTGTGTGTGTGTGGGGTGTAAATTCACTATTTGACGGCACTGAATCATCATCATCATCATCATCATAGCATGATGGTATCACAGATTCCCTTGATTCTCAACATCCGTCCGTATCTACAATCGCCCTTGCTAAATCGTCTAGACTGTACCCAGTGTCCGGGGAGTAGTGATGAATATTGTTCTTTGCTGGTCAGACAATACTGGTGTGTCCATGTGTAGGAGTCAATTGGAGTAATTTTCTGTGCAGTTTCCTTAGAGTTTTTTTCTCAAAAACTTTATATGATATCAGGTATTTGACCTGTGAGTAATTGCAATATTAGAGTACTCCACACTGTATAGAGCTCTATAAATGGACCCTCGACACTAGATGTAATTTATTCTTATACGCATAACACCCGTTTTTAAGGTGGGTGTGCAGTACCCTCGATAGGGTATACACTCGGCGTATTGTAAAACACCAGGGCGTTACTATTGCATTGATTATATTGAATACTATAAAATAATATGTTCAAATCCTGGACGAAGTGGTTTGTATTTCACAGAGCGCTAATGCCCTTGAGAAAGTTATGCATCCAACTACTGTTCCTCCAGCTATGGGTAAATAGAAGACTGAGGTATTCAACCTTGTCTAGGTAACAAGTCTAGGAGAAGGAAAACTCTGAATTCAAAGCTGTTAAAGTAAAAAAATATAACATAAGATTTAGATTTTTAGCATTATAACCTATTTCAGGAAGCCTAGAACAAATGTCTAGTCTTTCCAATCATCAGATGCGAATGATGAATTCTTTATTACTTTTAATGCAATTGAAAATAGATTTTTATTGTCCTGTTCCTCTGTGTATATCTCTTTGGAAGGTAATTATCCGTCGGTCATAAATTAACATCTTTCCCAGTTTGTATTTTGCTGTCGGGTCATTAATTATGGATCACTGTTAAATCAATCTATTCCATATTATAACTAAAGACCCCCCCCATTTTCCTTTGATTTAATTTCTTTATTTCTTTATTCACCTTATTCTCCTTTTTTCTTTTTAATTTTCTTTTACTTCTTTTACTTTTTTTTCATCTCTGGATTTTTGGATTATATATATATATATATATATATATATATATATATATATATATATATAATTTGAAAATTTTCTTTTTGGAGCATTGTTAAGTAAAGTATATTATTGTTTATATCTTTTGAAGGCAATTGCAATGCGTATATGGTATAAAATTCGATAATTATTGAAAATAATCATGACAAATAAACTCGGCAAATAACGCGGGCGACTTGGCGCACCGTACAGCTGTTTCAACTTTATTAAGTCTCATCAGCGGTGTATACCTACAATTTCAATAATTATCGAATTTTATACGATGTGCGCATTGTAATTGCCTTAAAAATATAAACAATAATATACTTTACTTAACAATGCTTCAAAAGTAAATTTTCAAATTCTTAATCTTACGCCTGTGCAAAAGCCAATTTGCGATCCCCCCAACGCTCACTGTAATTTGTATAGTAGTGGCGTTTATCATAGACAAGGTTAATTCGGTTGGTTTCGTGTGCCACGAGCTGGTAGCCCAGAGGTAGAATCTCTGACTCTGCGTGCTGGGTTCCCGGTTTCGATTTCTGTCGGAGGAAAATCGTTGGTATACACCGCTGATGAGACTTAATAAAGTTGAAACAGCTATACGGTGTTCAAAGTCGCGCGCGTTATTTGCTGAGTTTACTTGTCATGATTATTTTCAATAATGCATTCTAAAATGCCCCCCCCCCGATTTAGCGGCAATTAAGTTAGCTATTGTGGAGAGCTCACGATGTGATATGTTGGGCTACGGCCACTAGGAGTAAAGTTGAAAACATGTGACACTCTAACACCGTTAGACACTGGCATTCACAATTATTATTGAATATTACACTGATTATATTCTACACTGTCTCTTATTTAGTTGCTATCATCATTATCCTTATCAAAATATCATTATCAGCAGCAAATCTACCCCCCCACGACATTGTAATCATTTCTGTCATTATTCAATACTTTCCCTTGTGAAATTATTCCCACCCGACACATTTTCATTTTCACGTCTCCGTATTAGCGCCGTAAGATTTCCAAATCCATCACGGTGCAAATTACATTTCTCATCATCCATCTTTATGAACTGGGAATATAGGCTTCGAGCATTTCTCTTCCCAGAGCTTTCAGGCAATATTCGCCAAGAAATTCATCAATTCCAATGTCAAGGGTGCCGTGACAAAAATATTTTCTTTTTCTTTTACGCGTATTTTTTTTTTTTTTTTTTTTTACCGGGCTAAATGTTTTACTGTAGTATTTTCAAAATTCATTATATTCCAATGATGGCAACGTTTCATGGGAAATATCCAGTAATGCATAATTTAAAAACATAATGGAAGAAAAATCTTATCTTTTTTGATTTCTTGCTAAATTATAAAACTTGAAATTTATCTCTCTCTCTCTCTCTCTCTCTCTCTCTCTCTCTGTATATATATATATATATATATATATATATATATATGGTAATTCCACCTTTTCACTGAAGAAGGCCATTTCTACAAAGATAATTGATTGTGAGCTTGCAAATGGCTCAGAAGTCCAGTTTGACTTTTACAAGTCCTGTTAGATAAATGACTGGTGAAACCCCTCTGCACTAGTAGGATGTGACACATGGTCAATTTCTTAAGCGTAATTTAGGAAGTTTAATATAAGAAGTTTAAAGAGCCATGTCTGCTTTCTCCCTCTCTCTCCCTCTCTCTCTCTCTCTTTATATATATATATATATATATATATATATATATATATATATATATGAGTTTCATAATTTGCTTGAAGCATTGTGTATGTATTGGTTAGGAGGTTGATTTAGAAGGCTATCACAATGCAGTTTGGAATAAATAAAAAATAATAATACAGTAACAATGGTGTTGTGTGTTTACCTGTATTTTTATTATTTCTTGAATTTTCGAGGTAATACCTCTTTATCAAAAGAATTGAACTAAAGCAGTACAGCTATGTCATTTCTTCCCAAATGATTTTTTTGTTGAAAATGACGTTATTTTTGAAATAATTGTATTCCCGTGTGAGCGTGAATGCGTTTATTTTTGTTTGTACGTGTGCGTATGTTGTAATGCGCGTGACATTGAAAATGCGTGTTGGTTGTGACGTTAAGACTGTATCCTAGCGCGGGATTTTGTACGTGTGTATGTGCGAATGAAAAAGCGTATTTGTGTTTTGTGACCATGGTGATGTTTCCTGTTGGATTTTACATCAATTTAATCATTTAATATTATATTATTATTATTATTATTATTATTATTATATTATTTGTTTATTTACTTATTTATATCTAATTCAATTTATCTTTTTATATTTTATAATATTTTTAAATATATATATATATTTAATTTATTTATTTAATTTTTTTCCCTTAACAACTAGTGTGCAATGGCTTGTGTGTTTGTATGTGTGGGCGGGATGTTGGGCTATAGATTTGAGTGCGTGTTTCGTATTAGTCTTCTCGTTGTAGATTTGTTTCATTAGTAATTCTCCATTGTGCATGTGGGTATGTGTTTCGTGCGTGTGTGCATATACTGTTACATGTGTGCGTTGGTTGTGGGTTTATTGTATGATGAACTCTGCGCTGAGTTCACTCCTGTTATTGATCTCTGGGTGTAATCTAGCGATTAGCAAGGTCTCTTTAATTCTGAGATTATCCAGATTTCTCTCTAGGGCCTCTATATTGACTGTTATATTTCTTTCTGTGTTGTTGCATTTAACTAAGTGTTTACGGAAAGTGGATGCTTGTGTGTGTAAGTGTTCTTTGATTCTAATGTGTAGTGGTCTTGTGGTGCTACCTATGTAAAATTGGTTACATATGTTACATTTTGTGCGGTATACCACATTCACTTCGTGGCACATACCTGTGTCGCGGGTGGGGCAGTTCGCTAGTGTACAACTAGTGGCCTACTTATGGCGGCTTTTGGAGAGTTTTCTCCTGAGTGAGTCTCCGGACCATCACTTATATAGATAGTCACGAAGTAGGTGCATAACGTGTCCGCTACTCTCATGATTCATCTCATCTTGATAAATAGAATGCAGTATTTATACAGATATGCAAATATATTAATAGGGCCGATTTAGCTCAGTTGATAGAGTATTCGGCTGGTAACCCCAAGGCACCTGGTTCGATACCAGTCCACGCCAACTCAGCGTATGAGTAGCACAGGGATTTGTGCGGTAAAGTGAGGAACTTATAGTAGGTGTGTCGCACCGCCTCAGGCGCTAAAAGAAAATTCTCCTTGGTCTAATGCTAGAGAAAAGGAGATAGACTCTCTCGCTATCTGGCTGCTCCCGTCATTTGGCCACCCCGACAACTCTTTTTTTTATCTATCCAAAAATAATGAACTATTAGAATATACGGGAGAATCAGTGAGCCCGTTGGTATCCTGCCATAAGAGTAGTTTATGATGTTATCGATGTTTCTGTTTAAGAAGAACAGAATTATTCTAATTGGAATTTCACAGTTATATCAAGCATTTTGGTGATTAAAAATGACATTCATTAGGATAGGAAATTGGAAGGCTAATTGATTTATTCACCATCTCAGAAAATTTTAAGTGTATTCTTCTAATTATAATCTCGCTATAATGGTTTCTTTTTTCGGGGTTACTGTCATATCTATCTATCTATCTATATATATATATATATATTTACCAACCCCTCCGCACGAGCAGGATGTGACACAAGGTCAATTTCTTAAGCGGAATTCAACAGGTTTTAATTCAGAGTTTTCCTTCGCCTAGACCGGTTGCCTAACCAAGGTTGAAGAGACCAGTCTGCCCTACTATTTATCCATAGCTGGAGGGAGAGTAGGATTCATACCTTTCCCAAGGGTATTAGCGCTAAGTGAAATGCAATTATCACATCCAGGATTTGAACTCGGGGCGACGAGTCCATTTCCCATGACTTTAACCATTACACCAGTCACCATTATATATATATATATATATTTAACCATTACACAAGACACCATTATATATATATATATATATATATATATATATATATATATATATATATATATATATATATATATATATATATATATATATATATATATATATATATATATATATATATATATATATAAAAACTGGCTCAATAGATTTATCAGAGGACTAGAATATCAAGAGTACAAACAAGTAAGAAATAAATAGAATGAGCAATAAAAAAATAAAAAATAAAAAAAAGAGGATAGGGGGCAGCACGCCGATAGATAGAATCATAAATTACTTTGGCCTGTCAACAGATGGTAGACTAAGCACTAACTTCAAAAGAAAGAATTTTAGAGAAAAGAGTTTATTTTACTTTTAAGAGACATATAATAAAAATAATGTTAAACCAGGCGAGTATATATAAAATTAGCTACGTTCTCCTGAGGAAGGTGTAATCTGAACACCGAAACCGTGGTACTACCAATCTATTCAGAGTGACCTGGAGTAATGGCAATGAAGTGCTCCACAGAGATCCAAAACTGGAACCTCACCACTAGATGTAGTTTACCATCATACACAGGACACCATGGACTCTGTTTTATCTGAGTTTACGTAAAGAACCATGTTCCTTGCTGCTTTAAAGATTCGACCTGAGTAGGTGTATGTTCAGGAAGTGCTAGATCATCCGCGTCGTCTGCATAAGCGGAAGCGTGAAAATACCATTTACGAGTCTGCTCCTATTCACCGTTCTGTTGCAACGGATCTATTGCATACACAGTGTTGTGGTGTTAAGAATAAAACGTGCGATCTTTAGGAATAAAACCATTTTCTACAATAGACTTCTGGACTTGTTTACTGTTTACACCATCTTGTTTCAGTTCAGTGCTAGCAAAACAAGATTAGCACTACTAATCGTTGGCTGTTTGAGATATTATCACTGCATGGCTTTCATTTGAATCATCATCACTATCATCACTACTATCTTCAACGGTTTGGCCCACTTTAATATCGATCTAATGTTTGGTTGAAAACAGTTTTATAGAAAAGTTAAGACAAACAGTCTTTCTTTAGTTGAAAGATTCATCTAACACAGCCTCATTCCTATCTAGCATTGTATCAAATTAAATCAAACCTCATAAATATTAATAAATGAAAAGATGAATATATTGGATTTATTCATTTTATAGTAGATCTAAACGTATGTGTACATAATATAGAGTGAAGGATTTGAATAAATCCGATGAAATGTGGTTGAGAATGGAGGAAAATGTGGACATAACAAAACAAACATCTAAATTCAATTGATATTTCGCCTCATTATTGGCTGAAGATTTCTTAAAACTTTATTGACTTAAGTGCTTGTATATTCTGCTAAATACCATTCCCCACACACCAACCCCAACCAACGTTTTCTCTCATCCCTCAACCATTTACCATTTCCACTATAAAAGCAAAATGTACAAGCATTTAAGTCAATACAGTTTTGAGAGAGCTTCAGCCAATAATGAGGCGAAATATCAATTGAATTTAGCTGTTTATGTTGTTATATTCACATTTTCCTCTATTCTCAACCATATAATATAAAATATAAAAAAGAACAAAACAAACTACATCTTACTAATGTTGCGTGCTCTCTTGAACAAATCGTGGAAGCAGTACCCCCACCCAAAATCTGAAACCTCACCACAAGATGAATTTTACAGTCAGTCACAGGGCACCATGAATTCTATTTTATCTGATTTCCCGTACAGAAACATGTTTCTTGCGGCCTGCTCAGTGATATTCAGTAGAGATTCGGCTTGATTAAGAGTATTTTCAAGAAGCGCTAGAAATCCGCGTAGTCTGCATCAATGGAAGCGTAAAGAATTAATAGATAAAAATGTGAATATATTGGATTTATTCATTTTATAGTGGATATAAACATACGTGTATATACCAAGCACATAGAGAGAAAATATAAGCATAACTTTATGCTATCTTGAGCAAATCAGCGAAGCACCCCCTCCTAAGCAGCTGAAGGGCTTCTTGCCCTCTAACTGAGTCAGACGAAAAACATGTCCTGGACACTGCTGGAGAACTTATAAGGGACGTTAACCCGTGGACACCTACTCATGACTCACTAGCATAGACCGACCAACAAAGACCTACATCAATCTAGACTACAGGGAAGACCTGCCAGTCGATGACCGATAAGGTTGGTTGGTAAGAGAAAGAGAGTTTCATGTGTATCCATGCTGTCAGCGTGACATTATATATATATATATATATATATATATATAATATATATATACCTCATTTTTTATGAAAGTGTCTTTTATTCCGTTTTCCCATATATATATATATATATATATATATATATATATATATATATATAATATAATGTGTGTGTGTGTGTGAGTGTATTTTGCCACATTCAATGAAGTTTCCGGCCAATGAATAACCACATCACAAAATTTATGTTCATGTATTTTCAACAGATTTCCTTTTAATTGGTTGCCAAATTTCATTATGAATTTTTAAAATGCTTTTTTATAATTGAGAGACTATTAGAAGCGGCCATCAATCTGACTAGTCAGTGCACTTCTGTATAAATAAGACCACTTTTGTATAGTTAAGCATAGCTAAAAATATATTTCAATCAATTATAAACAATCGTGGATTAAAATCAATAACAATTTTAACATTGTCATCGGTGCATATCATGGTGCGAAGATATGTGCATTGGTTGGAGTCAATAATATATATATTATTCAATCAACCAGGGCTGTTATTCTCATTCCGTTAACCATGACTGGGTAAGTATTACGAATATTGCGATTTCGACAAGAAAGGGATATCGGCCGAAACGTTGTGTATATAATAATAAAAATGAGGGCAACAGTCTGAAAAATTCAAATAATGCTAATTATCAAGCCTCATCTTAAAAAATTCAGAGAAATAATTTGCGAATGTTATTAGCACAATATGAATTTGAATTTGGATGGACGAGTCCATTTATTATGACACTAACCATTAAACTAAACGAGTTCCATTTATAATATAGATTTGTATCGGAATGATGGAGTGGTGCACATCCGGATACGCATTCGTAATTCTAATCCAAGCATATTGATAGAGCAATCATGGTGATGTTGGTGGAGTAATCTATTTTCGGTATCAACAGAGCAGCGAGGGAATCTATCCCCTTTTCGTTAGCTATAGACCAGGGATTTTGTTTTTCTGTTAGTGTGGAGCACCACACCTACCGTAAGCTCCCTACTTTACCACAGAGATCAGATTACACAACCTGTACTACTCATGCGCTGAGTTGGCGGAGACCGGTATCGAACCAAGAACCTTGCGATTCCTAGGCGGGTACTCTACCGAATGAAAGCAACCGTGGACCTTACTCTTTGCCGTGCTAAGAATGTTTTCCTTTCAAACAGAGTCTGTGTATTGTTCAGAAAGGCTAACAATATTCCTTTTTATATTGACGTCAATTCCAATCATCCTCCAATTGTTTGGCAACACATTAATAAATCTATTTCAAGCAGACTATCCTCAAATTCAATCAATAAAACTGTATTAGATAATGTCATAAACGATTATGAAGATACACTCAAGAATCACCAAAATAAAATTTTACAAATCCATTATCTCTTATAAAAAGTAAAAGAAGTAGATGTATCATTTGTTTAATAGTCTCGATGGGGAATAGTTTGATCATCCAAACAACAGATTGTTCAGATCGGCAACAATACACAGAAAAGTCCTGAAGACCTGAAAAATGTGCTGTCACTCAGACTCCGGTGAATGACAATAAGCCAACGCAGGTATGAAAAATTAACAACAACAACAACAACAACAATAACAACAACAACAATCAACAACAACAACAATAATATAATAATAATAATAATAATAATAATAATAAACACCTGGACTGTCCCTCTTGTAAGATATACTGGACCATTCTTAAAATGAACAGATGGACCAAAGGACAAGGAAGCTTATGACAAACTTCACAAGGCATTACACCCGAGAGGCAACACAGATAGACTACATGTATCAAGAAAAAAAGGAGGAAGAGGTCTCACCAGCATTGAAGATTTTGTAGATTTGACAATTCCAGCACTCGATGAATATACAAAAAAAGGGCAAAGAAAGACTAATAGCAACAACCAGAAAAAAAAACAATTGCAATATATGGACGAGCACAAATATAACAAAAACAAGGAAGCAGAAATGGGAAGAAAACAACTATATGGACACTTCAAGCGAAACACAGGAGAGATCGCACATCAGTAATCTCAAGAAAGAAACAGAATCTCTAATAATTGCAGCACAAGACAATGCCATAAGGACAAATTATATAAAAACAAAAAAAATCGATAAGACACAACGGAATAGCAAGTGTAGAATGTGTGGGAAAAAGACGAAATTGTCAATCACATAATAAGCGAATGCAGTAAACTTGCACAAAGAGAGTACAAGACTAGATACGACTGGGTAGGAAAAGTGATTCACTGGGAACTGTGCCAGATATTCAATTTTCATCATTCAACTAAATAGTATATTCACAAGCCTGAATCTGTCCTGGAGAATGAGCAGACTGATCACCTAATCCCGACCAGGAGACCAGATCAGGTTTTGATTGTGGATTTTGCCGTCCCGGCCGATCAAAGAGTGACGATGAAAGAGAGCTAAAAGATCGACTAATACTTGGACAAATACTTGGACCTTGTCAGATAACTGAGAAAACTGTGGAACATGAGGGTGAAGGTCGTACCAATTGTAATTGGGGCTCTTGGAACAATCCCCAGGGGTCTGGAAAAGAGTCTGGATGAATTGGAATTCAGAGGAAGAATCGAGACCATCCAGAATACAGCATAGTTGAGATCGGCTGGAATACTCAGAAGAGTCAGGAGACTTGAGGAGACATGTTGTCACCCAGCCTCTAGTGAACCACCGGCTACGGCAGGTGTGAAAAACTCGAATGGTTGAAATAATAATAATAATAATAATAATAATAATAAAAAGACGTGTCAGCCAGTAGATGTCACTGTTTCAGCTGATTCCAGAGTGAAAGTAAAGGAAAGCAAAGGACTGGATAAACACCTGAATCGTGCCTGAAATCTGAAATGGCAATAGAGCATGAAGGTAACTGTAGTATCAGTAATAGATGAACTGCATGGATCAATCTCGGAGAACCTGAGGGAACTGGAAATCCGAGTAAGAATTGAGACATTCCAGACCATATTACTACTGAGAACAATTTAAAAACTTAGAAATTCCAGGATAGCTCAGATAATTTGATGTCAATCACACCACTTCGGTGAAAATCACTAGGATGCGAAACATGGTCAATTTCTTAAGCAGGATTTAGCAGGTGTGAATTGTGAATTCAGAGTTTATTTCTAGACTGGTGCCTTAACCAAGATCCCAGTATTTGCTAATATTTACCCATCGCTGGAGGGAGGCTAGTTGGGCGCATAGCTTTCCAAATTGTATTAGTGCTATATGGAATTCTACCAGCCCCGTCCAGGATTTGAACTCGTGTCGCCGTATCAATTGACTAAGACAACGGTGCTATTCATTTATAATAATATTCAAATTAATTACTGCCCACAATAACAGAACATTTAACGAAAATTGTATTTCAAACCTGGATACAACTTCCCTATTAGCGAGTATTTCTCCTTTAATCGGATCTGTCTCACTGATAACATTGTTTACAAAGCCACATGCCGTAGTGGCTAACGTAATAGACTGCAACATCATAGTAAACGAGTTCGAACTCCAGTCACATTCACTTTCAGACTAATCACACTTGGGAAAGGTATGAACCCCTCATTCCTCCAGCTATGGGTTAAATAGTACTACTACTCTTCTTCTCTGTAGAGGACTGTTCATATCTGAAGCCACCCTGGCACAACACCATGAAGCCAAAAAGTCTAGAAAAAAGCAGCGGTAACAAAGCACCGGCACATCAACATCTTCAGGGACAGCCTTCACCTTCGACATCTGTGGTCGAGAATGTTTTTTGAACATTAGACTTTACAGTCACAGGAGGCGCTGTAACTTCAGGGGCACAAAAACTATATTATAGTCTTACGAGACAGAAATGTCAAAGGACCCTTTCTATATAAATAGTAGTGTCGATTATGAATATCCTTGGAAGATGCCTGATTTTGACCTCTGGAAGGAAGAAAGGCTCAGAAGAGATCGGAACTAGGTGGCGGCAGGCATCAACATCTTCAGGGAAAGCCTTCACATGCGACATCTATGGTGGAGAATGTTTTTCGAACAGTCACAGGAGGCGTTGTAACTTCAGGGGCACAAAAACTATATTATAATCTTCCGAGACTGAAATGCCATTAATCTTCTTCTTCTTTGGTATTAAATCGCCCACGATGTCATTAAACAAAGAAACCAAACTATTACAAATTGAACGTCACGATAAAAACCAACACTAATAAAATACAATTCAATTTTTACTCGCCGTGGTGCATCTCACCAGCAGCAATAGCCAAGAGCGAAATGCAGAAAAAGACACAGCATAGATATTATGTTTATCACTCTTAGTTCATGCTGAAGATAAAATTACGACAATATTACTGAACGCAACAGAAATTCTTCTGAGCACCGAAGAAAAGTGGTTACATGACTTCCACATAAAGTTATTATTATTATTTACTCCTTTTGAGTTTTCACATCAGTGTTAGCTGATGGTCTTTCACTGGAGTCTGAGTGACAGCAAGTCTCCTCAGGTCTCCAGGACTCTTCTGGGTATTCTGGCAGATTGCAGCAGTGCAGTGTTCTAGATGGTATCAATCCTTCCTCTGATTTCCAAACTTTCCAAACCCTTTTCCAATCCTTTTGGGACCGTTCCAAGTGCACCAACTACAATTGGTATCACTTTCACTTTCATATTCCATAACTTTTTCAGTTCTCTGGCAAGGTCCAGATATTTGTCCATTTTTTCATTTTCCTTTAGCTTTACCCTGTGATCTGCTGGCTGTTTCAATCAAACATAATGACAAGATGAAAAAAATAAAATAAAAATGAGTTGGAGAGAGAGAGAGAGAGAGAGAGAGAGAGAGAGAGAGAGAGAGAGAGAGAGAGAGAGAGAGAGAGAGAGAGAGAGAGAGAGAGTTAAATCAAGATCCTTTTACTTTTTAGATATTGAAATGTTATGCAATAGCTCTGAGTAAATATATCAAACGTTGTAATAATTAGATTATAATACTGTGGTATATCCACAGGTCCTGCCAGTACATTTATTATTCCAAAAAGTTTGATTCCTTTTCAAAAATTACAAGATTTTTCTGAGTAATTTTATTCCGTTTACTATTAGAAAAAGAAAAAAAACAAAAAAAGTAAAAAACAGAAAAAACAAAAAAAAAAAAAAACGCAAAAAAAAAACTACATCCGACTTTTTGATTTGTCTCATATGAAATATTCATCATTTTCTGGTGAAGCAAGTTTATTAGATAAGTTTCGATTTTCTTTTCGAATTTCTCAGTCTTCATGAAGGTGAGCAAAGAACTGATTTGCTCCACCCACATTCGCAAATCTTTGGTAAAAAAAAAAATAATGAATAAATAAAAGAGAAAATAGAAAAGGAAAAAAAGTCACTTATAATTCATACAAATTTCTAGACATTGATATTTTCTAAGGTTATTTGAGTAAAAATAAAATGTTAGTACAAAAAAGAATGTGTTGCCCCAGGAATTTGAACATTAATACCTTGAAAATGAGCATTTGAAATCTTGAATTTTTACCTGGGTTCAGTTACAGGTGAGAAATACGTGTTGAGACCGACAGTGGGATATAATGAACTCTTTGAGGGTCAAAAAAAGGAGGCGGATGTGGTAACGATGGGGAGCAAAGTTTAGGTATTGGGCACGTATGCCGAAAAGAGTGGGTCCCGTAAAGAAAAATTGGGATATCTTAAAAAGTACCAGGTATGTATTACTTAACCATGAAATTATTTATTTATATATGTAGATAATATATTAGAATTTATTAGGAATCATTTTAATTTGTTTGAGATGCATGTCATCATATTTTTTTCTTATAACTTTAATAAAGATAGACAGTTCATTCAACTGTGGCATATGGAAATATTATAGATTGCAATGGAGCTATAAGAAAAATAATTAATTACAATAATTTTATTTAATTTGTTATTGTCTAAAAGAATTATGTTTGAATTAAAAAAAAAGCCGAAATTTAAAAAAAAAAGTACCAGATACTCGCCTGGTTGCCTCATTTCAAGAATAGCCCCCCCCCCTCAGAATTACTAGGTCATTGGCATTTCAGTCTCGGAAGACTATAATGTAGTTTTTGTGCCCTTGAATTTATAACGCCTCCTGTGACTGTAAAATCCCATGTTCGAAAAACATTCTCGACCACAGATGTCGCACGGTGAAGGCTGTCCCTGAAGATGTTGATGTGCTGGTGCTTTGTTGCCAATTTATCTTCGTTGAAAATGGACTCGGCGCACAGATTTCTAATCCTGGACAAGGTTATTTGTATTTCAATACCCTTGGGAAGGGTAGTTGTTTACTTAACCCATTTTCCACGGGTAAAATATGACACAAGGTGGCATAAATTCAGCGAGGATCGAACTCACTTTTCAGTAGTAATGAATCTGAAAGACTAGCTTGCTAACCATTTGAACACGATGGGAAGCCTACCCTTGGGAAAGGTATGCATCTACCTATTCTCTCTTCAGTTATGGATATAGCAGGGCAGACTGAGGTCTTTAACATTGCTGAGGCAAGAAGGAAAACTCTGAATTCAAACCTGTTAAACTCTGCATAAGAAAGTGACCTTGTGTTGCATTCTGTTGGCGGAGCGATACACATAATGTGCACTTGGAGCACGAGATTTTGGAAACTAATAATCTAAGCGCAAGTGATGTGAAAGTCCCACTTGCATTTTAACTTGCCTGTACACTTAATCGTTTAAGATACACGGTTACCAACATATAAAACGTAAGAGTCCATTTGCATTCATTTCACGCAAATATACCTTTGGTAAAGATTGAATTTCAGTTTTACCTGTATTCTAGATACCATCAAAATGATCAGTTTACATGATCAGTTAAGACCATATTGAAGGAAGAAACGTATATTAAATCTCTCAAAAAAAGAAATAACGAACATAAAGAGTTGTTACAAAGAAAAGCAGTTAATTCAAAGATCAAATTATCCGGTTGGGGAAAATTACTCACTGTTATCTTGAAAAATAGGTAAAACAGTCGGTTTTTTTTACAACAGGGTCAATTTCTTTATTGATATTTTTAAGCAGAATTCTGTATTCCTGGTTCTTTTACTAAAAAGCTTTCACATCGAAACTTATAAACATCTTCTGATATAATTATTTAAAATTTTATCTTTATAGAAAAAAGTAAAAATTGTTTTTGTCGCTTCATTCTTTCATATTTCATAAAATAAAATCGGGAGCGGGTAGATCTCGTAAAAATATTCCCTCTAATATATTTGAGAAAAAACTATTGCAGACATATTTACATCAAAGGGTAAGTAATTATGGAAATTATCGAGAAAATCGGACCATTAATTGATTTTTCATAGAATTTTACAAATAACTTGTTTTTGGCTACGTTAAATTTCAATTGGTTTGACGGTGCAAAAATGTAAACATTGCTTTTCGTTCATAATTTACATTATTTCCGTAAGCTGAAAAAAATCATCGGGAGTTTTTTTTTAATGTTTCTTCTTTCGAATGGACAAAGAATTTTCAAGATAATTTTAACCTTTATGTAAGTTTCATTGAGTTAAATGTTGGTGGGGGGGGGGGTAAATTTCACTGGGAAAATTGGTGGTACCTACTGTATTCGTTTCATTACCATGCATATTGATTGACGAAAGGTATCGTCAACGACATGCCGCATGCGTTGATTGAGAAAAAGTGAAAGGGAGGGAAAAAAAGTTATTTTTGTTGTTGTTAGGTTACCGACCTGGCAGCAATAGCTATTCATAATGCCAAGTTTGACAGGAGCCAAGCACCTGTCAACGATATATCATACTCATGATTGATTGTAGCAGATTTTTATCGCCATGGCAACTATAACGGGTTGATTGATTATACTTCGATCTGTTGTTATATGGTCGAGAGTTATCTGTCTTCGGTAGATATAAGTTTTGTCATTGCTTTCACTGTGTTGATATACGGATTTGATAGTATTTGATCTTCTTTACTTTTAATGTATGTGTTTAGTCATGGCAAAAATAAGTTTTAACAAGAAACCTAGTATAAACTTATGACTTTGAGGCTATTGACAAATTACGATGATACATATATCTAGAATAATCTATCTTTTATTGGTCATTTTCTTCCAAATAGTGATTTATTGTTGGATTGTTTGTGGATATAAGGTGTGTGCTAGTTCCCTGTCTATATTTATAGACTAGGGAGATCATGTGGTCTATTCCTTAGCCAATCGCTGGCCATACTGCGTGGCTGATATATTACTTAAGCGCTGATTCTTTCTCAGTCTACTGGCAACCTTCTACGAGGGAACTTAGGAATCTCTACCTGAGAGGATTACCAAAGGAACCAAATCGGAGGACTTTCTACCTAGGATCAACTGGCCAATTATGGCCCTTAAAAACTTAACATTTATAAACATTCAAATTGCCGAAGTCTTTATAAGGTAACAATGCAGCATTAGCGAATCTTCGAAGTCATAGATTTTAACAAGTAACCTAGTATAAACGTATGACTTTGAAGGCATTGAGAAATTATATATATTTAGAATAATCTATCTTTTATTGTTCAAGAGTAAGGTGATTAGTTACATTCAATATGTAGACATTCAATCAAGAAAGACAGCATTTATATAGACAGTGCTGACTCTAGAAATATCACGTTTCATTGATTTAATGGTATATCAAGCTTCATCGGTTCTTTATTATCAAAGTCATCCTTGTAAGGATTAACTCAACCACGAAACAGCAGGATGTGACACAAGATCTATTTTTAATCGACAAGTTTGAATTCAGAGTTTTCTTTCTCTTAGAAAATTCAGCAAATAAATAAAACTGCTACAAATTTGTCGTTGAGCACTGTGATTTCTTTGTTTCATCCCAAAACAAATATATATATATATATATATATATATATATATATATATATATATATATATATATATGTGATGTCTGAAGCGCTTCTACAACGGTGAATATTGACGAGTTATATGACTACTTTTGACATCATCCACCCGAAATAAAACGCCGTGATCTTCTGTGATATATGCATCCCCTATTCAGCATATTCTTTTCTTTAGTTCATTTTGCCTTTCTCGATTACATTCATTGTACTTTATAATTTTCAAAATACTCTATATCTTTCTCCTAAAGTTGGCATTCGGGATCATTATTATCTATGTCCTTATTCTATTTAAATTTACTCAGTTCTGCTTTGGTTTCATGTCTAGGATCAGACGGATGTGTCTCCTCACTCCAGTGATCTTCTAAGCGTTTTGGCTATGAAGCCTGCCAAAATAATATGAAATGGGATGAAATTATGAGAATCCAGGCAGCAGCAGAGTTTATGTATATACCATCCCTTCCGCCTGAGCTTGATTTGTCACGAGGTCAATCTTAAGCCGAGTTTAACAATTTTGAATTCAGAGATTTCTTTTCTTCTAGACCAGTTGTCACACCTGGTTAGAGTCCTGTCTGCCCTTCTATTTTACCCATAGCTGGAGGGAAAATACTTGGATGCATACCTTTACAATAGGTGAAATTCAAAATTCTTTGTCAAGTTTTTGAAATCTTTTCACCGTTTTCATTTCCTCCGACCATAAAATTACACAACTCAGCTAAACCCATGACATTTGATATCATATAACCGTTGGCAAAAATGGTTAAAAAACGCCGCAATGCAATATAGGTATAAATATAAGGAAAATCGGATTGGAATGAATCCGACAGAAGGAATGAAATAAGGTAAAACAAGGAATAAAATAAGCCATTTCTTCCCCTGCCCTATCTGATGTCCTCACCACTCATTTTTTCTACCTACTCCTTTACCTTCTATCTCTTGCCTTTTCTCCCAAAGATGTCCCCTATAACCAATCAAATTCTTTCCATCACCACAAAACTTATCCACCCACCTACTTTCCCCTTCTATAAAATACTTGTATGATCCTAATGATTCAATAAAGGCTTGAGGAAGCGGAACTTAACGTTCCAGCGAAATATACTACACATTTCTGTCTGAGTTTTGTTCTTTCATTCCTTATTTTACCTCATATATGTATAAATATACAACGTACGCAATTCCTAACCTCTAGGCATAGAATAACACCAGATGAGTATAATGGCAGTGATGTGGTACTCTACATTCCCCAAATCCAAACCAGTTTAGGCTTATATCAGTGAATCCGTTTTTTCTACGACGATAACCATTACATGACACATACACAACCAAAAGATAAGAACAGAAAAAAGTTTTCAAAATTTGGGTGTGTGAAATTTTAAGAAAAAAAGTATTATTTGAATTATTCGGACTATTGTCCTCGTCTTCATTGTTATTTGTACAACGTTTCGGCTGATGTGCCCTCCAGTCTTCTTCAGGTATTTCTTGTCGGACACAGGAAGCTTCTCGGACGCGAGAACCTTCTTTTCGAACTCGGGAACCTGAATAAAGGGTTAAGTTTAAAGTTCCGTGATGGCTCCCGATTACGACATGAAGGTTCCCGAGTTCGAAAAGAAGGTTTCCGAGAAGGTTCCCGAGTCTGACAAGAAATACCTGACGAAGGCCGGAGGGCACATCGGCCGAAACGTTGTATAGATAACAATGAAGATGAGAACAATTGTCCGAATAATAACAATAATACTAATTATCAAGCCTCATCTAAAAAATTCAGAGAAATAGTTTAAGAAAAGAGGAAAAAGACAAAAGAAAAAAAGAAGACAAATGAGGTTTAGTTATCAACTCTTATGGGTTATTTAATGTTATAATTATTTTCTATATTTCATTGTTTTTCTAAAAAGATGCACTTTTTATCTTCCTATTTATTTGCACTGGTATATGAAATATTCTCCTCTAATATAAATAAACTTAGTTTATAAGATTAAATAATAATCATTGTTTTCACGCCGTTATATGGTTTCAAGCATTTTATACGATACTGTTTATTGCAAACAGATATATTTAATATGGGATCTTAACAGGTACAACTACACCGGATCAGAGTTGAACTGGGAGTAATGTTAATTAAGGAGTATTAATCACTCCACAAATCTTACGAACAGGATTTCAAACACTAGATAGAGTTTAGTGTCATGTCACCATCTTATCCCTCGGCAGGTGATATAGTTGGTGTATCAAAGCCCCACCGACAGGCTAAAAATCGGTTAAATTGATATATATATATATATATATATATATATATATATATATATATATATATATATATATATAAGAATTAATAGGAAAAATGTATGAATGAAAGAAATAAAAAATGAAAGAAATAAAAAATAAATGAAATGAATGGAATGAATGAAAAAATCTTTTCCAAAAGACCTCTCTCAAAAGAAATTTTTTAAAAGGAATATATATATATATATATATATATATATATATATATATATATATCTGTGTGTGTGTGTGTGTGCATTTTAATATCGACGTAATATTATCCAATGCATGTTTTCAGTTCGTGAAACTTGCATCTCTTTTAAAATCGTGACAATTTTAGCGGAAACATCCTCATATATATAATATATATATATATATATATATATATATATATATATATATATATACTTGACATTTAGAACTATTTTTCATCCCCAAGTACACATTTTTTCTACCTAACGTGATATCCCCCCACCAGAAAAAAAATATATATCAAAATTATTTTCAATTCAAATGACATGTGATGAAAAAGATCCACATTTCGTAAAGACGAACTCTAACCCTCCTCACTTTTTGTTTTTATTAAGCTTCAGTCTTGAAATGTAAATATATCCTGATATTTGCTTTAAACAGAAACTGAACAGGTTTTTTTAATGAATTAATCCTTTTTTTTACGAATGTTTATGGGTTGATATTTTTGTTCATGCCCCTCAAAATAAGCGAGAGAATGAGAAGTTTAAGAGGATATATATATATATATATATATATATATATATATATATATATATATATATATATATATATATATTTGTGAATAAAAAGGCCTTAAATACCATGGGTATCGTGGTTATGGACCATTTCCACTCGTGAGTATGCCCACGAACTTCAGACCACTGATATCTTTTATTTAGACAGCTGTCTAAATAAAAGATGTCAGTGGTCTGAAGTTCGTGGGCATACTCACGAGTGGAAATGGTCCATAACCACGATACCCATGGTATTTAAGGCCTTTTTATTCACAAAAACTTTGCTCCGTTTACAATAATTAAACATTGAGCTCTCTCACGGAACCTGAACTCTACAACAAACTACTGGTAGAGAATAGGACCAGCCTAGAATTACCTTGTACCAAGAAACTTGGTACCGCACCTAAATATATATATATACATATATATTTATATATATATTATATATATATATATATATATATATATATATAAGTAAAGTAAATAAAGTCATCGGAGTGGCCTAAAGTCGGTATCAGTCAATCAGCGAGGGAGTCTATCCCCTTTTCATTAGCGCAAGGAGATTGTTTTTAGCATCTGAGGTGGAGCGCCATACCTACCATCAGCTCCTTACTTTACCGCACAGATCCCTGTGCTACTCATACGCTGAGTTGGCGAGGGTCGGTATCAAACTAGGAACCTTGTGGTTTCCAGCCGAACGCTCTACCGACTAAGCTAACCCGGCCCTTTGAAGTTGAATACGTATGAACTTTGTTCTTGTGAACGTTGTTTTGTTTTTTGTATTATGAACCATGGAAATGAACAAGTGAACAAAAACAAAAAACAGTTTCAATATCCAGCTGTTGTTCTGTCCCTGGTTCGATTTATTCCGATATTTCGGCTGAACCTGATGACTGTGTGTGGAAAAATCAAATCCAGCAAATGTGAGAAAAAAATGATGTGAAAGGATTTGGTGTTGTTTAGCCGTTATTTTTCATTCGAAATTGTGTGACGTCACTCATCCGAAATTGTGTCACGGCAACCGTTCGAAATTCGGCATCACTTTGGTCGTAAAAGTCATGCGCAACTTAATGAAAATTAAAGAATGAATGAAATATATAAATATATTCTGTTTGCATTTCACATAAGGATTGAGTCCACCTGTTCTCCCTCCAGCTATAGGTAAATGGGTAGGACAGACAGCTCTTTAAATTGACAACCGGTCTCGGAGAAGGAAAACACTGAATTAAAACCTGTTAAAACTCCACTTAAAATTTGGCCTTGTGCAAAATCTTGTTCAAGAGTTCGGGTTTGTAAAGACATATTCAGTGGTACCTTGATTAAGAGTGCTCCAAGATTTGAGTCTTTTACGTTACGAGCTGTATCTTAGTCGATTTTTTCTTTTATGTTGAGAGTCGAAATTTGAAGTACGAATCAGCTTTAGAGAATTATAAATATCTGCGAACATTGAAAGCAGATGCCACTAAGCAAACATAAATGAAAGAAAAATTAAAACAGGAATACATCAGAAAAACAAGAAAGCTTCTCGAAACCAAGCTCAGTAGCAGAAATCACATTAAGGAAATAAACACCTGGGCTGTTCCTCTCGTAAGATACTTGAGACCATTCCTAAAATGGACAAGAGAGGAGTTTCCCGCAGATGATAATAAAGGACAAGGAAACTCATAAACATGCATAAGGCATTGCACCTGAGAGATGACACAGACAAAACTATATGTGCCAAGAAAATACATTGAAGATAGTGTAGTTGCGACAATCGGAGCACTTAATGAATACACTAATAAGTAAGGAAATACTAATTGCAGCAGTCAGGAAAACAATTGCAATATATTGAATAGCAAGTGTAGAATGTGTGGAGACAGAGACGAAACGGTTAATCAAAAATAAACAAATGCAGCAAACTAGCACAAAGAGAGTACAAGACGAGGCACGATTCGGTGGGAAAGATAATCCACGGGGATTGTGCAAGAAATTCAATTTTACCATACAACTAAATAGTATATGCACAAGCCTGAACTTGTCCTGGAGAATGAAACACATAAAACTCTCTGAAACTTTGAGATACAGCCGGTTGATCTAATTCCGGCCAGGAGAGCGGACCTAGTATTAATCGACAAGATCCATTTCGTGGATTTTGCCGCCCCGGCCGACCGCCGAGTGAAAATAAAAGAAAACGAAAAGATAGACAAATACTTGGACCTTGCCAGAGAACTGAGGAAACTGTAGAACATGAAGATGAAGGTTGTACCAATTGTAGTCGGTGCCCTTGGAATGGTCCCCAAAGCTCTGGAAATTAATTTGGGTGAATTGGAAATCAGAAGAGGAAGAATCAAGACCATCCAAACTACAGCACATTTGGGATCGGCTAGAATACTCAGAAGAATCCTGGAGACCTAAGGAGACTTGCTGTCTCTCAGTCTCCAGTGAACCACCCAGGAATAATAATAATAATAATAATAATAATATATAATAATAATAATAATAATAATAATAATAATAATAATAATAATAATAATAAAAACTATTTATATCAAAGAGAAAATAACATTTTAGAGAAATTGAGGTATATTTAGTATGAATCCATATGAAAGAAAAATTGCCGGGAGATGGTGAAAGTCGACGAGATTTTACCCATAAATAGAAACCACACCCACCTCTGCACGATAACTGCTTTCTTGTTTCAATCGAAATCTTTGGACTTTTTTCAACAATTTACTTCCCATCTACTTTTATCTATTCAGGAAATTATTCTTTAAGAGGATTCTTATGTTTTTATTTTGTTATATCATGATTTTATCTATTATTATATATTGTTGTTGTTGTTGTTGTTGTTTTGTCTGTTCTTTCTTTCTTTCTTTTCTTCTCATCTGATATTTATCTATTACACCTAATTCTTATCTATCTATGAATCTATCTATATCAGTCGGTTTATATCTATCTCTATGTCTATCAATGAATGTATCAATCATGCTCAAATCTTTCATTACGTTCGTTAGTACATATACGTTTTTTTTTACATGTGTTCTCTCTCTCTCTCTCTCTCTCTCTGCCTCTCCTCTCTCTCTCTCTCACACACACACAGACAGACACACAGACAGAACACACACACACACACACACGAGCGTCCGATAACGGTCCTCACCAACTTAGCGTATTAGTAGCACAGGGATCTGTGTGGTAAAGCAAGGAGCTGATGGTAGGTGTGACGCTCCACCTCAGACGCCAAAACCATCTCCTTGGTCTAGCGCTATTGAAAAGGGGATAGACTCCCTCGTTGACTAGACTTTAGGCCGCCCCGACGACTTTACTTACTTACTTTACTTATATATATATATATATATCCTAATCCGTCCACAAGAACAGGATCTGACAACGGTCAATTTCTCAAGCGGAGTTTAAGAGTTTTGAATTTAGAACCTTCCTTCTCTTAGATTGGTTACCCAGGCAAGATTAAAGAGCCAAGACTGCTTTACTATTTTCACAAAGCTGGAGAGATAGTAGTTGGATGCATACCTTTCGCAAGGGTAATAGAATCATATGAAATGCAAACAGCCTCGTCCAGGATTTGAACCCGTTTTCCGATTGTCTTATGTTTTGGTTTATTTTTTCTCTTTCTTCTTTCGTTTCATTTCATTTGAAATTTACAAAAAATGTTTTTTTTACCTTGCTACCTTTCTTATATTAAACAAAATATTGCTAACAGTTTCAGACTAGATCAGATTTTCCTGAAGATCGCATAGGCGAGCAACTGTCAGTAATCAGGTGTTGACTCCATGACAACGCTAACTTAACTCATATATATATATATATATATATATATATATATATATATATATATATATATATATATATATATATATATATATATATATATATTAGTTATATTAATTTGATGCATCAAAAGAGTCTAATAATAAACAAGGAAAACTTTCAATTAGGGACGCTCAAAAAATATTTTTAATCCTTTATTTTTTTTAATTCTTATTTTTTTTTAAATTTTAAGAGAGTTCCCTTGGAAAGGATTTTTTATTTATTCCACTGATCTCATTCAGTTTTATTTTATTCATTCATTCATTTTGCCATTAATTCTTAACTTAATATATATATATATATATTTTTTTTTTTTTTGAGCGTCCCTAATGGAAAGTTTTCCTTGTCTATTATTAGACTCTTTTGAAGCATCAAATTAAATAACTAATATAAATATATATATATATATATATATATATATATATATATATATTTGAGTTCAAATCCTGGACGTGGTAATTGCATTTCCTTTAGCGCTAATACCTTTGGGAAAAGTGTGAATCCTACTCTCCCTCCAGCTATGGTTAAATAGTAGGGCAGACTGGGCAATTTAACCTTGGTCAGGCAACCGGTCTAGAATAAGGAAAACTCTAAATTTAAACCTGTTGAACTCCGCTTAAGAAATTGACCTTGTGTCACAGCCTTCACGTGCGGAGGGGTTTATATATATATATATATATATATATATATATATATATATATATATATATTTAAGATATTTTATAAAAAAACAAGTTTTACAGATATATATATATACATATATAAGTGTGTGTGTGTATTTGTGTATGTATGATAACACATTTTTATAAATATATATATATATATATATATATATATAAATGATACCAAACACATACACAACACACACACACACACACACACACACACACCACACACCGAATGGATGAAAATCCTAAATAAAAAGGTCGTCACTTACATCGTAGTTGGGGTCACGTGGTGGCCATCTCTATGCTGTCATGATGGGTATAAAAAAGCCACATGCATTACTCGGATATTTCAGGGATAGTGAGCCAAAAATCTCTATGAAGATAGAGTACAGTAAAGACACACGAATAAGTCTAGAGTATGGGCGAACACCCCGCCCCAAGTCCTAAATGGATGATAGAGAAATAAATTATTATCGATACGCCCTTTTTTTTCACATGTTAGATTTCAACCATACTAATAAAACCACTTCATAGATTTAACGAATAAAATTTAAACGGTAACGACAATACCTAAATCCTAACAGGGATATATAGGAAATAAATGGATACGGCGACACGTGTTCAAATTCTAGTCGAGGAAGGTTGCATTTCACATAGCGCTTATACTATTGGGAAAAGTATGAATCTAAATATTCTTCCTTCAACTTAGTATTCAAACCTGTTAAAACTTCGCTTAGAATGATCTCCTGTCCGTAACGGAGAGTTTAGTGAATACATACTGACACCTGAATGCAGATACTTATAATTCCAATTATCTATCTATCTATTTTGGTAGATGTATTTTCTAAGCCCAACATAAGCTGTCACGGGCTAAAATAGAGTTTAATGGGGTTCTTGGGGTGTGCTTAGCCCAAATTAAGCTGTCACGAGGCTAAAATAGAGACAGGCGTTTTCTGGACTCTTCAACCTTGGTATGGCAACCGTTCTAGGAGAAGGAAATCTTTGAATTAAGACCTGGTATTGGTATGCAGGGAATTATATTTTTAATTACATATCTATCTATCTATCTATCTATCAATGATGAGAAGAAAAATAGATATGAAATCCGACAGTATAAAGAAGTATATAATTTAGAAAAATTAAATCAAAAATTGACTTACAGATAGCCGACGCTAAAGTGTTTCGGTTTTTAGTAAAACTATCAACGGGACTTAACATAGTAGTATTGATTCAATGAAAGGAATGGTGTATCTTTCTATCTCGGTGTATTCCTGTATAACTATCTATCTATCTATTCTGGTATCTGTATTTTCTAAGCTCAAATTAAGCTGTCACGGAGCCAAAACAGAGACACGTTTTTTTAAAGTTTTTTTTTTATCTCTATCTCTGTTCCCATAAGAGAGGGTGCACCTATCGAAAAATAAAACTGTCTAGGACATCAATTCTCTACTTTGCTGATCTTCAAATTACCTCTACATTCCATTAAAAGAAAGGACATTGATCAAACGTCTTTGTCTCGATCTGTCATTTATTTAGAGTCAAAGCCAATTTGAGGGCATTTCATTTTGGTCAGCACCTTCAGGGAATTTTAGAATAAAATAAGTGGGGACATAATTTTATAAGAACAATGTAAGAACTAGATTAGCAAATCATTATTGGAAACAGAGAGACAAACGGGATATAAAAGATAGATAGATAGATAGACAGATAGATAAGAATGGTTGAAAAAATCGACACCAACATTTACTCACACACACATACATACATACATACATACATACACACACATACATACAAATACATGCACACACACACGCATAGATGCCCACGTTTGGAGACACGTGGTGTAATAGTTAGAATCATAGGAAATGGAACCGAGTTCAAATATTGAATGATGCCGTTTGTATTTTACATATCACTAATACCCTTGGGAAAGGTATGCATGAAACGACCCTCCTTCCAGCTATGGGTAAATAGTAGGGAAGACTGGGCTCTTTAACCATGTCTAGTTAACTAGTCTAGGAAAAAAAACTCTGAATTCAAACCCGTTCAACTTCGCTTAACAAATTGACATTGTGTCACATCCTGCTCGTGTGGAAGGGTTGGTAAATATATGTAGATACACATGTAAAATCATCACTGCACATCCAGAGACATTTGGAACATATCAAACACCTTTGACAGTTAAACACTTATTCCTGGAATGCGGGTTTTTTGCTCACATCAGAAACCGTTATTTTAAATCAAACAATATGAAAGATCTGTTTGAAAATGTCAACATGGAGGATATTCTCTCTTTTTTGAGGGAAATAAAATTATACCATAGAATATAGACATGAAACAAATCAATACCATACAACATAATCCCCAATAATGCTAACACATTGTTAAAACCAATTACTAAAAAGTATAAATATAAATACACGATATGTATAACCTACTAACCGTTAGGCATGACATAACCCCAGACTGGTTGATATGCCGTAAAAATCAATAAACAAACATATACAGACATTCCAACCCGCACAGACACATACACTCATAAAACACATACAGACATGATTAATCATTCTTGAAATTGGAAAGAGAGGAACAGCGGCAGATAAACGAAATTGATGACGATTCACAAGGTATTACACTCGAAATATGATAAAGACCGGCTATATGCATCCAGAAAAGAAGATGGAGGGGGTCTCACCAATCCTGAGGATTGTGTAGATACGACAATCCAAGGACTAGAAGAATACACAAAAAATCAAGGAAAGATGAATTACTGCAGCCAGTAACAGCAGTTGCAACATATGGACAAGAAGAAAAACAACAAAAACTAGAAAACAGAAGATAACAATTATATGGATACTTCAAGCGACAAATTGGGGAAATTGTACACGAGAAGACCAAGACATGGTTACGAAAAGGAATCCTCAAAAGAGAAACTGAGTCATTCATAATTGCAGTACATAACAATACCAAAAGAACAAATTATATCAAAGCAAAAATTAATAAGACACAACAGAACGTGGTGTTTGAGGATAGTGATGAGACGATCAACAACGTATTAAGCGAATGCAGCAAACTAGCACTGCGAGAATACAAGGCTTGGCACGACTGGGTTGGAAAGTTGATCCACTGGGAATAATGCAAGAAACTAAATTTTGACCACACAAAAATTGTATATACACAAATCAGTATCCTTTGTTGAAAAGGAAACATATAAAATTCTCTGGGACTTTGAGATGCAAACAAATCGTCTAATCCCAGTCAGAAGACCAGACCCAGTATTGATTAACAAGAAAAAAAGAGGACTTGTTAACTGGTAGATTTTGCAGTCCCAGAAAATCACAGGGTGAACCTGAAAGAAAAAGAAAAGATAGACAATTACCTCGATCTTGCCAGAGAAATGAAAAAAAAAACAACAAAAAACAAAAAAACAAAACAAACAAACAAACAAACAAAAAACTGTGGAATATGAGAATGAAAGTGATACCAATAGTAATTGGGACACTTGGAACTGTTTGCCACAACATACCATACTGGCTCAATGGGATTAAAACATTGTGTAATAAGTTAGCTAGCGTTAGTATATTGTGGCCTTGAAATTCATTGTTCATTTATTAAGTCTTCAACAACTGAATGGCATTATCAATAACTATGTTGGAATATTTTGTATATAAGCTATGCTGCAATACACCAGTGAAATTTATAGACTAAGTGAGGTCACGTGGTTTAAAACTCAGCCAATCAACAGCCCGAATACGTGGTTGGTTAACTACTTAATCGCTGATGCAGATAGAGGTCCTTTTACAATCATTGACGAAGACTGAGGAGTACCAAGGAACAATCAAAGGATTATTCACTAAAGATCGCGCTCTGCTTAACACAAAGTATCTCTGTTGGACAAGCGCTTTTGCTTGAAACCTAAAGGATGGCCACAAAAATCGTAACAAACTATTACTACTGGCTACTCATAAATAGTATACGCCTCTCTAAAACAGTATCTAATTCATTCAGCATCGCGAACCTTTTTGAACAAACCTCGTTTAATCTTATAACAAAAGTCCCTGACTACCAAAACATAACATTAAATATGTATTGGCCTCTTTCAACCCTGGAGAACTACTGCATATTTCTTTTCTTGATCTTCCTTTTCGTCTTGTTATGTGAAGTTTAGAATTAGTTTTATCCACATAGATTATTCAACTTTTTGTCTTTCGATGGCCAATAAGCTATTTACTTTCTTAGCTTCATTTTCCTGTGAGTTATCTTCTTCTGGATTGGACATATATTTTAATGTGTATAAGGGATTATCAACGTGCAACCCTACGGCCGCAATGAAAACAGATTAATTCAACCTTATTTCAAATCTGACCAGGTACATCGACAAATAGCTTCAATTTCTTCAACAAAGTAATCTCGATGTCCTTGTCATTTTTGACCTACTCATCTATCCAACTCTTCCCTTTCAATAGTTCATAAGTAACGAGTAGTTTTAGAGACCCTAAGAAAATCCACTCACTCTCCACTATCCATCTGAATTATATATATACTAGCAAGAATATGCCCCCTCTGTATTTAAGTTTTCATGTACTGAAATATATTATATTAGAAAGACTAACGAAATTAAATAAGAACGCATATAAAAAGATTACACTTATCTTAATTATATTTTAATTATGTAAACCTTTAATTATGTAAACCTTTATTTCTTAGTGATATATAAGATACTTTACAGGATTTTAAACGCACTAATAACATGGGCGGTTTTGAGGCAAATCTAATTCAGACTTTCATAGAAATATCTTTAATAAATGAGATTTATTCTATGTATTAAAGACTTTGACTATAAATTAAATACTCATTGACAAATTTACGCAAATTCTGAGGGCATTGTGACGTAAGCAACTGGCATAGTTTTGGTTAGAGACACACCCCGAATCTCCATTATAATAAGTAATCTTAGCCTCCGTTCTTTGTTATTTTGTCTACGCAATGACATAGTAATAGTGAGATGCATCGGTGTTTATCACTACGGTTTAATCAAACAGTTTTACTTAATTACTTAAGTATTCAATCTCAAAGAATTATTTAACAAAAAGATTGCTTGTTCGAAATTGAGAATTTGCTTATTCCATTTAGAATTTGCTTAGTTTCAAATTGAATTTGATTATTCATAAACGGAACTTGAAAACGTATAGAATACTGAGGAGAGTCCTGAAAACGTTCGGAGACTTGCGTCACTAGGATTTTAGTGAAAAAAAGCACCTGTTAAAACTGTTGTGAAAAACTCGCATAGAGTGAAAATAATGATAATAAAAATAAACTAGTAGAACCTATGGCTATACCACCGTATGGTAATTTAATTATTACAACGTTTGCTATGTTTACTGAAGAGCTATTTCAAAATACTTCAATATGCAAAAATATAATAATCTTGATTTAACTCTCTCTCACTCTTTTTTTCCTGCTTTTCATTTTGTTCGATTGAAACAGATGAATGTTATCGCCCCCTCTATCTATCTTTTCCCTACTCTCTTTCTTTCTTTCTTTCTTCTTTCTTCTTTCTTTCTTTCTTTCATATAATATTTTTCTGTGTAGCATATCCTTTTTCTTCCTTTTATTTATTTATAATAAAAATAGGATGGTCTATTATTTAGCTGAGGTGACGAAACTTATAAGAAATAAGAATCTGGTTGATAAAAAAACCCTAAATAAAAGATTTACTTTTTAAAATTTTATCTTGGACGTTTTGGGCGGTCTGATATTTAACCAGAGGGTGTTGCAAGATGATAACGGTCGTTCTATTAAGGAATATTAGTAACAAATCTACAACGAGCAAACAAATGCAAAACACGTACCCACATCCATAGACCGGCGCGCACGCGCGCGCGCACACACACACACACACACACACACACACATACACACACGTATGAGCAAGGCAAATAAGAAATTAATATATATATATATATATATATATATATATATATATATATATATATATAAATAAAAAAAAAATATAAGAATATAATAAAAATAAATAAATAAATAAAATAAAATAAGATAAATATATATTTTTTAAATCTAGCAGAATCTATAATTACAATGTTTGATAAAATTAAATTCATTCCAAGCTTATAAATCCAATACACACATACACACATGTAAATGTATATGAACATGGCCCGTACACACGTATAAATAACACACACGCACATACACACACACACACACACATGGTGTTGGGACTTAAGAACACGCACACACAACAGGACAACAGGTGATTTTGATAGACATAACAATTAACCCCTCCCCCATAATTAATCAAACTGACTACCAATAACAACAACAGGAATAAAAGTTTAGGCCAAATTCTGGAATGTTAATCACACACACATAAAATCAGGTGGTCCTGTTAATAAACAAAAATAGATTTTATGCTTAGAAGGCGAGCCAGATCTGGAATGATAATCAAAAACTGAACAGGCTCACACACACACACACACACACACACACACACACACACACACACACACACACACACACACACACACACAGAGTTTGGAAGGTATGAGACAGAACCAAATGAACAGCCACTAGCAACAACTTCAGTTCTGGAGATCTTCTGTTGAAGAGAAATTATATCTCGAAATATTAAGAATAAATCCCAGGTTAACAAACAACACCATAGCTACCTTCTTTTCTTTAAACTTGCATTGTGAAAGCCTTCAAAACCAACCAACAAACTAATATATAGATCTTTCAATATCGGGAATCCTTTCTCAGCATGTCTCTGAGACTATAATAAAGAATAAGATATGTCCTTCATTATTGATACGAATAAGGGATGTTACACACTCTGGTAGAAATAGAAATTAAAATGAAACAATGAAACAAAATAAGAGTCAGAATGAATAATAAGGATGACAATGCTTCATATAAAAAATAAAATAATAAGTAAAATATGGAGGAATAAAATTAGAATAGATATAAATAGAATTACAAAAGGAATACATATAATGAGTACGAATAAAATTAAAACAGTTATGAATAAAGCCCATTATACATCGTACACACACACACACACACACACACACACACATGTATATATATATATATGTATAAAAGCAAGCACATAGATAGGCACATTTAAAAGAAACACACAGATAAAGAAACTGTCAATAATGAAATACACACTCATATTCCACCTTGATAATGGTTCGGATATTCGCAGCAGAAAGTAATCGGTCAGACAGAATTGGCACTTTAGGAGAAATGATTAATGCTTTTCAAGATTATAAGATCAAAAGAATTATCAGAAAGCTTGAAATAAAGAATAAAAAACTTGAAATAATAAGGATTCTGTTTTATTCAATTAAATTTGTTTGAACACGAACACGACACACACACACACACACACACACACACACACACATATATATATATTATATATATAACCATTAGTTTTTGTATTGTGCTTGGCTTAAGCAGGCGAGAAGTTAAACATCCCTATTAAAATACCTAATACCTTACTATGAGTAATGTTTCCATTCATCTCACAGATTACTAATATAAATCCTACTTAGCTTAATATAGTTGTGTAAATTTCTAGTGCAAATTTAATCCCCACTTTCTACGATTCTAAAACTATTTGTACTACTATTTCTTCTTTTCTAATAGAAATAAATTTTATGTCTACGGTTTGAGAAAATTGAATTATTAAACACGGAAGTGAAGTTTGAAAATCAAGTCGGAATCTTTATCGATTGCAGTAATCTTGTAATAGTTTAACAAAATAAAAATTGTATCGGTTTTTCGATTTCTATCTCAGTTATCTCTGTAAACGTGTTAGGAAAACTGTAATAAATCGAATGGATAACTGTGAAAATGTTCACTTAGATCAACTTTAGTTTTCTTTTTTTTAACAAGAAAATGGACAGTTTAAAGCGAAAAATAAGTGCTATGTATTAGCTTGCTTGGAGAATAATGATTGATTTTATTACATATTTAAATGTAAACTGAAAGTTATTTTCCAATCTAATATATTAATATACAGGGTGTTCAAAATATGATATCATTTAAGATATGCACGTTGTTTTAAAAACATTGCTATCATTCGGTAATCTAATAATCTGACCAGTTCTCAGTCAAATGATCTAAAAAATTTAAAATATCTTTAGAAACTATTCAAAATTATATGATTTCTTTCCGAGGGAATAACATTTCTATACCAGAAAAAATTAAACATTAAACAAAGAATTTTGAGTAGTGTCTACAGATATATATATATATATATATATATATATATATATATATATATATATATATATATATATATATATATACTCTTTGTTGGGGTACCAAGTTTCTTGGTACAAGGGTGATTCTTGGCGGGTCCTATTCTCTAATAGTAGTGTGTTGTAGAGTTCAGGTTCCGTTTCAGGGCTCAATGTTTAATTTTATTGACAAATAATATATATATATATATATATATATATATATATATATATATATATATATATATATTTATTCTATATTATATTATTAATCATAGAGTACAATACATTTAAGGGTTGATTGTTACCATTAGTTTCAAAGCAGCGTACTAGTCACTTATTATCAAGACATCGCGGCAGTAAAAGGTATTACGTTGGTTGTAAAATAATGATTGATTTTATTACATATCTAAATGTAAACATAACGTTATTTTCCAATTCAATATATTGATATACAGGGTGTTTGAAAAAATCACTTGAGATGTTCAGAGTATTTCACAAAAACTGATATAATCTGGTAATCTAACAATTTGACAAATATTCGTTTAAATGATCTCAAATCTTAAATTATTTAAAACCGACTCAAATTTCTGTTTAATGTTTTCTTTCCGAGTGAATAATATTTTTATACCAGAACCCCCCCCCAAAAAAACAATAATTAGATATACATATCAACAACCTATATATATATATATATATATATATATATATATATATATATATATATATATATATATATATATATCCACTATGATATGTTAATACATTTATGTATTTTACAAAAAAATGATATCCTTTTATATGTATATAAGAAACATTGATATGCTCCCATAATCTAATAACTGAATCAATTCACGTTCTAATGATCTGAAATTTCAACATCATGTTTAGAAACAATTCTATGCTTAAGGCAATTAACCATTATACATTGAATTTTAACTTGTTTCTACAAATGATCTTAATATCTAAGATAATTTGAACCTGAATAGGTAAAGTAATTAGATTAAGAAATTATATTAATTGTTCAGAACCCCCACCCCGTATATTTGATATGTATGGTCTCAAATTTTCATCTAATTTTCAGATCCCCCAATTTCTTAAAAATACTTGAGTATCATTCTAAGGGTAACAACTATAATTGGTATCGCCTTCACTATTATTATTATTATTATTATTATTATTATTATTATTATTATTATTATTATTATTATTATTATTTTTCACATCTGCCGTAACCGGTGGTTTGAGTGACAGCAAGTCTCCTCAGGTCTCCAGGAGTCTTCTGAGTATTCTTGCAAATCTTAAAAGTGCTGTAGTTTGGATGGTTTCGGTTTTTTCTCTGATTTCCAATTCACCCAAATTCTTTTCAAGAGCTTTGGGGACTGTTCCAAGAGCACCAATTACAATTGGTATGACCTTCACCTTCCTGTTCCACAGTTTTCTCAGTTCTCCGACAAGATCCAAGTATTTGTCAATCTTTTCGTTTTCTTTCATTTTCACTCGGTGGTCGGCCAGGACGGCAAAATCCACGAGATGACAGGTTCTCTTCTTGACAATCAATACTAGGTCCGGTCTCCGGGCCGGGATTAGGTGATCCGTATGTACCTCGAAGTCCCAGAGAATTTTATGCTTGTGCATATACCATTTAATTGTATGGTGAAAATTGAATTTCTTGCACAATTCCCAATGGATTACCTTTCCCACCCAGTCATTGCTGTATTCGTTTATTATATGATTGGCCGTTTCGTCTCTGTCCCCACACATTCTGCACTTGCTATTCTGCTGCGTCTTATCACTTTTTGTCTTTATATAGTTTGTTCTTATGACATTGTCTTGTGCTGCGATTATAAGAGACTCGGTCTCTCTCTTGAGGTTTTCTCTTCTTATAGCAGAAAAAAACCTTTCCGGGCGGTGTAAAAATATTTAAAAAAACAGATATTGCCTGAGAGGGTTGGAAAAATTTAATTGATAGAATAAAACGTTTAATATTTAAAAAAAATTACTTACTCAAAAAGCACTAAAAAAAAATTGATTTAATTATTCAGACTTTTATCTTTAGAGATAAATTCAAATTCCTACGAGTAAAATACATTTTGTTCGGATTTCATAAAATGAATGATAGGAGGGGGTAGATTTAGTAAAAAATAGTTTCCCTAATGTATTTTAAGACAAAACTATTTTAACCATAATTTCATCTAAAGGTTAACAAATATAAGATTTTCGCGAAAATTTGACTCTTAATTGATTGTTCATAGATTTCTTTAAAAATTATTGTAACGTTAGCAGTGACGTAGTTTTGGTTACAGACAAAAATTGACCGAACCTCTATTATTATTATTATTATTATTATTATTATTATTATTAATCTTGATTTGTATTGTTTTAATATTTTACAATTTCAATTCCTTTTTATCACAGCTCACACCGGTTAATATTCATCCCGCGAACGAGAAAAAAGCATAAAGGGATATTAAACTAATAACGTAGTATAGGATTTGCGAAACACATTTTTCTATTTAATCAACAAGAAAATAAATGTAATCTTTCGTTAAAAGTGATCAGTGTTCAATAAGCGGACCCTTTTTTTTCTTTACAATTATTGTTGCATTATGAACACGTTGTTTTGAACAGATGATAATGAACGAGCCAATCAGAAGTGACCAAAAGAAATTGTGTACGAAACTGTCAACGTCCGTTTCTTTATCGTGCAAAAGTGTTGGCGCGCACTGCATGCACATTTAGAACGGAGTGTTAAGATTGCTTTATTGCGTGAGGCGTTCAGAAAACATCATTGTTTTTGGAAATGAAACAGACCAACCAATCGACTTTCAGTAACCCCCCCCCCCCGGGCCAGCTGCAAAAACGAAATTCAAAATGTTTCTTGGGGTTTCAATCACCGTCATCTTGCATTAAGAGAGTCGCCAGGGAATATGAGAGCCACTTATTGCTGCAGATCGAACCCTGTATTTCTCTGTGCTACCTTACAACAAATAATGCCGACGAGCGATTGGCTGAAACACAACGGCCCCCTCCCCTCCCCTTGCACACGGACCACTTCATTCTTTTCTCACTATCACGAAACACCGTTTTGTGTTGATGCTAGCCACACGTTCGCGTTGGGACAACTTATTTCTATTTTCTAAAGAGCTATCAATCATTTGATTAAGAGATGAATCGGTTAATCGAATGTCCGTCTCTGTTAGTTGCCACAGAATGGTGAGGTTGGCTCTGTCAGTTGCATGCTTCTTGTAAATGTTAATGTTACTGTTTAGTTTCAGTTATGCTTGCAAGACAACCGTTTACCCGCTGATAGGCGAAAAAAAAAACATCTTTATTGGTCGGTCTGGCTCATTATCTATCTATCTATCTATCTATCTATTTTTGCCTGTCAATCTATCTATGTATTTTTATTGGTCGCTTGTCTCATTATCTATCTATCTATCTATTTTTATTGGTCCGTACGTGTCATTATCTATCTATCTAGCTACCTATCTATCTATCTGTCTGTATTTCTCCTTTATATATCTAACCTAACTATCTATCTATCTATCTATCTATCTTATCTATCTATCTATTTTTGCCTGTCAATCTACTTATCTATCTCATCATCTATCTATTTTTATTTGTCCGTCTGTGTCATTATCTCTCTCTCTCTCTCTCTCTCTCTCTCTATATATATATATATATATATATATATATATTATATATATATATATATTGTTAGACTTTAAGTTAAATCTAAATTTTACAGGAATAGATTCTCATGTACAATGTGTTTAAAAATCTCAATGCGTGAATGTATTTTTTCGTTTCTTTTTGAGCCATCATCCTGCACTTTTAAGAAGGACATCTAACATGGGTGTTCATATATATATATATATATATATATATATATATATATATATATTATATATATATATATATATAGAGAGAGAGAGAGAGAGAGAGGTGTCTGTGTGTGTGTGTGTATGAGTTAAAAATAAAAGGGTAAAAGTGAAAATAAGAAAATGAGGATTATTTATTGGTATTTGGTAAAATATTCTGGATGCTGGGTGTTTCAATTAATGGATCCAGAGTATTAAAAGATAGTTGAAATAAATGTGTATTTAGTATGTGTCTCTAATCTTCTTCAGGTTAATAACTGTTATGTGTTGGTTTTGGTTTCTATTCAAACGAGTAATACGAGGCAGAAATATACATCGTCGTTTTGAAATTTAAGGATATTTGCGTTCTTGTTTGTAAAGTTTTCCAGAGAGAATGTATACATTGAAATATTTACTTAGATTACGAAACAGCTCAGTGTAATAGAGTTATTGTATTGAAATTAGTTGTGTCTAATAAATTTGAAAATTTAGATGTGTATAATTGATCTTTTAATTAATTTAGGTAATTAAAAATAAATTTTATTTCTGTGCCGACATTTAAACACAGTCTCATTCCATGATTTTGCTCTAGACACAGATTGCACAGGTATATATATATATATATATATATATATATATATATATATATGCAATAACAAGCTGTATTTTCTAAAATATTGCACATAGATCTAAATACCTTTCTATAGACGTTTATATATATATATAATATATATATATATATATATATATATATATATATATATGTTACTATGCAAATTCAATCCAAATCTCTATATATAGTACCACAACTCCGCACAATCATATTTAAAACTTACTCTCTCTCTCTCTCTCTCTCTCTCTCTCTCTCTCATATATATATATATATATATATATATATATATATGTATATATATATATATATATATATATATATATATATATATATATATATATGCGTGTGTGTATATATTTATTTATGGAAAATGGGATTGGAATGAATCCGTCAGAATGAGGTAAAATAAGGAATGAAAGAACAAAACTAAGACAAAAATGTGTAGTATATTTCGCTGGAACGTTAAGTTCCGCTTCCTCAAGCCTTTATTGAATCATTAGGATCATACAAGTGTTTTATAGAAGGGGGGAATAGGTAGGTGGGTAAGTTTTGAGGTGAGGGAAAGATTTGATTGGTTATAGGAGATATCTTTGGGTTTGATAAGGAGGGAGATAGAAGGGAAAGGAGTGGAGGGATGTAGGTAGAAAAAATGAATGGTGAGGACACCAGATAGGGGAGGGGAAGTAGCCATTTCTTGGGAAGGGATTTGAGTAAAGGAAATAGTAAATGAGAGTAATAAAACGGGGGGTGATTAGATGATCATAAAATCAAACCAGTAAATTAGTGAGTGGGTATTGGTCCAAACAGGTCAGCAAGTGAGGGTCAACAGGAGAGGATAGGTTAGTTGGGGATGGGAAAGAAGAAGGATAAAAGTATGTAGAAGTATGTAAACACATACACAGATACACATACACACGTACATACAAATGTGAAAGCATCAATATAAACATAAAGACACAGATACATACGTAGACGGCAAAGCATATATGTGAATATACACATATACAAATAAACACTTCTATGATCCTAATGATTCAATAAAGGCTTGAGGAAGTGGAACTTAACGTTCCAGCAAAATATACTACACATCTGAGTTTTGTTCTTTCATTCCTTATTTTACCTCATATCTGTTTATATATATATTATGGTTTTAATCAATTTATTTATATTTTGCATGGTCTATGTTTAAAACATGACATCTATATTTTATCTGTGGTTATTATTAATAATTTTCACAATATAATATATATATATATATATATATATATATATATATATATATAATATATGTGTGTGTGTGTGTGTGTGTGTGTAATTCTTAGTATACTTTTCACTTTATATATATGTATACATATATGTATATTTATTTTTCTCAGTGTATATATATATTATACCTATTTATATCGCCTACTCAGCGCATGAGTAGCACAGGGATCTGTGCGGTAAAGTAAGGAGCTGATCGTAGGTGTGGCGCTCCACCTCAGATACTAGAAAACAATCTCCTTCGTCTAGCGCTAGTGAAAAGGGGATAGACTCTCTTGCTGATTGGCTGATACCGACTTTAGGCCACCCCGACGACTATACACATATATAAATATGTATAATACATATAACACTGTAAACACACACACACACACACACACACACACACACACACACATATATATATATTATATATATATATATATATATAGGTGTGTGTGTAGGCGGGTGGTGGATTTGCGCGTGCACGCGCATGCGTGTATTGATCTAGCGGTACAGTATCTTGCACTTTTCTTCTTCTTCTTCTTCTCATCGAATCTATGAATGAAACGTCTGTAAATGTCTGGACGTTGTCAACGGCGGCAAACGAAGACGTCTCGAGTGGCACTTAATATGATTAGCAGTCACGTACTTGAATGATATCCGAAATGGCTGCGAAGTTGAATTATGTGAAATTCTTACTTATCTCTTTTTAACGATCATTTTAATGCGCTAAACCACTTCCCAGGGGTGAGCAGAGGTTTTTGCCACCAAAGCCACCAAAAGAAAAGAGAGAGAGAGAGAGAGAGAGAGAGAGAGAGAGAGAGAGAGAGAGAGAGAGAGAGAGAGAGAGAGATGTGGGTGGGTGTGAGGTGCTTGTATGGGTGTATGTGTGTGTGCTTGAGTGTGAAGAAAATACATTTTACCATCAAAGCCGACGAAATAAAAAAAAAGAAAACCTGAATAAATATATATATATATATATATATATATATATATATATATATATATATATATATATATATCAATAGATAGTGAGAAAGAGAATGAGGAAGGGAGAGAGATTTCTTTAATTAGCCATATGTGTGTGTGTGTGTGTGTGTGTGTGTGTGTGTGTGTGAAGAAAAGTACTACTGCTTCTTTAATAACAACACACACACACCATATATATATATATATATATATATATATATATATATATAATCTAATGATGCATATACATTTTGTATATATATATATATATATATAATATATATATATATACATGCTCACACATATACACACGCATATGTATACATATATATATATATGTGTGTGTGTGTGTGAAGAAAAGTAATATATATTTATGTGTGTGTGGTGTGTGTGTGTGTGTGTGTGTGCGTGTGTGAGTGAAGAAAAGTAATACATTTTGTTATCAAAAGCACCGAAAGAAAAAAATAAAAAAAAAAACGATTAAAATGAGAGAGAGAGAGAGAGAGAGAGAGGAGAGAGAGAGAGAGAGAGAGAGAGAGAGAGAGCGAGAGAGAGAGAGAGAGACAGACAGACAGACAGACAGACAGACAGACAGACAGAGAAAAAGAAAGAGGCCTCCTTAATAACCCGTATATATATATATATATATATATATATATATATATATATATATATATTATATATACTCAACATATATACACACATATATGTATATATATATATATGTGTGCGTGTGTGCGTGTGTGCGTGTGTGTGTGTGCGTGTGTGTAAAGAAAAGTAATATATAAGAGGATATAAAGTTCCCGACACCGGCACACAAACGATGAAGTCGATTTACGTGGGATTTTCTATTGCAAAAGATAAATGGTTTATATCTTTTCTCTTCCTTTCACTCTATTGATTTTACCTCTACTTCCGGCGGAACATGAAATGAATATCTAAATATTAAGCACCTCCGCCGATTTTCAGGCAAAAAGCGATATGTCACAGAATCGCTCCCAAACGTGTATGAAATTTAATTTCATCAACATAAGTAGGAAAGGGTGATTGAAAGAAGATTTTCATATAAAAGTTGTGTCCACTCTGCGCAACTGCATTCAAAAATACAATGCAAAAATGTTCATTTAGTAAGAAGAAGAAAAATCAAGTTTCTTAGTATCTAATAGAAAGAATCAGCAAAGTACAAATGTACAGAGTCAATGAAAGTACATATAAAGATATAAATGCTCTACCGACGATATTAAACATTATTTTTATAAATATATCACTCATATTACTTATAAATATAGCACCCATATTACCAATATATATATATATATATATATATATATATATATATATATATATGAGAAGTAAATACACAAGCGATGTGTTTATGATATGGCTTTTTTTAGCCGACAATTTTTGGGAGAATATGGGCTTAATTGAAGTCGTACCTAATTTCGAAAGTTAATTGATCATTAATTAATTAATTAGGCGGGCGTACCTATTTAAATGTAAGGCTAAACAAATCGAGAAAAATCAATCTCTGTAGGCCGAACTGTACATACAGAGATTGATTTTTCTCGATTTGTTACGCCCGCCTAATTAATTAATTAACTTTCAAAATTAGGTACGACCTCAATTAAGCAAATATTCTCCCATATATATATATATATATATATATAATATATATATATATATATATATATATATATATATATATATATATATATATGAAGACACATACATCGAAACATGCATAGAACAATTACTGAAATGAACGACTTTTTAAAACCAATTTTGCACCTAAAAAACAATGGATTGTTTATTAGGCAATATATTTTTGAAACATCAAAGGATGAACCTTGTTTCTACACATTGCTTTAACTTCGATCCAAAGTTTCCCTGCATAGTTTATACATAAACAAAGGCTATTAGTTAAGATTATAACCTTTTTTGCTTAACGTTGTTTTATATATATTTATATATGGAATTCTATGGAATTTACAATTAGATTTAGAAAGATGATCATCAAAGAGTTTTTTTGAAGAAAGGAATAAATAGAGAAAAAATATTTAGGAATCATTATTTCATCTGATCTGATATAAAACAACCCAACTTTAAGACACTTGGAAAATTCTTTCTTAAAAAAAGATTCTCCATTAAACTGATGTGTTCAGACATATTGTTGCTAAAGTATATTTATGTGTTTTAGAGAAATTCATTTGCTATTTCAACAAATATGCTTCACATAAAAACATGTGATAGAAATGATGTTGATATTCTATGAAACAACGGTATATATAACAATATATATAATACGGTATATATATATTTATATATATATATATATATATATATATATATATATATATATATATATATATATATATATATATCAGGGAAAATAATTTTGTATTGTGTTAGAAGCATGAAAAAAAAAGATCAGAAACAAAATGATGAATAATGTGTTCTAAATATTTAGTGTGCGTGTGTATATATATATACATATACATATACATATATATATATATGTATATGTATATATATATATAAAGATATATATAAAGATATATACATGAATATAAAGATGTATATACATATATGCATATATATATAGATACATATACATATAGATACATATGTTATAATAACGTTCAGTGAAAAATGGTTTAGATGATAAACACCAATGGTTTGAAAGCATCATCCACATTGTCTGTTTTTAATAAAACATTCAATATTTCATTCAGTTGTCAATCTGTGTTCGGTGACGACATTCACCCTCGATCGGTTGTGCCGGCTTCACCCAACGAATTCACCTGTGAAGAATTCATCGAAGAGGTAACAAAGGAATAGGAAATTTACAAGCGGTCACCAAGCTCCCCACCCCCATTCATATCCCAATCAGGGGAAGGAGCTACCCTTGTTTGACGCAGATTTTCCACAGACACAGTGTCAAAAGCCGTTGATTCCAGACGATAATGGAGACACCCTTTGGATTTTTGCCAGAGCCCCTTTGATCGAGTTGTGGCTCTCATATTACTGGGTGTCAGACCTGTTTACCTTGGATGACCCTACCAGAAACTTAAGTTCACGACGGCATGTCATGTCGCTAAATGTACTTCTAGTATTTGACATTTTAAGACAGAACGGGAAATAATAACAAGCAGGAGAAAATAATTTACATAATAAACCTCAAGGTTTTGAAACCATCGCCCACACCAGTTAATTGTCTGTTTTTGATTAAAAAACATTCAATATTTATGCAGTTGACAATGCAACCAAATCTCGCTTAAACGATCTCAAATTTTAAAAGCATGTGTAAAAAAATTTCAAATCTTAATATAATGGAGATTCGGTCTTTTCTGACTGTAACCGAAACTACATCACTGCTTCCGGAATTGGGTAAGTTTATCAATGTGTATTTAATTTATAGTCAAAATCATTAATACATAGAATAAATCTTATTTATTAACGATGTGTATATGAAAATCAGCTAATAATATTAGTGCATTTAAAATCCTGCAATGTGTCTTATATATCACTAAGATGTAAAGGTTTACATAATATATGGAGTAGTTGATTTTCATACAGGTTTTAACAAAATCGTGTTTAATAAATAATTACTTGGTGTTATTGCTCTCTAGTATTATTGTTTTATTCTCTAATCTTTTAAAATCAATCCTATGAATGGTTTTATATAAAAAAAAAAACAATCAAAATAGAATCAAAATAAGTTTAATCTTTTTATATGAGTTCTTATTTAATTTTTTTTAGTCTTTTTAATTTAATATATTTTATTACATCAAAACCTAAATACTTACACCCGGAAAGCATATATTCTTGCTAGTTTTGTATAATGTTTAAAGGCCTTCTACTTTTCCTGTGAATGCCATTTCTATAAGTGAAAAAAAAACTCTATAAAACTTTGAATATCTAATTTTGAGTTGTTTTTCCATATACTTTTAAAATTTGAGATCATTTGAACTATAATTGGTTAAGTTATAAAATTACAAGATGAAACCCTGACAGGTAATACCACCCCCAATCAAGGTGGACCTGGGAGTAATGGCGATAAAGGGATTCTCCATATTTCCTAGATTTCCAGAATTTCATTTTTCCCCATAGTCAAAAAATAGATTCTTCTTCATACAAAGATTTCGATAGGTATTTAGACTGCTTATAAAATCACAACCTAAGGAAATGTTTAGAGTTCTATTATTTATTGTGCTATATATGGTAATCAGTAAATTGAATTAAAAATGCTAAATTCATTAATCTTTAGATTTAATCATCGACCCAGATTTATTAATTTTCATTAGAGTTCTGAATATTCTACTTATTCGCAAACGTTGAGTTTTCATTAATTTCCAATTTTCCAATGTCACTTTGACTTATATATATATATATATATATATATATATATATATATATATATATATATATACAAGGTTTTCTGGATAAATTTGACAGTTTCATAAGGAAAAAAGAAAAAGTGGTTGGTAATTACAAAATTTAATGGCACGGAAATTACACTACTGTTAACAAGTTTCACTCAAAATAACCGCCATCAGCGTCGATCACAGTCTCAATCCTGCTCCGAAGTTTCCCTGGGAAGGGTCTCAGAAACTACCTTAATTCTGTCGATTAACTAAGCTTTTGTAGTATCGAGCACGGCGATTGGGGTCTTTCTAAACGGCACCACATACATAATAATCCATGGGGTTAAAATCTGGGGAGATCAGAAGCCAAACATTGGGACTGGATGTAGTCGTAAAAATTCGCCGACAACCATTTTGACTTTTCCCAGAGGGGCCGAATCCTGCTGCCATACAAATAGCCTACCATACATATAGCCTACCATTATTGACTACAGTATTTATCAACTCTACTTAGGCATCTGAGAGTCCTCCAACACTTTTTTCTGTAGATTTTCGAGGAATTCTGCTGTACGAACGCAATCAGATCGTTTGTTATATTGCTTTCTTCTAGCCACAGCCTCATAGTCTCCATTGCAAATCTCCAGTTCATGCCTGATTGTTTTTACAGTGTTCAGGGAGTATTGGGCAGCAACCATAAGCTCCTTATTTTGATGGCCAGCGCAGATCCTCGTGATACAAGTTATTCTCTTCCATGATTCAGGTGGGTTCAAGTCAACCATTCTATCTGTCATCATGAATGAAGAAGGGTCCAAGCTTTTAAATGATGCGCAGTGTGCGTCAATACCTCCAACCTACGGAGAAAAATAACCAAATATAAGTATGTCAAATTTATACCGAACACCCTATATATATATATATATATATATATATATATATATATATATATATCTTATTATAATGGAGATTGTGTGCTTTTCTGTCTGTAACCGAAACTATGTTACTATTCAAGTCATAATTTCCTTAGGTATTTACGTCACATTCTCCATGATATAGTTTTTATTTAAACTTCAATTATTAATAAAATTGTTTTATATGATTAATACTGTTGGCCTTATCTACATCATAATAATATACAATTGTATTTATATATACAACAAAATGGAGGTTTATTGTATGAACGGGAAGGCTAATTTGCATATTGATATTAAAAATTCGATTTTAATAAATATGTGCTTAGTATTATTGATTGGTAATTGTTTGGTTTTATTTTGATAAATATGAGCAAAAGTTTCGGGGATAGATCATAAAAGAAATCGATTAATAAGAACAAATAACTGTAATTATATTCTTACTTCCTATTTTAACTAAATAGTTAAATTAGGAAAATTTAGCAATGAAAAACGGGAGTGATGGAAGAGTAAGTTTCAGTTGTTCGATTTTTCAATTATACTCCCATCTGTTTCAAATCTTTTTATCTTCATTCTTATTTAGTTTCATTAGCCTTTCTAATTTAATATAATATCATATTATATTAAAACGTATACACTTGCACCTGGAGGGTGCATATATTTGCTAGTATATATAATTCGAGAATTAAATCGATTCTTGGTTTTTGTTATATATATTAATTTATTTTCAGTATTTACCTAGGTATCGAAAGATTCTATGTTCGATACCGGTCCTCACCAACTCAGCGCATAGGTAGAACAGCTCGGATAATATGATCTGTGCAGTAAAGTATCTGGAAGCTGATGGTAGGTGTGGCGTTCCGACTCAGCAAAAGTGTTTCTGGTCCAACGCTAGGGAAAGGGGATAGACTCCCTCGCTTGATACCGACAATAGGCCACTCTGCAGACTTTTCTTCACTACTACAACACAAGAAAAAAAAACTTGTCAAAGAAAATGATGTGAATAAAAAAGACATGAAAGAAAAATGTGAAAAAGATGTGTTGAAGTATCTGTCATAAACTCAACTGTGAGGTGTTTTTTTTTCGACAGGAAAATCTTGAACCAATTTGTTTCAAATTTTTTTTTTCACGTTTAGTAGATAAATTGCATCTACTTGAACATTTCGTTGCTATTACATTAAAAAATTCTTCCGTCATCAGTTCGACTAAAATGTTCATCTTTTCCTTTACACCGAACGTTGTTCTTTATTTCGTTACCTCTAGCTTTTTGGCACGTGCACAAATGACAGTGCCAACATAAAATCTTTGTTGCTACATATCTCGATCTATCTATTGATCTATCTTTCTACCTGGACCAAGGATAGCGCAATGATTATCATTGAAAAAAATTGACTCGACAAGCAAAGTTCAAATTTTAGATATGGTTATATGCGTTTCCTTGGAGGTGCGTGGTCTAATGGTTAGAGTCATGGGAAATAGATTCGTTGACCCGAGTTCAATTCCTAGACGAGGTTATTTGGATTTCACATGGCGCTCATACCCTTGGGAAAGGTATGAATCCAATCCTCTCACCAGCTATGGTTAAATAGTAGGACATACTGGGCTCTTTAACCATGGCTAGGTAACCAATCTAGGAGAAGGAAAACTTTGAATTCAAACCTGTTAAACTCCGGTTAAGAAATTAACCTTGTGTTGCATCCTGCTCGTTTCGGAGGGGTTGGTAAATATATATATATATATATATATATATATATATATATATATATATATATATATGCGTTTCCTTTTGCGCTAATTACCTTTTAATAGACATGTATCTATCTGTTCTCTGAGAGGTAGATAGTTGGGCAGGCTGAACCTTCTAATCCTTAATACTTGGTTGGATGCCCCATACTTCCGACCTTGTGTCAAATCATATACATGGCAAAACAGGCTGGATAAATCCAAGGTTTTCCCAACATGGTAAGATTGTTAGTAAGCTAGTAACGTTGACTCATTACTACTGTATAGCGAGTTCGATACTGACTGGATGCCTCTTACTTGCGACCCTGTGTCCCATATTGTCACGTGATGAATGGATTAGGTAGATACGTACTTGGCAAAGAGATGGAATGGCTTTGAATTTTCGGAAAACATGAGGAGGAGGGACAGAGAGAGAGAGAGAGAGAGAGAGAGAGAGAGAGAGAGAGAGAGAGAGAGAGAGAGAGAGAGAGAGAGAGAAGAATCAGAATATATATATATATATATATATATATATATATGTATATATATATATATATATACGGATAGAGAGGGGAGAGAGAGAGAAAGAGATGTATATCATATATAAACAGTCGCAAAAACCTATGCACACATATATACACATATTTATATTTATATTTATATTTATATTTAGAGAGAGAGAGAGAGAGAGAGAGAGAGAGAGAGAGAGAGAGAGAGAGAGAGAGGAGGGAAAACGCGAAGAAGAAGAATGTAGGAGGGATATTGTACACAATACACACAAATATATATATATATATATATATATATATATATATATATATATACATATATGTGTGTGTGTGTGTGTGTGTGTATACGGAGAAAGCGAGACGGGTATAGAGAGAAAGAGAGTTATGTATTTAGATAGAGGGAGGGAGGGATATTAAAAGTAAGAAATGATAAATATAAAACAAGAAATTTATGTAAATTTCTTACCTCTCCACACTCCTCCATCTATCCATCAACTCAGACATTTCTTTATACGACACGTGTCTTTTGTTCATTGTTTGATCAAAGAATCTATTTCAACGGCTTACAAAGAATCCATTGAAATTGTATTCAGTTACATTACCTACTTATTGAAATCACACTCACAATAACGCATGGATTGAAAGAAAATATATATTTAAAAATCTTTTCATTTAATGCATACTTAAGTCATCAACACATGTACAACCATTTTATTTATATAATCGAATGGCTTGAATGTATTAATTAAACATATATTAAATATCTCTAGCCTGTTTGGTTTAAGTAAATGTAGTTCAAACCTGTAAGCAGGTACGTTATTATCCATATATTAATAAACGTCTTCCTAAAACTTTTGTCCGTTATCATGCAGCAATACCCTCTGGTTAAAAATGAGACCATCCAAATCGTCCAAGATGAAATGCAATAATTTAAATGCTCTTCTCATCATTTCATCTTTTCCTCCCAAATGAATACACGATACATCTTTGTACTTTTGCTTACATAAATAATGTAATTATATATTTGATATATCAAAGAATTCCAATCACAGTAGGTTTTACTAATCAATAATAGTTAATAACATATGTTCAACTAACAATAATAAAACTCCTCCTGTATATTTGTAGCATTATCGAAATCCAGGCCACTAACAAGCGACATTCAACATAGCAAGTGGATTAAAAAAAAAGAAAGAAAAAAGATATACAGACATGAAAGGCCAAAGGGGTAGTATATTTCTTGGTCGCCCGGTGTTGCCTTTTCAGTGAAAGAAAGAAAAAGAATTGGTTAATCTTTTCTATCATACATTCTATTCATTGTCACTCTCCTACAACGTGCAAGACTAATTAAAACAATGCCCATAATGGAGCCCAGAAAACAGACGTTCGTCCTCTTTGAGACACCCGACCGAAAAAGAGAATGAGTCCCCTTACTTCCGCTTGAGGTGTCGGGGAAGAGAATATTCCAAGGTTTCCCAAGGGGTTTAGGACGAAGGGAAGCCCAAAAGACCTGTCCATAATTTGAATTTGGCTCGTCAAGACAATTTCCTACAACGATGCCGTCCTATTGGCTGAGACAGAAGAATACACTGACTACACCTCTGCACAGGGTACCCCCATGTGAAGAGAACACCTGTTGCCCGTGGGTAGTGACTCATAATTCTTAAGGATGAAATCCTAGTGACTGAGCAGTCCATTATATGCAACAATCCACTTTGCCGTTACTTAGGCTAGACTGGCGGTTAGACTGGCCCCATCCGATCAATCGACTGGTCACGTCAAGCCCTAGCACTTATATGATTGTTCCGGCCCCATTGTCCAACCACCCTTTTTACAATACATGTACTATAAGGTAGTGGTTGAGGGCCTAAGTGTCCTGGGTATGACGTTAAACTGCATTTAATAGTGAAGTTACAATGATGGAGCTCTGGTGAGTATGGAGTAGCCCTTCATGACCATCACTACCAGGTCCACTCAGACCCGGAGTGGTAGTACATGTTAGGTCCCCATCTATCGGTTAAATAGAAAACGAATACTGTTTTGCTGAACTCTTGAGATGAAGCTTGATAATTTGTATTATTTAGTTTATTCAGACTGTTGTTCTCATCTTTTCCGAGTTCGAAGAGAAGGCTCCAGAATCCGACAAGAAATACCTGAAACGTTGTACAGATAATAATATAGATGAGGACAATAGTCCGAATAATCCAAATAATCCTGAAAAATAATGTTAAAAAATTGATTTAAAAATAAGTTTAAAAAATTTAATATCCACCAAGAATGAATAAATCAAAACGTCTTCGACATAAAACAACGCAACAAGTGTTGACATGTCGTAAAACCTAACAACCAACTAATCAATCAACAACGATAACCGTTACACTTGCGCTTTGTTTACAAAATAAATAGGACGGGAGGAAATATGACAGATATTATACTTTGGAAATCTTTTATATTTTAGCATAAATGTTTTCAATTCAACAAAAACGTTGGATGGAGCACAATATGATATATGAAATCTGTTTCAGTTATCAAAGTTAAATTATTTTTAAAAACTTTTCATAATAAAATTAGATAAATTAAGTCGGCAAAACAAAATAGCAAGAAAAAAAAGTGGTTGCCAGTTTCGCTTTAATGTTGTCTGATATTTTTTTCAAAATTATTTTCTTGTAAGCTAATACACCAATCCCAAAATAAAATCGTTGTAAACAATAAAATGAAGATTTTTTATAAACAAATTTGTTTTTATCTATCAAATGTACCTAAAAATCGATAATAAGTATACTTAAGATAGTTCCTAATTTCAGTTTTAAAATGCCAATATTTCAACATATATAAGCTCTACAGTTTTCTCTTCAAAATGTTTTAAGACACACACAAATATGGATAGTTTATGCAACAATTTCATTTATATTTTACCAAATTGTTAATAAATATGGTAGTTGGCAATTTCCCACTTGAAATGATCTAATTTATTATCGATCCAATTTTGATATTTTCTAAATAACCTGTAACTGCATAATGTTTGTCGATGTCGGATTTTAAGCGAGTAATAATTAAATTTCAAATAGATTTATTACGATGAATAATGTTGAATAATTCGCTTCTAAAATTTCACTTTGGTCGGCAATTTATTTTCCTTGAAAGTTTCAGATGTTAATGAGTTGAAATAACTAAAAGGCTCCTCATGTTAAACAACGAAGAAAATGAACAAGTCACTGAAGGTTGCCTATTTGCAATAGCCATTATTATTGCGAAAACATTTAAAATACCATTTACACTTTTCCTACTTTAAACCGCTCACCGCGGCTTTCTGTTTCTACACATACCGCACCCAAGCAAAATACAAAAACTGATGGTTAGTTCATTATGATTAAATATAAGTACTTAGATTACAATAATAATAGGACTTTATTTAAATAGAGTGTTCTCAGGTGAATAGATAGTGAACTTTGAAATATTTCCATCATACAATTAAAAAATACCAAGAAAATTTGGTACAGCCGTGGGGGTAATTTGGTAGGCAAATAATTGATAACATTAGCGGGACCTGTTGATATGCCGCAGCATGGTAATTTGAGTATTACTGTATTGGTTTTTTTTATACTTAAGAGCTATTGCAATAGTTCAATTTGTAAAAAGTATGATAATCTTGATTTAATACTCTAAATTTCTTTTTTCTTTCTTTTCAGGTGAATAGACAGTGAACTTTGTGAAATTTGGTGGGCAAAGAGTTAAATGTGCATCCACATTTCAATTTGGGAGGCAGAATTTTCAAATAATGAACACGAACAAAATGAAGGTTGTATTTTTATTATTTATTTAAAAAAAAATGGGATTTATTTCGCCAAAACTGAAAATCTGACATTAAAAATGTGAACGCCTCTGATGTTATCATCTTGAAAGGTGTTAATCAGTTGACCGAAAGATTATCATCTTTCAGGATGATAACATCAAAACAATTGTTTAAAACTTGAAAGAAAAAAGAAAAAAACTTGAAAACAATACGGATTCTATTTTGTTTAACCAAATTTGTTTGAATGAAAAGATTATATATATATATATATATATATATATATATATATATATACGCACTATTAATACACGAATAGGAAAAGCATGGTCGGCCGCAAACAAATTATTAGTCATATGGAAATCCGATCTTACTGACAAGTTTGGGCGACAATTCTTCCAGGCTGTGGTTATATCAGTACTGCTGTATGGCTGCGCCGCCTGGATCTTAACGAAGCGCCTTGGGAATAAGCTGGATGGGAGCTGCACAAAAACGCTGCGTGCGGTCTTGCTATGGCATTTTTAGTTAAATGAACATTTTTTTTTGAAAATGTTACAGATGAATAAACGAATAAATAAGTTATATTACGTCCAACACGAAATATTATACATAACCATGACCACCAAACACAAATACGCTCTTTCATACACACATACGCACGTGGATACGGTCATTCATACGCACACACGCGCGTGGATACGGTTATAACGTCACAGTCTACACGCATTTTCATGCACACGCGCATGACAACATACGCAAACGTACAAACAAAAAAGTGCATTCACGTAAACATGCAATACAAGAATACAGTTATAAAAAAAAATACCATCTGTAACATTTTCAAAAAAAAATTCATTAACTAAAAATGCCATAACAAGACGACAACTACTTCAGTTTCACTGTTCTTCTTCTGAAGAGATTTTATCTCGAAATATTAATATTAAGAATAAATCACAGGTTAACAAACAACACCATTGTTACCTTATTTTTCTTTACACCTGCATTGTGATAGCCTTCAAAACCAACCTCCAAACCAATATATATATATATATATATATATATATATATATATATATTATATATATTATCTATATTATGGATAAACTTTAAAATCTATCTATTGGCTTATAATAAATTGATGAAGTAAAGCTAGTGAAAAAACATTTAGGTGCTTAATTATTTAATTTAAATTGACCAATCAAATGATTCATCGTAAATTGGTTGGACAATTAATCAGATTAAAAGAACTGGTAAAACAGTAAAGATACTCTAATCAATTAGAGATAAAAAATGCTGAGACGAAAAAAGCCCCCCCCTCTAACTCTGCGAGTTTGCCATAAAAGGCTCAGCGTTGGTCGGAAAGACTTCCTCCGACCAATCGGTTGGTCATATCGAGCCGATAATTGTTCAGGTTGTATTGCCATAATGAAAAACCCCAACCCCTTTTTTTTTATCATAGATGAGATAGAAAGTAGAGGCTTGAGAGTCATAGTGTCCTGAGCATGACGCCAAACAACATCTAATGGTGAGGTTCCAATTCTGGATATCTGGGTAGTGCGATTCCATTTTAAACCGGAGTGGTAGTATTAGTTAGGACTCTATCTACGGGTTAAATAGTTAAAGATGACTTTTAAAAAGAGTGTTAAAAAATGTTGTTAAAAAACTGAATACCCACAAGAATGAATAAAACAAAAACGTCTTGTGCATAAAATAACCTGAGGGTTGACCTGTCGTAAAATTCAACCAACAGACCAAACTAACCAGCTGTTATATATTCTGTCACTTCATGAGAATAGAAAAGTGGCACTAGAAAAATAAAGGAATAATCTTAAGGGTGTGCTTCAAGAAAGAAATTCTTCTCAACAAGAAAAAGTGAAAAAATCAAGAGTCACTAAGAAGTTAAAGGTTTCTTACTTTCTAGCACTTATCATTATTGATACTAATGTATAAGAATTCATAGAAACCTTATGTGCAACTCAAAACCCATGAGAAAACTTATCAGATAACATTGTATCAAATAATATCACATAAAGTGAAGGAAAAGTGGAAGAGGAAAAAGAAGAGAAAATAAAGGAAATAAGAAAATGTATTATGGATATAAAAAACACAAAGATTGATAAAATGTTCAAAGGTGAGAAATATATATATATATATATATATATATATATATATATATATATATATATATATATATATATATATATAATGTTTGTCAATTTTTACAGCCAAAAACCGGATTTTGGGTCTATAACATAAAAGACCACCGTAAATTTCACACACGTCCGACACACACACACACACACACACACACACACACACACACACACATATATATATATATATATATATATATATATATATTATATATATAGTAGAATTCAAAAGCTTCCGAGGTGTTTACATTCACTAACCTAAAGATCGTTTTACTGTGACTCTGTGTGATGAATAGTCTTATTGTATCTTATTGGAATTTTGTGCTATTTTCAATTTTGTATATGAAGCACTGTACAAAGATTACTAGTTACTACCATTTTAGCCATGAAATATGCATATAGATATAGATATAGATATAGATATATAATATAATAAAATAAATATATAAAGCTTTTACTTATCTATTTATTTGATGACAAAGGAACAGTCACAACCATTTTGGTTTCCTGCGTAAGCAATCTTCAGGTGACATTGTTTCAAATGCAAGGAAAATCAAAAATTACAAAAATTACAAAAAGATTAATAGACATAGGATGTGTATGATTGGATGAAATGTTATGCGTATGTATGTGGTGATGTTTTGAATGTATATGTGTGTTTATGGACAGTGCAAAGGTTATGTATACGGGACAATAGTTCTTGCACACATTCACATTATTCTATGAATGTGTAACGTTTGATCAATGCGGACGTGTGAGCGTTTGTATTCTCGTGCATATGTGTGCATGGGTGTCTGTATTTTTTGGTATGAGCGGATGTTGGCATGGGGTGTGTATGTGGTTGGTAGGGGGGATGGATACTGTCATCAGTTTGGGTAGAGGGGGTATATGGGTGTGGGGCGATTCAATGAAGGATATACGAGGCAAATATATATATACTGTATATATATATATATATTTAGATATAGATATAGATACATAGATAGATATGTAGTTTGATAGATAGATAGATATAGATAGAGAGAGAGAGAGAGAGAGAGAGAGAGAGAGAGAGAGAGAGAGAGAGAGAGAGAGAGAGAGAGATTAATTAGATCTAACAGAAGCATTTTAGTATGATGTGCAGGTTATCTGGATATTTTTGTAGCTAAAGTGTTTTTTTTTATCTCTTTATGGTAATATTGTAATAATCTATATGAGAAAATACGTAGAAACCACACTTCAACATACAAACACACACACACTCTCTCTCTCTCTCTCTCTCTTCTCTCTCTCTCTCTCTCTCACAACACACACACACACACACACACACACACAAACAACAACACACATATATATATATATATATATATATATATATATATATATATATATATATATATATATACCGAAAAGGTAAAAATTGTTTTTTAATGAATTGGATGGAATTAAATCAACTTGGTAAAAGGTGAGGCATGCTTGTTGAAATTTTGTATAAATGTGGAAAATACAAAGTATTCTTTTACTAGGCCATATGTACGGGGCAAATCGACCCCCCCGCCCCGAGCAATGATCTACAAATCTTGCTAATATTTTTACCCCTGGCGTTACCCCTATTTACTAATGTCAGCTTAGATATGGCACAATAACAGAAACATTTCATACTCAGTGAGAATCGAACTCACAAGAAATGATCTGTTAATCCAGCTTTCTTACCATCACTACTGATCATGTGTACCCCCGTACATTTAGCAAATCTTATATTTGGCACAAAACCGAAAGTTTGGGGTATCCAGCAGGGGGGGGGTGTAAAACTCATTCCGTCGTAAGGGATCTGCCATACGCTCATGGGAAATACCATGTATGTTTCATAGATCTCAGTTATTCCTTCGTTGGTCGCACCGAGAACTTTTCAACGACCTTCATATCTCAGTATTTGGTTGGATTTTTTTAATGGATTATTTAATGCCAAAAATCAATGGATTATTTAATGCCAAAGATTTATGGATTATTTAATGCCAAAGATTAATGGATTTAATGGATGAATGCCTTGTATGTTTTTACCCAACTACGCGAGCAGGATATGACAGAGTGTCAATTTCTTAAGTGAATTTTAACAGGTTCGAATTCAGTTTTCATTCTTCGAGACTGGTTGCCTAATCAAGAATAAAGAGACCAGTTTTCCCTACCCATAGCTGTAGAATAGTTGGGGTCATACCTTTCCCAAGGGTATTAGTGCTATGTGAAATGCAAACAGCCACGTGCAGGATTTGTACTCGTGTCCATTTCCTACGACGATGACCATTACACCATTCAAGCCATCCATATAGAAAAACAGTAATGGAACTATTCAACCCATAACTTGGGGCGATGAAGGTTTTCATACCTTTCCCAGGAGTATTAAACCGAAAGTGAATATAGAAGCATGACTAAAGTTCGAAATCGCTTATTACAATGTCACAAACCAGCACATTAGCCACTAAGCCCCTCCTATATGTTTCGTTTTAGATTCGTTTACTAATATTAGAATTTGTCAGTAAATTCTTAGTTAGCTCAGTTGAAATAAATGTTAATAAAATAAAAGCTTCCCGCCCATTCCAGTTGTTAATTGCATTTAGGACATTTAATGTGATACTGATCTGATTACGTAGCTTTTAGTAAGCCCTTTGCTTTTAACATTCGTAGATATTATTGCATATTTTGAATTGTTGTTAGTCAAGTGAATGTGTGTGGGAGTAGTGAGTTGAAAGTGTTATTCTTGAAGTGTTTAAGATAATGAAAGAGAAGGTTAGGTAAGTAAATCATTTATCTATTTATTCATTCAGGTTTTTCTTTTGTATTTGTTTTGAAAAAAAAACGTATTAGATTCTATAACTGTTTTTATTTGCATTTTCTTTTCAGATTAAGAAATGGTCGAATTTTCTATTGCCCCTTCCTATAATAAATCAACTACTGCAACACACACACACACACACACACACACACACACACACACACACACACACACACACACAACTATATATAATATATATATATATATATATATATATATATATATATATGTATTGCCACTCAGACTCCAATGAAATACCATCCGTTAACGCTGATGTGAAAAGCTCAAAAGGAGTGAACAATAATAATAATAATCAGACTACTGCATTGCTGCAATCGGCTAGAATACTTAGAAGAGTCCTGGAGAGCTGAAAAGACTTGTTATCACTCAACCTCCAGTGAAATACCATCCGCTAACGTTGATTTGAAAAACTCAAAAGGAGTGAACCATAATAATAGATAAATTCTTCGTCTCATATAATATGATTGATTGATTAAAAAGGTTCTTCTTCCTTTCGGCTTTTGTGCAAAGTATTTCAAAAAGTAAATAAAACCGATCCTATGCAGATTGTAATATCTAGAAGCAAAGAAACTATTAAGAGGCTATTAAAGGGACCTATGATTTTATCTAATTGGCTGAGAAATTTGTTGTATACGAACTAGGAACAGGTGAGCTATATAAAGAAAAAAAAACTGTTTTCAGATGGTAATTTGAACTGTAATTGAAATAAGTCCACAGCAGTATAACCCTATATAATAATGGCCGTTGGCACACATGAAATCAACTTCCATTTCCATTCACTCGATGCAATTATAGATGTTCGGGTTATGGTTCAAAATAAGTGCACAGCTGCTTATTTTAATGTTTACTATTTGAGAGAAAGAATACACACGGGCGTACAAACATACCTAAAATAAATATATATATATATATATATATATATATATATATATATATTTATATATATGCTAGGAATTTGAATGAATATATATATATATATATATATATATATATATATATATATATATACCAAACTTGTTGGTAAACCCTTGCAGTAAGAAAAAAACTCGGTAAATAGTTTGATTGTAAAAATATACTACCAAGCATTACCTGGGGAGAAAAAAAATTTGAAAAAAAGGATAGACGTACCAACTGAAAATAATCGGTTGATACTATAATACTTGGCCAAAAGAAAAAAAACAATTTATATGTATATATATATATGAAAAATATATATACATATATAAACCGCTAGGATATACTAAAGCTAATAAATAAAAAGTGCTCAATACCTAAGTAGAGCAAATAATAAAGACAAACCTAATGAGTCAGATATATCTACTAAAAGTTTCGCTTAGTGCTCTTCAGGGCTAAGATCTGACTATTAGCCCTGAAGAGCACTAAGCGAAACTTTTAGTAGATATATCTGACTCATTAGATTTCTCTCTCTCTCTCTCTCTCTCTCTGTATATATATATATATATATTATATATATATATATATATATGTTGAAAAGAGAAATAAAGGAAAGAAAGTATTGAATGGATAAAATAGGATTATTTAAATCAATTTTACTAACACGTGTTTCGGTCAGGAGTTTATCCATGTGTACATTATTCAAACTATTATTATTCTTAAATAACAAAATAAAATGAAATAATAATAATAGAAGAAAAATAATCCATTTTATCCATTCAATACTTTATTTCCTTTATTTCTCTTTTCAACATACCGTCGGATTCACTTCCATTTTCAATTTACACACACACACACACACACACACACACACACACACACACACACACACACACATATATATATATATATATATATATATATATATATATATATATATATAGGTAGTAAAACATGGGAAGAAATTCGACGGTATGTAGAAATGTGTATAAGAAAATCTCTAATATCTTTTTATTTTCGTTTTCATTTTGAAAATAAATTCTAACTCCAGCTTGAAAATAAAATGCTCATCCAACTACCCTGATAAAGGTTATATAATTAACAGGAACGTTTTACAAATGAATTTATATTTTGGTAGATTTTTTCTTATTTAAACACACACACACACACACACACACACACACACACACATATATATATATATATATATATACATTATATAGACTAGCAACAGAAAACACCCTCCGGGCGTCGTAAACATTAATTTTGTGAAAGACATTGCCTGAGAGGGTGGGAGTTAAAAATTCACTGTCAGAGGGTTTGTATCATAAGTAATACAAATCCTCATATTTATTAAAGGGGTAAAAAAACAAAAGAAAAAACAATTTGAAATATGTAATAATCAAACAATTATTTTTAATATTTTCCACATCAATTTTCCACAGAATCGTAGGTATTTATATATTTGTAAACTTTTTAGTTAACATCTTGTTACTGTAAAGAAAAGGACGAGAGTAAAAAAACAATTTTTAAAATTGCTTACTCAAATTTTGGGTGTATATAGCATAAGAATATTGTGACGTGAGCTGTGACGAGGAGCTATGACGTAGTTTTTGTTACAGACGGAAATACAGACAATCTCAATATTAAAAGATGAAATATGGGGTATATTTATAAGCAAACAGTGCTCAATATCATTGATAGAGCATTTATATACAAGTCAAGATAGCGTTGACATAAAGTCAATGGTGACTGGGGACTGACTGTTTATCGCATTGGCGGGAAACTGTCAGTAACCAGGCTTCATTGACACCATGTTCACGCTACCTTATGGATAAGTAGCATCAAATATTTGCGTGATAGGATTCAACCAAATTCAAGAACTCAAACGTACATATAAAGATTTTGGGTATATACATATGAATATCAGTGTTTGTGCGTATTTTACAAATACGGAATATATCATAATTAGATATATGGAAAACTTAGTTTATTAGAAATAAATTTATTTCGGATACTTTCGCCTCTTTATGAAAATATTAAAAAATTGCGGGTGTCGGCGTGACTATCAGATTAACGGGAATTTAAATGAAATAAGTTGAAAGAAGAAAAACGTATTTAAATTGACCAAATATGAAATTCTTGTCCAATTTGAAACCAGATTCAAAGAGGCAAAAGTCCAATAGTAATTATCTTTTGGTCTTTTTGTATCTCTTCTCCGCTGGCCGTACATCACTTGCATTCTTCTCTGAATTGGTCTGGACTGATTTTCTGTTTCTTTTGTCTGTTCTCTTGAGATCTCCTCATCAGTATTTGTCGTTGCTTTTAGTAACGAACACAAACAATTTGTTATTTTCAGACGTCTTTTATTCAGCCCAAATTAATAATAAACGCCCAGAAGAAATACCTATCTTGGAGACACGTATGTCTCCTTGAAATCCTAAACTTGAACTATCAAAATTCCAAGTTCTCCTTTCGCTTCCACGACGAAATTGACCAATCAGAGAACAGCCCTAAGGTCAGTGAAAGGACAATGGACTGTGAATTCAGAATTACATTTATTTTTAAGTTCTGCAACAGACATATTTAGTGCACAATACAAATAGATTTACTATGTTTTTTCATAAACTTAAGAATTAGAACGTTTTCTTTGTCCACTGACCTGTTCTCTTCAAAGGTTCAGGATAAACTATTTTCTTGGTTGTACCCTCTGGTACCAGCACGAACAGATCAAGAAGATCTCGAACCTTTGAAAAGCTAACATAAAGCTGGCCATGCTAAAAGCCACTATCGAACCGCATCGAATAACCTAAGATCAGACCACCATCATATTTTTCGAGTTGTTTTTAAAGGTTTGAAGGTATTGATTGGCTGCGAGTGATATTGTGGGTTTCTATTTCGGCTCGATATATAACACGGATAGAAAGACGAATACATCTGAATCGAAAATGAAAACATATCATTTGTGGAAAGTCACGAATCTTGAAGAAAAGAAGCTTTACATTCAAGTTTCGAATGAAGTAAAACATTTCTACACATAAAATAGAGGGAGTTTAATCAAATTATAAGATAAAAATTATTTTTTTTTCATTTAAATATTTTGCCAATAAATAAATAAATGGTAAATAAATGATTTAAGAAAAAGAAATTAAGAAAAGGCTATTTTAAATTCCCGTGGGATTAGGAAAGATTTACAATGTCAATATTCAAAAACAGAATGTTTGCATAGAAATTGCCTTTCAAGACAGTTAAAGAGGTTTTCCTTTAAAGTCTGTTTAATGTCTTACACTGAGAGAGAGAGAGAGAGAGAGAGAGAGAGAGAGAGAGAGAGAGAGAGAGAGAGAGAGAGAGAGAGAGAGAGAGTTACATACATACATACATACATACATACATATGTACATACATACAGGCAAACAGACAGTCAGACAGAGAAATAGAGAGAAAGGTAAAGGGAAAGGGAAAGAGAAAGAGAAAGAGAAATAGACACATAGACACACACATCACGTGCATATATATATATATATACATATATATGTACATATGTATACACTCACAAAATATATATATATATATATATATATATATATATATATATATATATATACATCAAATGTTTCTACAACATTATCCTGAAGAAAGTGTACCTTAAACACTGAAACCATGGTAAAAAGAAAAACATTTTTTCTACAACTATATATATATATATATATATATATATATATAATCAATTGTAATATTATGATTTGGACTCATAACTTAAAGTGTCATGGTTATGCAATCATCAGATGAGTCAAATGGTTGAGATCTTAAAAACCAGGAGTCAAATGCTTGAGATTAAAAAAAAGAGGAATTTTCAGGGTTATGCATGATTGCATAGCCATGAAACTTTAAGTTATGAGTGTAAATCCATAATATTACAATTGATTATAAATCTGCTCTGCTTTATTAGCATTGAGCACCTTTTCATGCTAATACTTTTCTCATTTCCTCATTCATTCTCTATTCATTATATATATATATACATATATATATATATTATATATATATATATATATATATATAAAAGTCATGGTAGCGAAGAGTTGAAGTCAATGGCGCTTGGTAACTGACATATTCTCGTCTATGCGATTTTCTAACCAATCACTTAGGCGAGGAACTATCAGTTACCAATCCCCGTTTACTTATTGTCTTCACTACCCCAATTTTGAAATACATGCTCTATCAATATTAATAAGGAATATTGACTTATGAATAAATCACTATATATTACAAATATTAATTTATATATTTATATATCTGCAGAAAAGGAAGGAGAGGCAACACCATCTCCAGCAAGCATCACCGTTTGTTTTCAATCACTGCACCAGAGATTGCCATTCAAAAATTGGTCTGTTCAGCCACTCACGCATTTGCAGATTTAAAAAAGTGGACACTACGCCATCGTCTTTAATAGATGGAAGGATGCCAACAATATAGAGAGACACAAACTTACACGTAGATATAAACTGTATAATAATATATACATTTAAAAATCTAAATATATGTGTTTATTTACCTTTACATGGATTGATGAATATGCATATCTTGCGTACTCGTCACTGTATCTGTGTAAAATTTACAGAAAACAAAACATCTCCTTTGGGAACCATTTGTGAATTTCCTATTCCCTTCTTTTTTATGAATTCACTAACTATTCTCGTTCATTTCTCTGAATGTTTGAGATGAGGCTTGATGATTAGTATTATCTGTGTTATTCGGATTATTGTCCTCATCTTCATTGTTATCTGTACAACGTTTCGGTCGATGTGCCCTCCGGCCTTCTTCAGGTATTTCTTGTAATAATAATTAAAACAGCTTAACTCCTCTACATCAGCTATGGTTAGTGGAATGAGAACAGGATACCCCGTGGACTAAATAAAGGGTTCGCGATGGCTCCCGATTACAACAAGAAGGTTCCCGATTACGAAGAAGGTTCACGAGACCGAGAAGGTTCCCGAGTTCGACAAGAAATACCTGAAGAAGGCCTGTGAGCATATCAGCCGAAACGTTGTACAGATAACAATGAAGATGAGGACAATAGCCCGAACAACACAGATAATACTATTCTCGTTCATTCGGGATACGATGAATTCGTTAGATGGGGCCGGCCTAATCGTCTAAGGGTGAATGCCGTCAGAACAACAACATCAACATCGACCTACCAAGACTTATACTGCTACAATCACGTGATTTTCACAAAGAGTTTCATCTTGAAGTTATTTTTTTAAACCAATGAAGTAATCGTAGCTACAAGTTCAAAATAAAAACCGATCGTCTTTTGAAAAACAGAATATCAGGAAAATATTAAATGAATTTGGAAATATGTAGTTTAAAAATAAATTTCAACAAGTAAAATAACGTGAAAAACCAAAACCAAACAAAAAAACAACAACGATGAGAATAATTTCTGTTATCTTAAAACATATATTAACTCTTTGCCTACAAAATTTATCCCATGGCTGTACCAAATTTTCTTGATATTTTTCATCTGTAAAATGAGATATTTTTAAGTTCAACTCAGAACACTCTCTATTCAAATAAAGTCCTATCACAATAATAATCTGAATCCTTCAGCTTAATTTTAACGCGAGCCACTATTTACAGTAGGATCGTACTTGTGGTAGAGCTGCTATGAGTGGCTTACAGTAGACAGACAATTAAATATCAAAATAAACAAATATGGTAAATTACCTTTTTTTCTTTTTCTAACTATTCATAGATATTGCTTCATTTAACTCTTTTTTAACAAGATATAACAGGATATAGTTATTTACTAATCTTACCTTAGATGTGGCACAAGGCTAGAACTATGGAGCACCCAATGAGAATCAAACTCACTAACAATGGTCTGCAAATCTAGCTTGTTAACCATTACATCACGTAACGGCTTTGAATTAGCACGTATCATAATATTGCAAACACTTTTGACTTACCTTAGTATTCCAGGTTTCTTTTAATCATAAATAAAACAGCGACATTTCTGTTACTGTTAATATGTATAAAAACGAGGTGGGTGTTTAAACGAAGCATCGAAGATGAGGATGAAGATGTAGAAAGTATCGAAATCTTAAAAAAGAATCAAAAGATTTAAAAAGAGAGTAAGTATCTAAACGATAGTAAATTAATAAATAAACAAAAAACAAGCCAAAAATGTACAAAGTTGTACAAATAAAACAAATGAATATTAACTAAGAAAACACACAGAGAAAATGAGAATGCAAAATAATTTTAGAATTAGGGAATCCAAGTTACAGGAAAACAAATAGCTAATCGTCTTCTTATTTACTGGTTAGAGGGGGGGGGGCTGCTGAAAAGTTATCTTTTTGTTCCAATTCCTTTCTATATTTTGTTATTATAGCGAGAAAGAATGTTCTTTAATCTATCTATACATATATAGAGGGCACTTGTGTGTATGTGTATGCCCGAAGGAGACTTCGAAAATAAAACAATTAACGACAAAGTAAATATATATACACAATAAATATCACCAGGGCTTGGTTTTTTGTACAAAAATAATGAAGATTTGATTTATATTCGTGAAGATAATTAGAAAAATAAAATTTAAATGATAACGGCATGGAAGTTTTTGCATTTAGTATTTTAAATAGGAGACATTAATTTTCTTTTCAAATTGTCTGGATCAATGCAACATTTTTCTTACATAGGAATTTTAATGGGGCATCCTGTGAAGATCGAACACACGAATCAACACTAATGGATCTATAAGACTACATTTTTTTATCCCCCTCTACTCAGGCGGCCCCGGGTAGACGCTTCTAGTATTAAAGTAAAGTACAGTTTAGCTCAGTCATTCGTGTGTTCGCTAAGTAAACACAAGGTTCTGTGTTTGATATTTGCCCACGTCAACCCAGTACACGACTATCACAGCTGGGGTCTGTACGGTAAAGGAGGGAACTGATGGTTCAACATCTGACGCAAAAACAATCTCTTTGGTCTAGGCTGGCAAAAAGGGGATAGACTCTCTTGGTGCCCGGTTAATACCAACGAAGGGCCAGTCCACTGACTTTATATTAAAAGGTTTAGCTCAGTTGGAAGGACATTCTTGGGAAGCGCAAGATTGAGGGTTAGAAGCCGACTCAGCGCATGAATAACACAACTTGGTTAATCTGATCTGTGTATGTGTGTGTGTGTGTGTGTGTGAGAGAGAGAGAGAGAGAGAGAGAGAGAGAGAGAGAGAGAGAGAGAGAGAGAGAAAGAGAGAGACAGACAGACAGACAGAGAGAGAGAGAGAGAGAGAGAAAAGCGAAAGAGAAAGGCGTGAAAAACATAGAGAGTTAGGTTGGCAGAGAGAGATAGAGAGAGATAGAGAGAGAGAGAGAGAGAGAGTGATGGGGTAGGGGGTAGAGAGAGAGAGAGAGAGAGGGGGAGAGGATGGAAGGGGGAGATAGAGGGAGCTAGCTAGCTAGAGAGAGAGAGAGAGGGGGAGGAAAGAGAGAAAGAGAGAGGCTAGGGTAAATAAAACAGAAAGTAAGAGAGAGGTGTAGGGAGGTAGACAGAGAAAGTGAGAGAGATAGAGAGGGAGAGGGAGAGAAATAGGGAGGTAGAGAAGGTGAGAGGGTGGGAGGGAGAGACGTGATAGATGACATCAAATAAACGATATTGAAGGCATAAGGGAGAAAAAAAGAAAGTGAAAAGTTTTAACTTTTATTTATTTTCATTTTTCCCTTTTCAAAAAAACAAAAAAAAAACAAAAAGAGCTGATGTAAGGCACGACACCATAAATCACACACGAAAACAATCTTCCCGGTTTGGCGCTAGCTAAAAGAGAATTGACTCCCTCGCTGTCCAGTTGATACTGAAAATAGGCTACTCTGACGACTTTATTTTTTTTACTATCAATTTGTTTCGCTTATTTTTCCATTTGTATCCGAAACCAGTGTAATGAAGGTCATCACCTCAAGAAGAAAGACACCCCCCAAAAAAAGACCACCTCTATAACAAGATCTACTGAATACATTTTGAATTACCCCGTAGATATATTTACTTCCGTCTGTATAAAATATAAAAAACATTAATGAAATTAAAGCTGAAAACCTCATTTCAGTAAGTGATTTATTTTTCGAACAAATATTTATAAATAATCACATGATCTTTTCACTTTCTCAGAAATTGTTTGTTCCTAAACATTTTCCTATTTCTACTTTAAATAGATATACAGTGGTACCTTAACTATTGGAAAAATCTGGGATTAATTATCTGCCCTTGCCACCAGAGGGTCGATCAACCAATGCTGTTAATTTGCGTCTAAAATGAATCCCTTCTCTCACGCCTAATTCAGTCTCTACCAGAACTATGTCTGGCCGCAAACGCCATTAAGTTTGCAAGTTGTATTTTTTCGAATATATGTTTGTATCTTCATTTGTTTGTTGAGTTTTCTTTATTCACATTTAAATGCCTACGTGATAATGTGGGAAATTATATTGTGTCCAGCAAAAAAGACGACATGACTTATGCGTTTAATTCGTTCAGCTCGTAACACAATTTCTTCGTTAATCAAATCAAATTTTCCCATTGAATAAACTGAAATGCCATCAATCCACTTTATCCCCTACCCTACAAAGCACCTTATTATTTTCTAAATAAATGAGGTAGAATTCTTTTTCTGGCAGTTAATTCAATCCAGTGGTAATAAGGTAAATAAGTAGAGTGGCCTATTGCCAGTATTAGACGGACAGAGTCTATCCCCTTTTCTCTTGCCCTAGACCAGAGAGATTGTTTTTGCGTTTGAGTTGGAGCACCAAACCTTCCATAATCTCTCCACTTTACTACACAGATAAAAGCTGTGATACTCATGCGCTGAGTTGGCGAGGTTTGGTATCGAACGCGTTACCTTGTGGTTTTTAGGTGGATACTCTACCGACTGAGCTAAACCGGCTCCTAATCCCGCAGTCAATCCAAAAAAAATGAAAGAAAAATCCAATAAATCCAAGTCTAATCCCATCATCAGTTGTCTACTTGCAGTTATCGCACAAGTATGCGATGAGTACTTTTTCTTAATATCTGTCTTATAAGAGGTATCTTCTATATCCATTAGCAGTAATGAAAGCGGTTTATAAAACAAGAGACTAGTTTCTTAATCTATTTTTTCTAACTCTTCACACATACACATACACATACACACATACACAAGTGCGGAGACACATTTACTAAGGGTGCAATTATAAGAGTCGTCTAAGGAGAGAGAATTGATTTTCAATCATGAAGTATGGCCAGATTTATTGTGACAAGTTCATCCACGAAGCTGGTGATGAAGTTTCAGGAAACCCGAGAGAAATATCCAAGACAGGGGAACAACACATATTGTGGCTTCGTGCCTTCTGGTAGCGTGTCATCGAGCCTAACTTGTCTATCTTCGTCCTAGATTTGTATTATGGGCATCTAATTGATATCGACGTGATATTGTCTTATACCTTTAGGTAACGTACAAAAAATCTCCATAACGAATTTGTTTTTGCTTTGTTCGCGGGTTTCCTGTGTGGATAAGCACCAACGCAATGAATACTATAGAGAGTTGGTTAGCTTAACTTTCTTTTATAGGTAAAGCAAACTTAGGGAATTGAAAAACAAAAAGAAGACTTACACCCCAACGTTTAACACTTAATACCGCTGAGAAATATACAACTAAAGAAACTTCGGTGTGTGCTGAAGTGTGCTATTTTAAAAGGTATCTTTTTTTTTCACCGAGAACACTTTCATCGAAAAATATCCTTTATACTATTTCTAATGATAATAAATGGAAAAATCAGTGTGTCAGTGTGTCACATTTTACAACTTTGCTCTAAAAGACCGTAGTCCAAAATGCAATACCATTTTGGAATCAGGATAACTGTGAGCAAATTGAAAACATCTCGAGCCAAATCCGGACCCGCAATCCTGAAATTTTTGATTTCCTAGCTCTTAATGATGTTTTACGTGATTTTTAGAATTTTTTTCTACGATAATAATTTTTATAAGTTGGACATAAAATTGTGAATAAGCGAAATTGAGTGCGAAATCCCGTAAAAGTAACCCATGAATTAGAAATAATTGTTTTTAGGAAAAGTAAAGGTCTACTTACCTCAAACTGTCTTTAAATTAAATGACAACAGAAAAATTATCGTTGAAATTTTAAAATGATATCTCAAATATAAATTCAATACTTAAATGCAGTGGCTAATTTTTAGTTTTTCTGTAGTTTATTATTGCCGATCGCATATGTTGAAGTTTAATAAATTTTAATGATAACTCAATACATGAAGTGTCATTGTTGAGCCAAAGTCCCAATCAAGAGCCATCCAAAGGAGCTAGCTTAATTTAAATTGATAGGCTATCCTTATTAAGCGTAGTTTGATATAAAATCACAAGTATTCTATTCTTAATGGGGATCGAACTTATTACACTACTACTTCTCTGCAAGAGTGGCTTTCCATTAATTATGCTTGGTATCAGTCATAAAAGACCTCTGAAACAATGTAAATGACTTATACACATGTTCCTGTGAGCTAGGCCCTGGAGGTCCTGGGGTACTGATCAACAAATCTGAAAGTATCATTTTTGCACTGATCTGATCTTTTTCATCTTTTTCCCTACCTTTGAGATGGGGTCAAAATATAATATCTGATCTTCGGTTACGTTCTTGTCTTCGGTCTGATCAAAATATGTCTTGTCTTGAAGAATCTGACCACAGGGATATATCTCCCCACTGCACTATAAAACAAAGGCCAGACAATGTTCAAACACCTTTCTGATACGGTTCATATTGACTGAGAAATATGTCCTATCATTTTAGATAAACAGTTCAAAGTTCAGTATTTTAACGCGTTTGCAGCTAAAATTTCTGTCAGATATTTTTCACGATCGTACCTTAATGTGCTTATGTATGTATGTGTGTATATATATATGTGTCTGTGTATATGTGTGTATATATGTGTGTGTGTATATGTGTATATATATGTGTGTGTATATGTGTATATGTGTGTGTGTATATATGTGTGTGTCTGTGTTGTTAGTGAAACAATATACTCTGAAATTTCTCTGAACTTAAGATTTAATCAAATCAAATATCAATGGTTTTAATGGCATTTCAACCCGTGTGAGATTAGTTCATGCCCAATATGTGTATGTGTGTATGTGTATGTATGTGTAGGTATCTCTATGAGTGAAAAAATATACCCAGAAAAATCTCTCAGAACTTCGTTATTAATTAAATCAAATATAAATGGTTTTAATGGCATTTCAATCCGTATGATTAAAAAAAAGTCAAATGCATAGCGCATCGTGTTTATATACGTTCATATACACCTTTTTATGTAGATGTTGAACAGTTTTTTTGCGCAAAATTATAATGAAGATTCGGTGTCTGTCTGTAACCTAAACTACGTCACTGCTTATGTCACAATCCCTCAGAAATTGCGTAAGTTTACAAATGAGTATTTAATTTACATTATAGTCAAATCATTAATATATAGAATAACTCTTATTTATTAATGATTTCTCTATGAAAGTCTGAGTCAGATTTGACACAAAACAGCCCACGTTATTAGTGCTTTTAAAATCCTGCAATGAGTCTTATATATCACTAAGAAATAAAGGTTTACATTATATATGTTGTAGTTAATTTGCATACTGGTTTCAAGAAAGTCGGGTTTAATAAATTATTACTTGATGTAATTGATTTCTAATATTATTGTTTTATACTCAAATGTATAAAAATAAATCTTAAGAATGATTGCATAAAAACAAAACAATTGAAATATAATTAAAGTAAATGTAATGTTTTTATACGCGTCCTTATTTAATTTCGTTAGTCTTTTTAATTTAATATATTTCATTACATTAGAACATTACTATTTATGCCCAGTGGGCGCATATTCATGCCAGTACAAATAATTTGCACATTTATATGCTTTTATGTATTCTATCAAAATTTAAACACAATTATATGATTTCAAGTAACTATTTACTTTTTAACCGCTTCAATATCCTTGTTAAAGTTTTAAAATGCTCGGTACTATTGATTCCACATTTTCTGCTCCCCAGAATCGTGCTATATAAGCCCAGAATCTTATGTCAATATTTTATCCATTTTTTAAAAATATCTGAACGAAGGAGTTTTGTGGTGTATATAATGTTGGGAACAGGGATTTAATAAAATGGATTCACCACAAAATTGTCGTTTTTACTAAGTAAGGGCCAATATTGAGGTGTTGGCCAATTGAATGCCCAACCACCAGGTTTCCGTCCTTAAGAATCACGAGTCGCCACCCACGACCAACAGATGAATGACCCCAGATGTTGAGGTGCTGTAGGTGAATTCTATAGCCTCAGGCGACAGGGCCGTAAGTAGCTGCAGGCTTATTTAGACTGCACCTCAACAGAAGGGTAAGCTACTCCCAATGGGGTCATCTGTTGGTCGTGGGTGGCGACTCGTGATTTGAGTTGAGCCTTCAATGACACGCAACACCTCACTTTGGCCCTTATTTAGACTAGCCGGTCGGTCGGAGAGGCCTCCTCTGATCAATCGGTGGTCACGTCAACTCCTAGCTCTTCTGTGATTGACCCAACCCTATTCCTTATGACAAGCCTCAACCCTTTTTATCACATATGTGCTAAAAAGCGGTGGCTGAGGATCTTAATGTCCTGGGTATGACGTTAAACTATCTGATGGTGAAGTTCCAATTCTGGATCACTGGGTAATGTTGAGTACCCCTTCATTATCAGTTCGCTCAGGTCTAGCCTGAACCGGATTGGTAGTACTTGTTAGGGCCCCATCTATGGTTTAAATAGAAAAAAAATGAGTTAAAAAATTGTTTTAAAAATTGAGTTGAAAAATGAGCACCCATCAAGAATGAATAGAATAAAATCATCTCCGGCATAAAATAAACCAATGGGTTGACATGCCGAAAAAACCCAACCAACCAACCAACCAACTACTGTTATTTATAAGGAGAAGATATATTTGCTTATGAATATACATTCAACGGTACGTTTTGTATATTCACCTTGTATCTAAAATTCCAAGCGAATAATGGATATTTGAAAAACGTGTCTTCCCTACGTCTTTTCTATGTTTATTATAATTCTCATTATGTTTCACTGTTGATCTATCGCTTCTCACAAATACACCTGCATAAGCTGAATCACTACTACATAGACTAGAGAAGACAGCAAAAGGTATTGACCTCTTGTTCATGTGTTTTAGATAAGATGAAGATATGTACACAGTGGATAGCAAGTCTCTAAAATGAATAGACCAGTTAACATAGATAGTTAGTAATATATCATCAACAGAAATCGATATATGCGCATAGGAAATACATGGGAATCTCTTGACAGATTATCGATCATATGGAAATCTGATCTCTCTGAAAAGCGAGATTTCTTCCAAGCGGTAACTGTGTCTGTACTACAGTACGCTGCTCTACTTTGACTCTGACGAAATACCTTGCAAAAAAGCTTGTAGGTACTACACGAGAATGCTGCGGGTGGTTTGAAAAAATGTTGGAAGCACCCCCCCCCAAAAAAAATAGTAGCTGTACGGTCATTTACTTCCTATCGTACAACTCATCCAAATAAAACTTTACATTTACCTACCTATCCCTCTTACACTGTAGACGTGTCAGTGCTACTCTATGTCAGATCAAACTGAACTTTAACGCAAAAAAGCTTTGTGGGAAGAATGTTATGTGTTGTCTTGAACAAATACTGGAAGTAACAAACTGCAAAAGAACAGCTGAATGACCACTTGCCGCCTATCACATAACACTATCCGGGTAAGACAAAAAGACATACTGGACTGCTAGAGAAGCAAGGGCGAGATCATAAAGGACATTCTCACATGGGCATCTATACATGGAAGCAGTAATGTTGTTCGACCATCAAAAACCTATATCGATCAACTCTTGATGGATAGTGGATACTGTGCGACGGACCTTCCAGGAGCGATGGCTGATAATGTCGGTTATGGAGGAAGAATCATGGACATCCATGCTGATGGCACGATTTTATGATAATGATTCTCATCTCATGAATCGGTGTTGTAAAGGTAGCCCAATGTAGCATAATTATTATGGTCTATGGGGAATTTGGGGATTGAAAACAAATCTGATTTCTGGAGAAAGAGAAGAAAAAGAAATAAGAACATAAAGAAGTTAAAGTTTGAAAGGGTAAACACTCAACGGGGGGTCAACCATTGACCGACCAATGACCCGGGAACTAGAGTTAAAAATAAAAACGGAAGTCCAAGTTTCTTCGGAGGAGCGGAAGTGTATGTAACCCCCACCCAGGGATTACAAAAGAAAGTAAAGAAAATTCGGCCACTTTTTCGCCAGACCCGAGAAGGGTCGGACGCGTTTGTTGGGGCTCCGTCGTGACATATCTAGGGTAGCAACGAACAGTGCGTATGAACGTGATTTACGATATAATAGCTTGACCTTACTCTCTCACTCTCCTTCTCTCGGAAGAAATAAACAACCCTTTTGTGACTATACGACTTTGTATGTTGTTACTTTGAACCAATGACTACTACTACAACTCGACTTTGGCCCTACGCAACACCAACGTGTTCACGTCTAATTTTGATTACGGATTATTGCGTTTTACATTTTAATTAAACTGTTGTATATATATACTGGATGCTGTGCAGTCGACCTTTCTGAACCGATGACTAACAGGGACAGTTGTCGAGGAAGAGTCACGGAGAACCGTGCTGTCAGCACGATTTCATGATTATCATCATCCTCATGATTCAGTGTTGCAAAGTTAGCTCATCGTGTTCATATGTATAATTTTAATTAAGGATTATTGTGTTTTCCATTTTAATTAAACTCAGTTATATATATAATTATATACTGGGTGTTGTACAGCGGATCTTCCAGGATCGATGACTAATATGGATGCTAAGCAAGTAAGAGTCATGGAAACCTGAGCTGTCGGCATGATTTTATGATGATCATCATCTTTATGAAGTTGCAAAGGTAACTCAACGTATTCACATGTCTAATTTCAATTAAGGATCATTGTGTTTTCTGTCTCAGGTTACAATCAATGAACAATGAACAATGCGATTGAACTGGTTGACTTTTGAAATAACAATGAGCAAATATTTTATGAAATTACATCCAGAAATCAATTGGTTTACAAATAAAAAAACAAATATCAAAACGATTTGCCGGGATTTCTTTGATAAAGTTTCACGTAAATATTCGCCAGAAACAGAGAAATAGATTCGATGCTGTCCAGAAAATAATTTTTAGTGCAAAACGAAATGGAGCTTTCATTTATTTTTTTAAATATTTGCGTTGTTTGTTGCGTAAACCATTCAAGTTTTACGAAATATTAGCTTTTACTTTTGAATAGAAATTGAATTAATTCAACTTGGGGAGTCGGAGTTTAAAGCAAACAGATACTGACCTTCAGAAATACAAGTTTTTGTTTGTTTCACAGCGATGAGGTTTTTATTAATAAAAATAAAGATGTTTACAAAAGATGGGTTTGCCATTATGAGTTTGAATTGAAAAGACAGTCTGTGGAGTGGAAACTCAGCTCCAGTAATGAAAAAGTTTCGGGTGCAGTGTTCAGTAAAGAAGGTTATTCTGGCAATATCCTAGCATATCAAAGGATTCAATACTAATGGTATCTCTGAAAAATGTGCGACTGTAAACAGTGCTTCCTATTGCCAACTCCTTTGTTTACAAATAGGATTTGTTGACATAGGTTTGTCACTATGAGCTTGAATTTAAAAGAGAGTCTGTAGAGTGGAACACACACTGACACTCCGGTAATGAAAAAACATCGTAGTAATCGAGTTTGAATTCCAGACATCCTATTAGTTTCACTCGCTGAATAAAATGCTTCTAAAATATTTGATACATGAACGATATAAATGAATTTACAACGTTGATGTTCATGCACATAATCATGTAGAAATAAAAATCAGCTTTTCCTTTTGTGTAGTAGAAGGTTTGAGTTGGTAGTAATAACGAACAATTCATATCTGAATTTTTAGGTATGACCTCGTGGTGCAATGGTTAATGTGCTGAAATGCAACATTGTATTAAATGAGTTCGAACTCCATCTGCTCTATTATATTTACTTTCGGAATTATTTCTATGGGAAAGGTATGATCCCTTTCATCTCTGAGCAATGGTTAAATAGTATTACTACTTTTCTACAAGGATGACTTTGACATTAAATAACTCATGAATGGTGATACGCAATTAAAAGAAAAAAAAAACCTATGGTCAAAATTGTGAACGACAGAACACACCTTTTTCATTATTATTTATAAAAAAAATAAAATTGTAAATAGCCACTTATTTTAATGTTTTTTTCCTAAAAACAAAGCCTAAACAATTATACAGGGTGATAAAAAACAACAACAAAAACAGACGTTTTTTTAAAGTCAGGCCTTTTTTTCACACACACACACACACACACTATATATATATATATATATATATATATATTAAAAATTTTTTTGGATGAAACAAATAAATCACAGTGCTCAACCACAAATTTGTAGGAGCTTTATTTATTTGTTGAATTTTTTAAATATAAAAGTTTTTCATAAGCAACTACCCAGGTTTCAGGTTATTTCACCATCGTCAGGCTGATAAATCTTCTGGTGTTTATTTGAATAAACACCAGAAGATTTAGCAGACTGACGATGGTGAAATCACCTGAAACCTGGGTAGTTGTTTATGAAAAACTTTTATATTTAAAAAATTCAACATATATATATAAATATATATATATATATATATATATATATATATATATATATATATATATATATATATAGGGTGACCCCCCAAAAACAGACCTGACTTTAAAAAAATCTGTTTTTGAAAGAAATTCTAATGAAATAAATCACGTTATAAGGACAGATCTCTATGAAAGAAAGAAAACAAAACGGCAAAAAGGCTCCATTTTGACTGGTACTAATATATATACAATTATCTCCTTTTAATTACTGTGAAACAAATAATTTTCACATGAGATTAAAAAAAAATTCTCCTTCAAAATACAGTAGAAAATACGTTATGTTTCATTCATGTTTTCGAGTTTTGTTGAATTTAAAATCATGAGGAGTTTAAAAAATACGCGTGAAATTTTGTCCATCCTTACTGCATTTCGTATTTTCTTGGGTCAAATTCTTGGTCTTTAGACTATAGTCGGTCTAAAATATTTATTTCGAAAATCCTATCAGGAAGTAACCGGTGTCACTCCTACTGAAAGATTACTCGTTTGCCTCAAGGGACTTTAGCCAAAACTAATCGATAACAATTTCCCACGTTCAAGTCTATCTCAAGTCGACTGTAAATTATCAGGAACAACATAACGAATTTTCTGTTTAGTAAAACCAGTCAGTAGAGATCTACTTTCTTTTATATGTCCATCTTCAAGTCTCTCTGATTCCGAATAAAAGAATGAACGTCAGTTGTTGTACGTGAGATTAAAGGTATGCATGATTTTGGCGAAAGATTTGACTTATTGGTCGTACGTTGAAAGGATGCCAATGTCGGAAATCTTGTCGGAAAAGTCTCCGAAGAATATTAATAATGGCAGAGTTCCAGATCTCTTTCCAGAAATATATGGTCCCAAGCGAAATAGAGGTTCGGTTGTGGTGAATAATTTTCTATCGGGGGTCAAAATGCAGAAAATGCGGTCAAAGGGAGAAATAACCGCAGTGCTTATAGGATCAATTTTCAAAGAAGATATCATGTGTGTGTGTGTGTGTGTGAGAGAGAGAGAGAGAGAGAGAGAGAGAGAGAGAGAGAGAGAGAGAGAGAGAGAGAGAGAGAGAGAGAGAATGAAAAGAAAATCGTACGTGGAACTTTTAACCTTAGTTTTTAGTTGAATGTTTTCTTTTTACATGAAATGTTTATTGCCACACTGCGCACATGCGGGTAACTAGGTGGCGGGTCAAAGTTCAGGTACCGGAAATGTATGTCGAAAATGATTCTTCTCTTAATAAAAAAAAACCCCTGTGATATTGCGAAATGTTTATATTTATATTTAAGCACTGTTCTTAAAGAAAAACATTAAAATACGTGAAAATTTACAATTTTTGATTATTGTAATAGATTTAAAGTGGAATGGAGCAGTTGTAACAACATTTTGACAATGGTTTCTGTGTTTAAAGGCGTATCAACAATCGTAGACTATTTACTGCCAAAGTCATCTTTGTAGAAGAAGGGAAAAAGTCATCCTTGTAGAAGGAAAGAAGTCATCCTTGTAGAAGGACACAAAAAAAAGAAGAAAATTGCACGTGGAACTTTTAACTTTAGTTTTTATCTGAATGTTTTCTTTTTACATAAAATGCTCATTGCCACACTAGGCGTGTAATGTGTTTAATGTGATGTTATGGTGTATATACTATGTAGAAAATGCAGTTTAGAGAGACGCGCCTCATGTAATGATTATCTTTGTTGGAAATGGACATGGCGAATCGAGTTCAAATTCTGGACAACAAATATAAAGGTTAAGTTAGTACAGTTCTAAGTGGCAATCATCTGGAGGTTGCAGATTCAATATTTTCACGTGGTTTAAATGTCAGTCAATCTACAGCCGAATACGTGGTTGATTAATTACTTAGTAGGCTGATACTGACAGACGTCCATTTTCAATCATTGACGAAGGGCCTGCAAGACTGAGGACCACCAAGGAACAACCAAAGGATTCTTCACTAAGGATCGCACTCTGCTTAACATGGACAGCCTAAAGGATGGCCACGAAAATCGTAACAACGTTTCCCCAGGGTTTAACTCCCCCAAATTTTCCCCATAGCTAAGTTTGATTTCTGTTTTTAATGGCGTATCTACATTCTTAGGTTATTCAATCCCAAATTCATCCTTATAGAAGAACAGCAATGATACTATTTAACCATATCTCGGAGATGTAAGAATTCATACCTTTCGCAAGGTTTTAATTCGCCATAAACTTTTGACTATAGCTGTCTTGTTGCTGTGTTTAATGGCCTATTAAAGTTATTTAATGCCAAATTCATCCTTGTAGAAGAAAAAAAAAGTCATCCTTGTAGAAGAAGAAGAAGAAGAAAGAAGAAGAAGAAGAATGAAGTAAATAGCACGTGGAACTTTTAACTTTGACTTTTAGTTTAATATTTTCTTTTTACATAAAATGTTCATTACCACACTACGCACATGCGTTAACGTAATATGTGGTAATCCGACGTGGAAAATGCAGCTCATAGAGTATATATATATATATATATATATATATATATATATATATATATATATATGCCATATATATATATATATATATATATATATATATATATATATATATACACACAACACACATATATATATATATATATATATATATATATATATTGAACAATTATGAATTAATTATAGTAAATCTGACAAAAATCAATGACACTTGTTTTTTGTACTGGGTGTTGCCCTTTTGCAGGAGATACAGTCAGCGTATTCTATGATCCGTCGAAAGGGCGTGCAATCAGCTGAAGTTTAATTATCTAGTGTTGCCAAGGGGTCCAAATGACAGGAGTTTCTTTAGCTGAAATTTGCATGTTATACATAGAATTTGCATATTTTCATAGATGAAAATAACATGCAATTCCCCCCAAAACTGTTTGTACCTAAAAAAAGACGAGAGATATGTATCTCGTAATCTGGTTGGATTGTGTTGGCGCTAGTCAGGTAGTGTGTCCTAGGTCTCTCTAGGTCTGGTTTGAATTCAGATATTTCTTTCTCCTAGACTGGTTGCCATACAAGGTTAAAGAGGACATTCTGTTCAACTATTTATCCATAGCGGGAAGGGGGATAATTTGATTAATACCTTTCCCAAGTGTATTAAAGCCAAATGAAATTAAAATAGCCTTTAATATAAATTCGTACAGTCAGGTCCAATTCCTATGACGATAACCATTATGTATTGAGCCGCTCCCTCTTATATGTTAACCAGATTTGATCAAGGAGGCGTTATATTGTTACGTGTCTTTGACAATAATAACCCGATGGGACTCATATATCTCCTAGACCGGCAGCAACATCAACGTTAAACAGTCCAGTCTAGATTACTATTCACCCACTGTTGAAGGGAATAGTTGGATTCCTACTTTTATCAACGGTGGGAGCGTCACGTCGTGGTGTAATATTTAGCAAGACAGTTTGGCAGATCTGTAACTACTGACAAGCGAGCTCAATCTTTGCAGGATGCCCCATGCTTTCGACGTTGTGTCACGTGGAAGGCGGTTAGGGTGAATGCCTTCCTTTCGAATGGGAATTAGCGCTTGGTGAATTACAAAATGCGTTGTCTTGGATTTGAACTCGGGGCGTCGAGTTCATTTTTAACGAAGATAACCATAACACCACGTACCTCCTATGTTTTTTATTGACTCGGGTTGGGTCAATACCTATTTGTCTCAAGGGGATCAGCGCTATATGAAATGCAAAAACCTTGTACAGGATTTGAACTCGAATAGACAATTCCTTCCTACGACGATGAACCTCGTTTAAGAGAGTTAAAAAAAACAAAAACAAACAAACACTGACACAGAAATTTTTAGGATAAATGCGATCTTATTTGTAGAGAATGGGATTTTAGGATTTTATGTGTCGGTTTTATGTGAGTTTAGACTTTCGGTTATTTTTGGTGCGTGGTTGCTGGTTCTTTCATATAAGTAAGTAAAGTGG